>JANVCC010009082.1:81185-101447 GCA_025345505.1 Todiramphus chloris collaris
ACCCAGATGCTGGACCTTGCACTTGCTCTTGTTGAATCTCATGAGATTCACCTAGCCACTTCTCCAGCACCAGCCCCTCCTGCGCTGCCGGCCCTGCCCCACGCCGCCCCCGCTCCTGCCCCGACGGGGCTGCAGCCCCGGGGCCTGTGCCGGGTGTGCTGCGGTCAGGCAGCAGCCTCGGGACACGCAGCCGGCGGGGCGGGCAGGAGCAGACCTGAGTGCGGCTCGGCTCGGCTCCTCTCCTCTTTGTTTTGACTCGGCTCAGTTCCTCTGAGGCCTTCAGCCCCGGGCGGCCCCTGGTTCCGGCCCAGCTGTTGTGTGCGAATATCCCTGCTCTGGGTTTGGGCATGGCTCATTCCAGGCCACTGGTTTTGCTGCCGTAGGATTGGGCAGAGGAAATGGGGAATGGACAAAGGGTGATTTGGGAGCTCTCTGGGAGAAGGGAGATGTTGGTGCTTCTCTCCGGGGTCTGAGAGCAAGAGCTTGTGAGCATGTGTGTTTGCAGCTGCTGGATCCCAGAGATCATAAGCTGAAGCCCAGGAAAGCAGTGGAGTAGCTGAAGTGCTTGCTTGATCTGTTTCTTCCTGTTCATCCTTGTCTTCTGGAGTTTTAGATACCCTTTCTGAGGTGCAGACAGAGGCCTCTGGCCCCATGATGGGAAAGGTCTCAGAGTCTCTCACACTCACCTGCCACATCTCTGGTGTACCCATCAGCGACAGGAGCTAAGCTTGGCACTGGATCCGTCAGACTCCTGGCAGAGACCTGCAGCATATAGCGTTGCGGTATCCTTTCACGGGATTCCAGCATATTGCTTCGTGTGTCCAGACCCGAGTCACCAGCTCTGCAGACCCCTCCAGGAACCAGCTGTTGCTGGAAGTGCTCTCGCCATCAGCTGCAGAGGCAGGCACGTATTTCTGCAGCAGCCAAGAGCTGGAAAAGGGCACAGTGCTTTAAACACAGGCATGCCCAGGGCAAAAAAGGAAGGATGATACAGCCAGATCTTTTGTGCAGGGAAGGCTCTTAGTAGACTTCTCCAAACAACTCTGGGTTGACTGTCCTGGAAAGGGACATAGAGGGACTGCAGCAACAGCCTCTTCCTGAAGCACATACAAAATCCACTCTCCTGATTTGAGTTAGAAGAGAACTAATTCTCTTCAGTGATTTTACTTTTCATCCAAGTCTCTTCTAACTAACGGCACTTTCTTAAAGTAATGGCAGATTTTCACACACAGTCTCTGCTTCCAGCAGTGATAACACCTGACGTTTAGAGTTGCTATCAATGATTGGTGTGGAACAATGGCTGGAGGTGATTTAAAAATTAAAATCATACTAAAGGTGCAGCATTGTTCACACAATAAGGAAAGGTATAACATCAGAGAAACTTTCAGGGTAGGGTGCAACTGGTATGCAAGGAATCCATTTCACAACAGTTCCCCCAGCATCACTGCCTGCAAGCAACACGGGGGATGGAGTGGGGTGAATATTCCATGGCCAGGCCCTGTGAAATCACAGCAGAGATGGGAACTTGATGGTACTACAGGACTGATAGACTGCCTGCTTGCGACCCTGTGCCAACAGTCTGTCAGTTTTTGACAAAGTACTGTCCCTATGTGAACTTTGCTCATTATAATGTCATTATAATACCAAAACACACCTGTGTTCCATAGGCTGCCCACCTCCAAAGTGGGACCACCCCTCACTGAGGTTGCATTGTGAATTTTCTTCAGCTCTATCTTTAAAAGCGAAGCGAGAGAAATTTACACCAATCATAATAAAGGTATTTATGACGAGAGTCACTCAAGCTCCACTTGAAGGTACAAATTATTACAAAAATGGTTGAAGTAAGGGGAGATGTTGGGGAAGATGTCATCATTGATAAGTCAGGGAGGATACTGTCGCTGACCATCTCTGACTCCTGGGATCAGTTGACGGACTGTACCTCGCTTCCCCCCACCTTAGGGATGCCTTTGGGTAAGATCCGGACTCTTAAACTTAAAAATCTTCTTGAGCTGCTCTTTGATTTAACACGTTTGGTATACCTTTATATATATGCTTTGCAGACAGTGTATTTATCAGCAGCAATCCACGAGAACTTGTCTCTGTGTCGCTCTCAGTAAACTGCACTATTCATGCTGCTAGTCACAGAAGTTCTCTCGCTGGGCGCTGGCAGCTCCTCACTGGCTGCGTGAGACTGTGGCGCGTGACTGGCCGGGGAGTGCAGGGCTGTGAGTGAATCCGGAGCCGGGAGAGTTCAGAGAGACTGAAGGCAACCGGACTAATAGTGCCAAATTGGACAGCACTCAGAATCTAAACCTAGCCACCCCAGCCCCTCTGATATCTGAGGATGAGCTGGAACATAAGGGGGTTTACTTTCTGACAAATTACCTTACCCTTTCATGCGACAGAAAAATTGGCGTCATGGATGGGATTGCCATGGATAAACTGCTGCAAAAATATGACTGTGCCTCTTCCCCATCTGGGAAGGAGTGGGCGCAAAAACTGGAATAATGAAGAGAAAGTGTTAGAGTGTATTGAACAATGCCAAGATACACAGAAAAAATTTAGAGGGAGAGGTAAAGGTGTTATGTGTGCTGTTTTAGGTGCCTGTTTATCTTGTGCATAGCAAGAAGCTAAAAATGCCCCTGCTCCCAGTGGGATTTCTGCCGTAGAATATGCAACCCTGAAATCCGAGAATGAGGTGCTGAAATCATTTCTAGCCTTTGAAAGCAAGACGGAAGAAAAACTAGTAACTCAAGTTGATAAACTTGTGTGTGAGAATGAAAAACTAGGAACCCAACTTGATAAACTTGTAAGTGAACATAATCATCTTGTGAGTGAGAATAGTTACCTCAAACAACTATTGGAATGCCTCTCCGAGCAGCTCACAGCAGAGTGGGCAAATAACCAGAAGCTGCAAAGCCCTCTTTTGGGGGCTTTGCAGCAAGAAAAGGCAAATGAGACCCCGAATGACAAAAAGAAACCAGATCTGTGGTGTCCCCAGGAAGGAAGAGGAGCTGCATTGGAACCCCTGATTAAAGGTGAAAACCAAAACTTAAATTCAGAAAATAAGGAATTTCAAATGTTCCTGGCCTCGTCTGAAAGGCAAGAGAGGCAATTACAGGAAAAACGAAATCTTTCACTGAGCCAAATACCATCCTCCGTGTCAGCTAAATAAAGTTGCTAAGTAATACACTGTGCAAATCCCAAAACATGGGATGAAGATATTCAGAGACATAATGGCAGTGAAGTTCTGGTGAAGGATTCTAATTGTCCCCCAGAACCTGTGCCTATGTGACCGTTGATTAGAGCTGAAGTCACTGACAAAGGGGACGGTAACGCTCACATTCCATGTCTTGTACTCAGGGTTTTTCCTGTAGCTTTGCTCGGTCTGAATTAGCAGAGTTGCAGGGAAAGTATTCCAAACATGCAGAGAAATCTGAGACAGAATACGTGTACCAAATTTCCCTTATGGTGGAGGGGAAAATCTTACCAAGTGAGAAAGAAGCAGGAGGCTACTGAGACCCTGAAATGTTTCTAACCACCGAACCAGTCGATGCAGTGAAAAACTCAATAACCAAAGTTATTCAGCAGGCATTCTTTATTTTGTGTCACCGGACGCGCAGGGGATCACTCCTCCAAACGTGCTTCTTGATGCAAGCTGGGTGCACAGTTTATATGCAGACTGAACATACAGATTCATTATATTTCTTAGAAAGGGCAGTCTTATGCTAATGGGTTCCTGGAATTCATTTACACAGTCCGAGAATGCATAATAAAATTAGGTTTAGGGTATTTTTTCCCCTTGGGGGTCTTTCATGACCTCTGGTGGACATTTACTTCATCTTCTCTTCTTCATCACCGTGTTCTTTTACTGACCTAAAGCCTAAAATCCTTATTCTTGCCACAAAACTGGTTCTTGTCTGCTCAGCATGCTCTGGTGCCTCGAGGTGTCTTGTTGTCCTGTTCCTGGAGATAATCACTATCTACAAGGTTATGAATTTCACAGTATGTCCCTACTGTACAATTACCCATCTTGTTATTGCTTGTTCAAAGATTGGTAAAATCTACCAGACATCCCGTCTCCTGCCTTCAATTCCCCCCTTTCCTATGCACAGTGCGAATTCTTTCACTATGATTATAAAACTCCATTATTGATTAACGTGTTCTTAAAATATTTTCCAATTTCTACCTGGTGTTTATTTCTATTGCATTTCCAGTCTTCATAGTTATCTAAATTTTTCTTGCAACACCAAAGGGTACATTGAATAGTTATACAAGTTAGAGCAACCAAAATAGCAAATCCTACTATGAATGCAAAGATTTGTCTCAACCAAGCTAAGCTTGGAAGCCAAGAAGTCAATCTTTCCCAAAGTTCCCTCAATCCTCAACTAGTATCATCTTTACTGACTTCATAAAAAAATCTTGAGTTTTCTTCCAGAATTTACCCAAATGTTCCTCGATTCTGCTCTCCTGGTTTACATATACACAACAACTCTGAATGATAATTGTACAAACCCCTCCTTTCTTTAGGGTTAATAAGTCCAGTGTAAAACTACTTTTTGCGGAACAGTGAGGGAAGAGTGCAGGAAATCAATATGATTGATAGGCAAACTTCATTTATTGTCACACTTGCAGCTACTTATATACTATTATGCTAATCACTAATACATGCTGATTGGAGTTCACACAAGTTATACATATTCATGATAGTTCCCATAGGTCCATCCAAGAAGTCACACTCTCCCTATGACCACCCCTTGATGGTCCCAGCTGCTAGATAGCTCCTCTTTCCGTTGACCAAACTGTCCTATTATTATCCTAACGTTCCTCCTCATGGACAACCTGTCCCTGCAGCTAGGCTAGGCCTCATGCCTAGGTTCTGCTAATATATCTTGCAGTGAGCCGTGGCCCTTGTTCTCAAGCCATTCCCCAACAACTTTTGGTAATGAATTTACCTCTGTCTGAAGACCACGGATGGCATCTGTAGTGATGTTAAATACATCATCCAGAGTGGCTGAAATATTCACTATAGTTGACTCGAGTTCACTGACCCCTAACCAAGGGAAAAACCATCTCACAAAACTATGGAATCCCGTTCCCCTTTTTGGTAAGGGATTCTCTTCCCATTTAGATCTTATCCATGGGGATTAAGTGCCCAACTGTACACATCCTGCAAGGAGCTGCTTCCTACTAATGCCGTCTCTGCACAACCACCAATACCCATCGGGTAGCCTACAAGGCTCGCTGGTGGCCACACTGTGCCATCCACACTGATGTGACTGATTTCCCAGTATGTCCCCACCTCGGCTTGCATAAGTTTGTAATTGTGTGTGATTACAAAAATCTATGTACATCACATTCAATCCTGTCAGATTCCCCATGCATGCTTTCACTATAGTCTGATTTATCCAATAATCATTCCATCCATCATTGCAAGTACAGTTATTACAATTGAAACAGATCAATGGGGAGCAAAGGCAATTTTTTGATCTATTCATCCAAATACAGTTATTATTGCTAGTAGCATTAGTTAGCATTCAGATAGTTTCAAAATGTATGTTCCTGTCCCAAGCAACAACAATATTTACAAAGATTAACACAATCATAAAATAGCTGATTCCCATTTCACTCCCTCTGCAATTTTAACTGAAGGGGCCCTGCAGGTTCAGATGTCCACTGTTTATTCGGAGCCCTTCTCACTCGAGAGCAGTGGATCCAGGCAGGTGTCTCCTTTATCTTAACTGCAGTGAAGGTGGGCAGCAGCACCTGGTAAAGTCCATTCCCCTTTTCCTGAAGGGGGTCTCCTGAAAAATTCTTAACAAATTCTTAACATAAACCCAGTCCCCTGGGTTGAAGGGATGGATGGGATTATCCAGTCCTCTTTGTGTCCTGGTTTCTATTACACACTTGTTCATTCTGTCTGTTTGCTTAGGGCTATTATATATAGTGTCCAATATTGTTCTCCCACCTGGTTCAAGTCTTCTCCTTGATATAGCATGTAGTATGGTCTGCCATATAAAATGTCAACAGGACTTAAGTCTTGTTTGGCCCATGGCTTGGTTCGTATTCTTACTTAGCAGGGCCAAAGGTAATGCCTGGTACCAGTACATACTGGTTTTTTGACCTATTTTAGCCATTTCCTGTTTAATTACATGATTCATTTTCTCTACCTGTCCACTCACTTGTGGTCTGTTAGGAGTATGCAACTGACAATCAATCCCTAATGCCTTGCTAATCTGTTGTACAGTTTTGGCAGTGAAATGTGTTCCCTGATCCAAGGACGTTACAGAAGGTACCCCAAATCTCAGTCTTATTTCATGTTGCAAGGCTTTTGAAACTTCTCTAGCTTTATTGTTTACAAGGGAATGCTTCTGACCACCCCGAAAAGGTATCTGTTAATACCAGTAAATGCCTCTACCCCCCTTTTCTATGTAGCTCAGAAAAATCAATCTGCCAGTGCTCCCGAGAGCATTCCCCTTTCCAATCTGCCCAATTGTATTCAATTACTAATATTGTGATTATTTTCAAACATATTTCACATTGTTGTGTTACCTGCCTGACTATTGTATATAAACTCTGACCAGTCTCTGATTCAGAAATTTATATAATGGACCTGCTCCCCAGTGAGTCTTGCTGTGTTCTTCCCTCATAACTCCCCATACTAATTTGGCAGGGACTGCTATCCTGCCATCCTCTAACTGAGCCCAACCACCAGAGAGAACTTGTCCCCCTCAATTCTTTTATCAATTAATAGTTCAAGTTATAATATTCAACGTTACCTTGCCTACCTAGGTTTATATTCCTATTATCTGGAATTAAGATAAAAAATTGCTTTTCTTGTGTTCTTTCTCAACAAGACACTTTCTATTGTTTACAAACAGTCCTGGCTGACTGGAGAGGTACCAGCTGACTGGAAGTTGGCAAACGTGACACCAATATACAAGAAAGGTAAGAGGGAAGACCCAGGGAACTACAGGCCTGTCAGTCTGACCTCAGTGCCAGGTAAACTCATGGAGCAGATCATTCTGGGTGTTATCATGGGACATATACAGGACAGCCAGATGATGAGTTCCAGTCAACATAGATTTGTGAAGGGCAGGTCTTGTCTGACAAACCTGATCTCATTCTATGATAAAATGACCCGTCTAGTGGATGCATCCCTCATCAGCTGTGGATGTTGTCTACCTTGATTTTAACAAAGCCTTTGATACTGTTTCCCATAGCATTCTCCTGCAGAAACTGGCTGCCTATGGCTTGGATGGATGTGCTCTTTGCTGGATCCAAAACTGGTTGGATGGCCGGGCCCAGTGAGTGTTGGTGAAACAAGCTAAATTCAGTTGGCGGCCGGTCACTAGTGGTGTTCCCCAAGGCTCAATGTTGGGACCAGTTCTCTTCAATATCTTTGTCAATGACCTGGATGAGGGGATGGAGTGCATCCTTAGCAAGTTCGCAGATGACACTAAATTGGGTGGGTGTGTTGATCTGCCCAAGGGTCGGGAGGCTCTGCAGAGGGATCTGGCCAGGCTGGAGCAATGGGCTGAAGCCAACCGCATGAGGTTCAACAAGACCAAGTGCAGGGTCCTGCACTTGGGTCACAAGAACCCCCTACAGTGTTACAGGCTTGGGAAGAAGTGGCTGGAAAGCTGCACAGCGGAGAAGGACTTGGGGGTGCTGGTAGACAGCCGACTGAACATGAGCCAGCAGTGTGCCCAAGCAGCCAAGAAGGCCAATAGCATCCCGGCATGTATCAAGAACAGTGTGGCCAGCAGGAGCAGGGAGGTGATTGTACCCCTGTACTGGTGAATACTGTGTCCAGTTTTGGGCCTCTCGTTACAAGAAGGATGTTGAGGTACTGGAGTGAGTTCAGAGATGGGCAATGAAGCTGGTGAAGGGTCTGGAGAATTTCTCCTGTGAGGAGAGGCTGAGGGAGCTGGGATTCTTTAGTTTGGAGAAGAGGAAGCTCAGGGGGGACCTTACTGCTCTCTACAGCTACCTGAAGGGAGGTTGTAGGGAGGTGGGGGTTGACCTCCCAAATTAAAAATGACAGGACGAGGGGGAATGGCTTCAAGTTGCGCCAAGGGAAATTTAGGTTAGATATCAGGAAAAATTTATTTACAGAGAGGGTAGTTAAGCATTGGAATGAGTTGCCTAAGGAGGTGGTGGAGTCCCCATTCCTGGAAGTGTTTAAAAACCATGTGGATGTGGTGCTAAGGGACATGGTTTAGGGACCCTGGTTTAGGGTGAATGGTTAGATTCGATGATCTTAAAGGTCTCTTCCAACCAGACGATTCTATGATTCTACGGCCTTTTTAGCCTCATAGTCAGCCTGTGGGTTCCCTTTCTCTGGATCAGTGTTACCTCTTAGGTGCCCACGACAGTGCATAACGGCAACCTGAACTGGTAGGTGGATAGCTTCCAATAGGTGGAGTATTTCTTCTGCATGTTTAATTTGTTCTCCTTGAGAGAACAGCAAGCCTCTCTCCTTCCAAACAGCTCCGTGAGCATGGACAACTCCTAAGACATATTTGGAATCTGCCCATATGTTTATCTTTCTTCCTTTTGCTAGTTCCAGGGCTCTAGTGAGAGCAATTCTTTCAGCCTTTTGGCCCACTGTCCCAGCAGGTAGTGGCTGAGACTCGATTACCTTGTCCATTGTTGTTACTGCATATCCAGCCTGACGCTTGGGAAACTGCTTCCGTCTGTGATTCTTCTGCATCTTCCAGTGGCTCCTCTGCTCAATGTGATCTGCTGGAATGTACTGTTTCCATGGTCCCCAGTCAGTCAGGTGCCAGTGGCTCAGGTGTCTGTCCTCTGAGGAAAGAGGCTGGATTCACAGTATTAGTTACTTCAGTCTTAACATCCTCAGATTCAATCAGAATGTCTGATATTTCAAAAATCAGGATGGGGATAGCCAAGGATTTCCTTTTTGTTCTAATACTGAGGATACTGCATGGGACACTAAACCAGTTATTTGTTGTTCCGTAGTGAATTTTCGTGCCTCCTGTGTGTTCAGTACCACAGTGGCCACTGCTCATAAGCATCCAGGCCATCTTTTGCTAACTTCATCCAATTGCTTGGAGAAGTAGCCTCCAGCCCTTTTCTATGATCCCAACCGTTGGGCCAATGTCTTGTACCTTGTCTCATGAAAACAGACAGAGGCTTGGTGACGTCTGGGAGTCCTAAAGCTGGAGCCTCTATTGGGTCCTTTTCTGAGTTACTTAAATGGACTCTTGCCTCTGGAGTCCGAACTAAATCAGGGGAGGTTCTTTGATCAGTTCATAGAGAGGTTTGACTAAAATCCCATAGGTATGTATCCATAATTGACACCAACCTGTCATTCCCAGAAATGTGTGGAGGTCTTTTACCAGTCAAGGTTCAGGTAACCTACAGACAGCTTCCTTCCGTTCCTTCCCTAGTTCCCAAAGTCCTCCTGAGACTCGATATCCTAGGTAGGTAACTTGTTTCTTCACGATCTGGGCTTTCTGTTGAGAGACTCGATATCCACTTAGTCCAAGAAAGTTTAACAAGCTTACAGTCCACCTAAAGCATTCTCCTTTGGTTTTGGTTACAGGAAGAAGATTGTCAGCATAGCGCAGGAAGGTTCTGTCTTCTGATAGAGGTTCCCCAGTTTCTAACTCCTGGGCCAATTGGTTGCCAAATATTGTAGGGCTGTGGGAGAGTGGCTACAGGGTAAAGGTCACATTCCCATGCAGAGACTTGCTGACGAGGAGCTGCACAGGCACAGGACACAGATAGTGTAACAGAATAGCAAGGTCAGATTGTTCCTTGAGAATAGGAGTTCTACAACAACAAGATGCCTGGGGCCTAAGATATGAGGAGCTGCACCAGCTGCACGACCACAGAGATAAGCAACTGGGCAGGTCTGACTTTTTATAGCCTAACCAATCATGAGCTTGCTTTTGCACTATGTATGAGCCTCATTAATAACTGTATAAAAGAGTGTTGGTCTTAACAATAAACAAGATTTGCCTGATTGCTTACATTGAGTGCCGTAAATCTCCCACCGTCTCCAACATAGGGCTATTTTTCAATTCCTGGGGTAACACTGTCCAGGTGAGTTGGGTTTTCCTCTCTGTCTTGGGGTTCTCCCATTCAAAAGACAATATTTTTTCTTTACTTTCTTCTGCTAATGTTAGACTGTTACTGGTTTAGCATTTTTAGCTCTCTCAGGTATCTCAGAAGCCCACAATCCTTGGAATAACTTATTCAGTATTTCTTCAGAAATTAAATTCTATTTTTCAGTTTGGATTAGTGACAAGCTTAAAGTCTGAATTAATTGATCTTCTAAAATTGTAACTTCCACCCCTGTGGGTTTATATTCAATTTTAGCTTCCAATTGTTCAAGCAAATCCCACCCTAACCCTTGGGTTTAAGGAAATTTGGCAAATACAGAAATCAGTATTTCCCAATTTGTTTTCCCAATGTAACCCTGAGTGGTTTCCAAAAATATGCTTTTTCTGGTTGGCCAGTAGCTCCCATAGCACTTACAAAATTCTTATCTACAGGTGTTAATTCTTGATTCAGAACAGAAAAAGAAGCTCCTGTATCAACTAGAAATTCTACTTCCTTTCCTGTTTCCCCAGCTTTATTTTAACGAGTGGATCCACTTGGGGAGATGTCCCAGGCCCCATCAATCTGCTCCTGCAGCCAGACCCTGCCTGTGCTTTGGGTGTTCCAATGTCCGTCCTTGTGACAATATGTACACTGCTTTACACCCAACCACCTCTCCTTCCTCCTACAGAGTTTCCTAGTGCTCCCTTGTCGCTGTTTATGCCGGGAGCGGAGAGATGCAGCAACATATAAATTCAGCAAGAGCAGGCAAAAGAAGCAACTTTATTAATTTACAACCCCATTTTATATACCCTAGCCCCATAGGGCGATTGGTCAGTGACCACCCATCTCCTAGGGTGACTGGCTAAAGTCCTACAACACCTATTTCAAAATATTGGAAAATGTACCATAAACAGAACTTATCAAAACACCATGTGTTAGTCTAATTTACAAAACCGTCCTACTGTTTCTCATAACACGTGTGAGAAAGGCAGGATTCTCACCGAATATTGTGAGAACCTAGGAAAATCCCTCTGCTAGCAGCTTTTCAGCATCCACACTCCCTTTTCTTTGGTCTAAAGCTATAAATCTCCTTCTCCTGTTGCTGATCAGGTTTTCAACAAACCTTCCTGGCCGCCTCCTTTTGTTTTTCTAATTCCCTGCCCGCCCTGTCTCCTGGCTCTCACCCTCCCCAATTTACTCTTATCGCTTACTGAGGGAGGGAGTCACTGTCCTTCCTGTGCCTGTGCTGGCCATGTCTCCTTCTCTCTCTCGCCTATCCTTTCCTAATGCTAACACAAAGATAGCTTGAAACTAGGCCTGAACTTGTATCAACACATTAATAGTCTTTAAAGTGTCTCCATTCTGTGATTGTTCAGAACTCGTCTTTTGAACACAAACCCAAAACAACAACGATACAAACACACTCAAAACAGTAATACACAAAAAAAAAATACCCGGACACTAAATTAGTTCAAAGGGGTCTTGTACCACTATATAATTTTCCTTTGATCCAATTTATATCCCAAAATTTATCAGAAATCAAACCCCTTGTGTTCCAGTTGATCCTCAGATAACAGAGGGGCTGGGGGCGGCTGGGCTTGATTCCTGATATATAGCAGATAACTAGATACAATTTATCCAACCAGTTACATTTTTCAGTCCAAAAGTCAAAAGTCCAAGGAATCACCAAGCAAGATACAGTCACTTCACTTGTCTCCAGCCGTACCCCTCATGGGACAGCGGAACCATGGATCAGGACTTCGCACTCACTTCACAGCCCTGCTGCCTCTCAAGCACACTCAGTTCACTCAGACATTACTTAACAGCAATAATGGTCATTTAAGTTTACCAAACAATAAAATTACACAAGCAGTTAAAATAATGTGAATCATGTACGATCAGAGTCCATATGCCATTCCAGCAGTCCAAAATACCAATAAATCGATAAATCTTATGGACCCAAGTATGCATACAAATACAAACACCAAATACCAGGAATGCATACAAATACCAAGTATGCTCAAGATATTAAAATATCAAGCATATGGTACCCTTTGTAGGACATCTACGTATTATGGGTACCCTCCAAAACCAAAGGGATACCTGCCAAACCAAATCCCAATTTCCAAAAAGAATGCCTTCCCTGGATGGTCCTTGTCTGCTCCCACAGGGAGCCAGGGGAGTCGAGGAGTCCCACCAGGAAATCCCGGGGGCACCGAGGGAGTCTCCTTCTCGGCAGATCCTGCAGCCGAGCAGAGTCTGTCCCATCTGGATTGCCAAACTGATGCAGTGAAAAACTCAATAAACAAAGTTATTCAGCAGGCATTCTTTATTCTGTGGTGTGTCCAAATGTGTGTCCCAGTGCAAGCTGGGTATACAGTTTATATGAAGACTGCACATACATATTCATTATATTTCTTAGAAAGGGCAGTCTTATGCTAATAGGTTCCTGGAATTCATTTACACAGTTCCAGAATGGGTAATAAAATTAGGGTTAGAGTCTTTTTTCCCCTCGGGGGTCTTTTGTGACCTCTGGTGGTCATTTACTTCATCTTCTCCATCACTGTGTTCTTTTAGTGACCGAAAGCCTAAAATCCTTATTCTTGCCACAAAACTGGTTCTTGTCTTGTTCAGCATGCTCGGGTGTCTCAAGATGTCTTGTTGTCCTGTTCCTGGAGATAATCACTATCTACAAGGTTATGAATTTCACAGTCTGTCCCTGCTATACAACTACCCATTTATTGTTGTTGCTTGTTCAAAGATCAGTAAAACCAGACATCCTGTCTCCTGCTTTCACAGGTGATCATAAGTATTTATTAACTGTCTGGGTTATCAGTTGGGCTGGCAGCACAGACCCAAAGGACTGGGGAGATACCTCCGAGTTCCCTCAGTTTACAGAGTCTGTGCAAAAGGCAGCCTGTGTTCAAGCAATGTGTTAGAGGGAGCTGTTAAGGAAGGTCCCTCTGTTAACTCCTATTTGATCCATCAGGATTCACTCCACTTGTCTACAGTCTTCTGGCCTGCCTTAAGATATGTCTAGATCATGCTCAGGACCATCCACTGCTGAAGGTCAAATGCTGCCTCTGTGGCAGCTGACCCCTGTAACTCTTGAAACTGTAAATTTATTAGAGGGGCCTATATCTTTGTGCCAGTGCAGAATGACTATTGCTGGTCAGTGCCCCCTGCCAGGAGCCATGCATTTGGGCACTGACGGGGTGGTAACAGACTTGGGAAAAGGAGATGTTATCACTCGTGCATTTTCCCTGTAATTCTCCTGTCTGGTTGGTGAAAAGGCTGAACAGACAGTGGCAGCTTTCAACTGATTTTAAGCAACTGAATGCCAACACACCTTTTAGCAGACCAAAGTCACTGATAAACCTTGTGTGCCACGTTGGGGGTGCAGAAAGCAAAAAGCCACACATGCAGGGATGAGCAGCCAGGACAGGTGACCCTAAACTGAAGAACAATGGATTCCATCCCATATCATATTCATTGTAAAGCTGAGGGATCACAAGGGTCAAGCCTCTTCTTCAATGGCCAGCATCTGATGAGGACTCTGTCCATTCTGCCTTTGATCCTGATCCTTGTGTTCCTGAATCCGGTTCCAGAATGCAGCTCTGAATTGGGTTCCCATCTGCCATTGAGTCCAGTCTGGGACATCCTCAGTGCCTTCCCTGTAGCATCAGTGGTGATGGTGATGGTGATGTAATTGCCATCCCAGGGGTTGGGTTCAATATTGATTTTATATATTTTTGTATATATTTCATTGTATTAATATTTTCATTAAAATTTTTTTAATTTTCTTTTCTAATCCATAAGTCTCTATCCCTTATTCCCTTTCTGTTCCCTTTTGGGAAGGGACAGGTGTTAAGGGGGAATGTCTGTTACTGTTTAGTAACTGATCCAGCCTCTAAAACTTGACAACTACAAACATAGTATTACCTTCTTCCATTCTTTTCAATCTCTCACACAGGCAGAAAGAGACGGAAACAGTTTTTTCCCTTCTGAAGAAGCACAATGATCATTGAAGGAATTAAAATTTGAACATGGAAAGTCAGAACTCACAGAATCACAGAAATCACAGGACATTAGGGGTTGGAAGGGACCTCAAAAGATCATCTAGTCCAACCCTGCTAGAGCAGGATCACCTAGATCAGGCCACACAGGAAGATCAGGCCACACAGGAAGTCATTTGCATTGGATACCTCATATTGTTCAGGGAGTCTTAGAGTAGTGCTGCAGCAGCACAGAACAACAGTCAATCACTTGTATCTGAGAAGAAAGTGACATTGCCTCAGGAACTGCACTTCTGAGATAATTTTTCCAGGCTATGATGAAAACTTCCTTCTCTGCACACCTAACTTGGGCTCCAAGAGAATGGAACACAAAAGAACACATGTTCTTTTTCTTAGGACTGACCATTCATTTCTTTATTTGGAAGTGTGTATTTTCATGGAAGTACATTTGCTTATGTATCCATATTCTCATGTGCATGCACACATTGTCCTGCACATCCTATATAACAGCTACAGATGGGAGGTCAGTTATGTCCAAACTTTGTCCTGATAACTACATTTGACTCTGTGGAAGAATTGCTGCAGTGCATTAATGTAAGAGCCATTCAACACAGTGGCCTTCCTCTCAGGCCAGTGTCAGATGTCTTGCAAAGGCTATAAATACAAAGCAAATGCTACTTTACTTTTTCTGTTACTACCTGTTTTTCTGTTCTTCTGTTCTTGTAGGTGCCAGCAGCTCAGGGTCTTTCCCAAGCAGATATTATAGATCTCTTTTTAAATCAGTGCTTTTATCTTTCATCTCCATAGTGAAGGTTGTGACTTAATGTTGGGTCTTAAGTATCTAGTTTCCTAAGATCACCTATAGTGTTTCCAGGGAATCCATGACCAGTAATATTTCTGGCTTGGAAGAAAGCTTGAATGGTGTGCTTCTGGCCACAGAAGAATATGCTTGCTTCATCCTTTAGTAAAAATTGCTTTTGGCAGCAATACTCACATCCTGGACTTTTGAAAGGCAGACTTTTTTAAGAGGTTACTTGATAGAATCCCTTGGGAGTCAGTTTTGAAAGATGTAGGATTCCAGGAAGGCTGGACATTTTTTAGGAAGGAGGTCTTGAAGGTGGAGGAGCGGGCCATCCCCATGTGCCACAAGACAAGTTGGTGGCAAAGAAGACCAGCCTGGCAGAATAGGGAGGTTTGAATTAAAATCAGGGGAAAAAGGAGTGTTTATGGCCTCTGGAAGAAGGGGCAGATGACTCATAATGAGTACAAGAATGTTGTCAGGTCATGCAGAAAAATAATTAGAAGGTTGAAAGCTGAACTAGAAGTTAATCTGGCTTTAGAGATGAAGAGCAATAAGAAAAATGTCCATATATATCAATAATAAAGGCCAGGGAGGGCGTCCATCCCCTACTAGATTCAGAAGGAAATATGTTAATAAAAGATGAGGAGAAGGCTGAGGTGGTTACTGCCTTCTTTGCCTCAGTCTTTAGTAATGGGAACACTTGCACTGAGGAAAGTCACTTCCCCAAGCCAAGAGACAGGGGCCAGGAAAACAATGTTCCCCCTACAATTCAGGAGGAGATGGTCCATGACCTGCTGCTCAACATCAACGTGAATAAATCTATGAGGCTGGACGGGTTACATCCAGGAGTGTTGAGTGAACTGGCAAGGGTGCTCACCAGGCCACTGTCCATCATTTATCAGAAGTCCTGGCTGACTGGTGAGGTACCAGCAGATTGGAAGGCAGCCAACATAACACCCGTATATAAGAAGGGACAGAATGATGATCTGGGGAACTCCAGGCCTGTCAGTTTGGCTTTGGTACCAGGAAAGCGGGTCATCCAGGGTTCTATTATGCAGCACATGAAGGACAGATAGGTGATCAGGCACAGTCACCATGGGTTTAGGAAGGGCAGGTCCTGTTTAACAAACCTGATCTCCTTGTGTGACAGAGTGACCTGCTCGTTGGATGAAGGCAAGGCTGTGGATGTTGTCTCTATTGACTTTAGTAACGCATTTGACACTGTTTCCCACAGCATTCCATTAGAGAAATTGACTGTTCTTGGTTTGGATGGGCATACACTTTCCTGGGTGAAAAACTGGTTAGATGGACAAGTCCAAAGAGTTGTGGTCAATGGAGTTAAATCCAGTTGGCTGCCAGTCACAAGTGGTGTCCCCCAGGGCTCAGTACTGGGGCCACTTCTTTTTAACATCTTCATCAATGATTTGAATGAGGGGATAGAATGCACCCTTAGAAAATCCGCAGATTGCACCAAGCTGGGTGGAAATGTCAATCTGCTTGAGGGTAGGGAAACTCTACAAAGAGATCTAGATTGGCTGGGTCGCTGGGCCAAGGCCAATTTCATGACTTTCAATAAGGCCAAATGCTGGGTCCTGCACTTGGGCCACAACAAACCCCAGCAGCCTCCAGGCTTGGAGAGGAGTGGCTGGAGAGCTGCCAGGCAGAGAAGGACCTGTGGGTGTTGACTGACAGCCACCTGAAAACGAGCCAGCAGTGTGCCAGTGTGACCAAGAAGGCCAATGGCATCCTGGCCTGGAGCAGGAATAGTGTGGTCAGCAGGAGCAGGGAGGTGATCATTCCTCTGTACTCGGCTTTGGTAAGGCTGCACCTCAAATACTGTGTCCAGTTTTGGGCCCCTCTCTACAAGAAGGACACTGAGGTACTGGAGAGGGTCCAGAGGCTACCAAGCTAGTAAAGGGTTTGGAGCATGTGTCTTATGAGGAAAGGCTGAAGGATCCGGGGCTGTTTAGCCTTGAGAAAAGAAGGCTGAGGGGAGACGTTATTGCCCTCTACAGCTACCTGAAGGGAAGTTGTAGTAAGGTGGGAATTGGTCAGTTCTCCCTGGTGACAAGAACAAGAGGAAATGGCCAGAAGTTGAACCAGGAGAGGTTCAGGCTGGATCTTAGGAAGCATTTCTTTACAGAAAGGGTTGTCAGGCATTGGAATGGGCTGCCCAGGGAGGTGGTGCAGTTACCATCCTTGGAAGTGTTTAAGAGCTGATCAGGTGTTGTGCTTAGGGACATGGTTTAGTGGTTTTGATAGGGCTAGGAATAAGGTTGGACTTGATGATCTTGAAGGTCTCTTCCAGAGGAAACTATTTCTTGACTCTATGATTCTGAAAGTCATCTTCTTGATAGATGTATTGCAGAACCAGTTCTACTTCTCAGTAAACCCCATGGACACAAGTGATGACATCAGGTGGACTTCCTGAGAGCTAGACTCAATGAGCTGTTCTTCCCAAAAAAGAAATTGTATTAAAATACAAAAGGAGATTTCTGAGGGGTGTGGAATAATGACAGGAGGTGACTCTAGAATTTAAAATAATAGTAAAAGTACAGCATTCACACATTAAGAAAAGGTATAATATTGAAGAAGCTGCCAGAGAGGAGGGCAGCTGGTATGCAAGGAACCCATTCCATGATGGTTCCCTGGACAACACTGTCAACATCATGGGGAGGGTGGAGTGGAGAGAAGACTCCACAGCCAGGCTCTGTGGTATCACCACACATATGGAAACTTTGTGGTACTATGGAACTGATAAGCTGCCTGTTTGCGACCCTGTGGCAACAGTCTGTCAGTTTTTGACACAGTGCTGTCCTTTGTGTGAACTTTGCTCATTATAATGTCATTATAATACCAAAACACACCTCCATCCCAAAGGCTGCCTGCCTCCACAGTGCAACCACCCCTCACTGAGCTTGCACCTGTAATTTTCGTTTATCTACAGCTTTAAAAGTGAAGTAAGAATTTTACACCTATCATAATAAGGGTATTTATGACCAGAGTCACTCAAGCTCCACCTTGAAATGAAAAATAATATAAAAATGGCTTAAGGAGGGGGGTTGTCAGGGAAGATACCACCAGGTACAAGTCATTGCCGATTATTTCTGAATACCGGGATCAGTCGACAGGCTGAGGCTCTCTTCCCCACCCTAAAGATGCCTTTGGGTAAGATCTGGACTCTCTGAGCACCTCCCTGGGAAACTTAGAAATCTCTCTAGAGCTGCTTCTTTTAACTTAACATGTTTTGTATATTTGCAGGTGCCTCGCAGACAATGAATTTATCACTGGCAATCCACAGGAACCTGTACTTCTCTTGCTTTCAATAAACTGCACTGTTCCTGTGTGGTTGTGGGAGTCTCTCATTGGGCACTACCAGCTCCTTACTGGCTGTGTCAGACTGCATAGCGCAGCGCTTCTGGTGCAGCTGGAGCTGGGAGAGTTCAGATATACTGCACATGATTGGAATAATAGTGCCAAACTGGAGACAACTCAGAATCTAACCCCAGCCACCCCCAGCCCCTGTGATATCCAAGGACAAGCTGGAAAGCAAGGGGGTTTATTTTCTGCCAACTTATTTTACCCCTTTACATGACAATGGGTCAAAAAGAATTATTCTGGAAGGGTCAGGATTTTTTCTTCTGGAAAGAAACAGGGTAAATCTTTCAGCAAGGGCTGAAGGCTATCCCAGGTAGCCTAAACAAGCTCTCTAATACGTCACTAGCAGTATTGGAGTGCCTCCGCAAGTTTTTGTAGGGGATGCACCAGGAGAGACAAAAGAAAAGCAAAGGCAGAACTCAACGTCTAAACCAAACAATTCCAAGCGTGTGGCTGGCGGGAGGCTGTGCAGACAGGTGTGTTTCTGTGGCCACCCAAACGGAAAAAGGCTGTTTAACTGATCAGAAATCTCAGTGGCAAGCAGGGTGTGTTCTCATTGCTCGGGGAAAATTGGCCGGCAGGCAAAGGATGTGGGAGGAACACTTGTAGGTATCCAGGCCTGTAGCAGGAGGTAGGTAGAGCTTGTTCTCTATGTCCTGCTGACAACTGAAGAGACCAAAAGTATCACATAAGCAAACTCAACAACTTTCCTGGAGGAGTGAGACAACACAGAGCAGAAATCAATTTCTCACAATAAAGGCATGAGCAGCAGATGACACAGCCATATTAACAATGGAAAATATAGCAGCACTGGTATTAAAAACCATGATTAAAGATGAGAAATACACCTTTGTTCTTGATAGCAACAATAATGCAAATAAACATGTTAGAGTAATACAGCATAGAACCACGCAGATTTGTGAACATGTTGAAATAATGCTGGTTTCTTTTGTGTCTTAGAACTGGATTTGACGATTCAGAAACTACTCAACAATTCCAAGTTAACATTAATCAAAATCATTAAAGTAAGGTAAAAATAAAATTAAAAGCCATCTTAGACAACCATAACAAAATGTTCCCTACCTTCATAATCAACTAAAGCACATAAAAATAAATCAAAAGTCCAAAGCAAAGTCAACTCAATAGTTACATAATCTAGTTCACAAGATGAAAGAAACTGAGGAAAAAAAATGGTGCATATAATCAGGAAAAAAAATTCCCAAGACGCTTATAAAAATGGCACTCAAGAAATATTAAAAATCAAATACCTGAGTGAATATGCAATTTTAGCACATCAAGGCAAACAGAGTCCGTTAAACCACCATCAGCTAAACCAGAATAAGTTTTGAACAATTAATGAAGGTGGACTGATTTTTTATTTGGCATGACAATAGGCTTTGAGAACATAAGTACTTGAAGGTCCAGAAAGAGTTAGGAAATGCAGAACAAAACTAAATTGAAAATTAATGACTGGGACAACCGGTCCCCAGATGTTATATAAAATATTTCACCCTAACTCTTGATGTTTGTTAAAATGAGTAATTGGGTTCTTTAAGTGAGAACAGCTCTAGCAACTCAAAAGGAACAATTTGTTTTCTTTTTAACAAGTATTGTCAGTATTTTAAGTAAGATGTTAATACAATCCTATCTGATGAAAAACGCAATGCTGATAATGTTATTTGTAATGTACAGCAGCCTCTCTGGAACAGTATTATATTGTTCAGAGGTAGAACAGTGTAGAGGAAGAGAAAAATAATATCCAACACTTCAAAGGACATGAAAGAGGAGATATCACCTGTCACTGTTTACCACCATGTAGACTACATATCACAGTAATTGAAAAAGACTGAACTGCCACACACAAACTGTCTCGCTTACTGACTTCTCTTGAAGGTGGAAACATGGTGCCTGCATTTTCTCTTTTTCCTCAGACAAGTGAGGACAACTTTCCTTTCCTTTCCTTTCCTTTCCTTTCCTTTCCTTTCCTTTCCT
>JANVCC010009082.1:101457-132676 GCA_025345505.1 Todiramphus chloris collaris
TTCCTTTCCTTTCCTTTCCTTTCCTTTCCTTTCCTTTCCTTTCCTTTTGTGATTATTTTAGACCCTTCTTTAAACAGCATATTGTCTTTCTTCATGTGGTACATTGGGGCAGTAACCACTCGAGATGTCATGTGACTGTATAATCCAAAATTCTGTGTAGTAGAGAAGAAGGAAGAGGTAGTTTTTGTAATGACATGTATCACTGTGCTAGGAGCTGGATTACCACGATGATATAAACAACACAGAGCCCTGTACAAAAACCCAAAGAAGGAGAAAAGGCCATGTATTTTGGGGAAGAAAGGAGCTGGGTGTCTGAAATGGTTAAGAAGACAAATATAACCTTATAAATGTGTATTTCTATTTATCATAGGAACATACAGCTCACAGAGTTGCTAGAAGACAGAAGAAAGGGAGAACTGGGAAAGACAATCAAGCCATTGGAAATCATTGAGCTATTCAATTATTGGTTTCCCCTTTACAGTTATGGAAGAGAGTGTGTCTCTGGATACCCTCATGGGATTGCACACATGGATAATTGGGACAAATATCTTGCTTTTCATCTCTTTTTTTTTCTACAACACTTTTGAATACTATGAGGGAAGAGTTATTTATTGGAATAAGACTTAGCAGTGTGAATATAGATAAGCTTATATTTGGAAAAGGGACCACTCTCACAGTTGAACCAAGTAAGTACCATTACTTTATTTCTAAAAATTATGTTAAAATTAAGGTGGGGGAGGACAAAGGAATCTAATGGTTTGGTTTCACTGCAAGAATTTGATGCTGCAATAACGCTTAGAGTACACTCACTCCACCCAGGGTTTCAAGATGGATCCTTTGCTTGTATCTGCTTAAAAAGGCTTCACAGGTACCACTGGGCTACATCTGTTCATCACCATTGCTCCACAATCCCCAAACACCTGCTGTACACTACTTAGGTTTAACATGTTACAATTTACTCCCAGTCTGGATTCCCAGTACTCTCTCACCCAAATTCACTGTGAAGTGTCCAATCTTCCAGTGGATTTTCATTGCCTCATTTTGAGCAGGAATGCACAGCTCAGTGATGAGCTGACAGTGGAGAGATGTTCTGAGACAGATCTTTCACTCTCTAGTATCAGAAGTTAGTTTTTGGTACTGACACCACACTTGCAGTATTACCTGGTAAGTAAATCCTGTGGCATGGAAAAAGAGGAGGAATGATTTTAAATATCATTGAGCTTGAATTTTCACAAAAGCCTTATACCCAAGAGCACTTAGAATGAATGAAAATTGGTTACCAAGTTGCCTAGGCTTTGAAAATGCAGATGTGGTGAGTAGAGATTCTTCCCATCTTCATTTGAAATTTCATGCTGTACGAAAAGGTGGATGTCATCCCAAGCGTTTCTGTGGGAGGGTGGATGATGGGGAAGCAGGGGAGGGTTTTAGGGTGATCTTTGTTATCCTAAACATCCAGGTACATACTTTAAGACTTTCTATGATGCTTTCAGAGGTCTGCATGTGTTTAAAGTGTTGCAAAAATGTCCCATGGAATTTTACATATGTAAAACTCCCTACTCTTATTCTAGAAGGGCATGGGGCTCCCTTGGGTGCTGCCTAATATCTGCCCAGATAAGGGCAGATTTTATGTAAGATATCTTGCATGGGAATAAATCTTTATTTTGGAACTATTTCAGTCCACTTCCAATTCCAAAGGGACAAAATTTACAAAATTATGCTGAAGAAAGACCTATTATTTCCAACCCATTACTCCTCAGTTGTAAATGTAGCACCAGAAGAAACTGCCAGATTCCATTATTAACATCAGTCTACATTGAATTGAAGATTATACTTGTTAAAAAAAAAAAAAAGAAGGTAAATCATCCCATGGAGAATAGTAGAATTTGGCAAGAAAAAATAACCAACAAAACCCAGTTTAAGAGCTGGAGGGTGAAAAATTGAGCAATGGTATTGCCGTTGGCAGGCATTTACAGAAATGCTGAGATGATGCTCTTGTTTATCACATAAAGGGGCTTGTATGTCTTTTTAAAAAAGTTTAGTGTGTTGATTCTTCTTCTGACAAGAAAAGTTGTGTTTCTTACCAGCTGAATGTAGAATGTGGCTCATTGTCTGAAATAAGGTATTCTTGTTTTAAGGAAAACTTTACAGTTATTTACTCAAATTTCTTGAACACCTTCACTGAGTTTCCCACAGCTTGGGTTAGAGAACATTTCTTTGGCAACTCCTGAGAAATGGGAATTCAGTTTCACAAGAGAGGGGTAATAGCCCTGTCTTCTCCTCTTCCATGAAATGCTTTAAATCATGCTTCCTGATTTTCCTGAGTATCTATCCTTCTTGCATTCTCATGCAAAATAATGACAATTCAGTTGACTAAAGTTTCCATGGTGTTCAACGATTTCTCCGTTTCCAGCTAAGGATAGGGTGACCCTTTCAAAGCTGCACAAAGGCTTCAGGATTATGTTCCACAGTAAAAGGTAATAGGCCTTAAGCATCTAAGCCGCTCAATGTCTGTTGAAGCAACAAGTTTAGGCCAAAATTTTAAGAATTTGATCAACCTGACCCTTTTGTTGTTACATTGGATTTCTTTGGGAGATAAGATGCTAAGAACAGACATACTTTAGTACTTAAAAGATTTTAAGATCCCCAAACCAAAATGACAGAAAAACATCCATTAGTAGTCACTCTAGGATTTTCAAGACATATTCTCTTGAGGGCTCAGTTAAGGACAGGTAAGGGGTTTGCTTTGATTTATTCTAGATAAAAATTTAACTAAGAATACTAACGCCCATACATTATGCAATATGTAGCTTTTCCCATGACTTTGTAAGATTAAAGGGAAAAAGAAGCACACCTTTTTGTGCTAATGCTACTGTCAGAATGTAATGGACACTTCCCTCCCAAAAGCAAGCAGTGGTAGGAATTCATGGCTGTATTTTCAGGTAATGCAAAATAGTTGAGACTTCTGAGTCTGAGAAAGAAATATTTCTGCTTTATTAATTGCAATTGTACAGTGTACATTGTTCTTGCTGAAGATCTCGCCCAGTGAATTATTCCAGAGAAGCAGCTTGCTAATAAATGTTGCTAGAAGGTTATTTGGGAATACTAGAGACCAGAAAACAGGAAAAGCCTGTAAAGTTCTTCTCAGATAATAAAGAAGGCTCAGGGCTAACAGGCTCTGGCAAAACCATATTACAGCACCTGCAAAGGAAATGTATGTAGGAGGACGAGCAAAATGATCCTTTTTTGATTTACTGATTTTAACTGTGCACTTGTCTTTGGGAAGGGAACTAAACTGACCGTGGAGCCAAGTAAGTATTCTGTATGCCTTAACCTTTTCTGAATTGTTATTGTTTGGGTTTTCACTTTTTTTTTTTCTTTTTTTTTTTTTTCTCCCTTCTTCCTAAAATTCATGCAGTCACTCCTTTAAACTCACTCCTTTAAGCTTTCTATGTATAACAGCTTTATATGCAATTAGACAATTTAAGTGCCATGCTGATCCCATTTCTAAGGAGTTGACAAAAAATTTGGTTTCCACAAGGTCAAGTCCTGCCTGCTGCCATGCTGAATTTCTTTGGGACCTAACATCTACCCACTTAGGCATCTTAATAAGCTCTTCATAGTAACTGTTAGGATTTAAAGTCATGCTTGGACAGTCTAAGGGGAAATAAATTTTCAGTGGAGGTTGACATTTAAGTTCCTATGACTTTCTTTTCTCTCAGAGTTAGAAAGACAGCACTGAGAGTAGAGAAGGATAATGTACAAAAGAATAAAATGGATTCTTATGCAACATTTCTGCACTAGTTTAAACTTAGTAAATTGTTCAGCAGTTGGGTTAAACTGAATAAGTCAATTGAAGACAATGAATGTTTAATTCCTCTTCTATCTTCTGTTTGCTGTGAGTGTTGACAAGTGTGAAGTTGTGCCTGTTTTATTAGTAGAGCCAACCCATGAAGTTATGGCAGAGTACTACTGAGGCTTTCACCTCAGTTTCTCAGTATTGGGGTATGGGTGGTGGAGAAAGAGAGTAAAATCAAAGCCCCTTAATCAAAAATTGAGAAAAGACTCTGTGGTGAACAAAAAGTTAGACCTGAGGGATCTCTTGACCAGTCTACAAGGCAGATACCATGCAAAATTCAAAGCCTAATGCACCTCTCAAATTGGACATCTATATATATATATATATATATATATATATATATGTTTGGTTTTTTTTTTTAATGTCTGATAGCCCATTTTGGCAATGAAAAATGCTAGATGATTCCCTTCAGTTTCAGGTCTTTATTAAAATTTATGTTGCTTAATTTTGCCCTGGCAGATGTATGTGCAATAACCCTGGTTTCTCCACCTATGGAAAATATATTCTATATTTTTAAAAACTCCTGATATCATAATGATTTGTTGGCTACTAAATTATTTTGACACACGTATATTTCATTAATTGTATGTCTTATAAGATATTCCCAGAGAAAGCTTCTGCTATACAGTTGAAATTGAGGCCTTTGCAGTTGTCAAACCTTTGTCATTCTTGTATGTTGCTTGGAATTGGGAATTCAACTCTAAAATTCTTTCAAAACTGAAAAACATACATCTAAAAGTTTCAGAGCAACTCTTCTGGAAGAAGACTGTCTTTTAGGTTCTTTCAAAACTCCACTTCTAGGTTATTTCTGCAAATAATGTCATTTATTCATTGGAGTAACTTGTGCAACAGTGAAGCAACACACTGAATTCTCTTTGCCCTACAACCCTTTCCCTACAACCCTTTTTGTGGTTAGACCTTTTAGCCATATCAGAAGATGATTTGAGGGAGAGGAGGACAAGTAAAGGAAAAAAGTTATTCCCTCACGTCTCATGAATATGCAAGACAGTCCTTGATTGAAGTGTTAATTTTAGGAATTAATTTGTTGAGAAAGCAGAGTAATCTGACTCTTGGAGAGACATGCATAAATTCTTATTTGCGTGTACTTATAAAATAAAGAATTCACAAGTAGACATGAGGCTTGGCGATAGGAAGCTTAGAATCCTGGGGAATTAAAACTCATGTAAAAAAACTACTTTCATATGCCCTTTCTGTCTTCGATCTGATATTTTGGAAGTAGCAACAAGAAATAATGTAAAAATAAAGGGAGTTAGTCATTAATAATTCTAGGAATTAGTCACAGGTGGAGTATATATGAATTTTAGGTGACAACATTCAGGCAAGTTTGCAATAAAATCAAATCAAGCTCATGTTGTGGTTTTTTTTTATAGACAATCAAAACTTTTCCACCCCTCAAGTAATTATGATGAAATCAGAGAAACTGGAAGACGGTGGCAGCATTGGGAAAGCAGCTTGTTTGGCAAGGAATTCCTATACAAAGAACATGATCTTGGAGATGTCCCCTAATAAAGTTGTATATGATCAGAATACATCTATTTTGACATCAGAGGGGATGTACGATACTATTAAAGTGGTCAGGGTGACAAAAGGCACAGAGGTGACCTGCACGCCTAAATTCAATGGCAGCATTTTTGGAAACTTCACATTATCAGGTACAATTTTGTGGTAGAGCTACAACTTATTTCTGGAGGCAGTGTATTCTAGCACTTGGTATTTCTTCTTCTAATAAGTATTGCCTTGGGTAACCAGCAGAAATGGGCAGGCAGTGCTGGCTTTACAGTTGGACTCGATGATCCTAAAGGTCTTTTCCAACCTAAAGGATTCTATGGTTCTGTGATTCTAAGACATATGATATGTAAGCAACTAGAGATGAAAGATATTTAAAAGCATCTAAAATTAATGGTCTTACCTGTTTAACAACTTGGAGTTACTTTTTTTTTTTTTTTGCGGGGTGGGGGCGGGGGGTGTGTGGAGCAGAAGACACAATCTTCTTTAAAAACATGTATTTACCTATGACTAAATGCTTCACCACATAGCAGCCAACCTCCTAGACCCTAGGTAGAAACAGACTTTCTAAAAAGAAAAAGTTGAAGTGGTGTGGTGTTTTCCTAAAACACTTTTTATATTTTGAGGGATTGCTTTTATGTCAAATACTACAACCAAAAGAACTCAGGAATTCTTCTTTTTTTTTTTTTTTTTCCCCCTCCAATTGCATCCTCAAAGTAATGTTAGAATTAGTGACTGCTCATCTGATCCTCAGACTGTACTGCTGACATATTCCTGTGGAAAGGGTCATCTGATCATTTTGTTTAATCCTTTCTAAAATGAGGATCTAGTTTATAATGCCTTTTCTTTATCAAGCTACAGGAAAGGAGGATGAAGAACCAGTAACAGGGACAGTTTGCAACACCACAGATACCTCTGCACAAGGTTAGTTACCTAAATACATTGTGAATTTACTATGTCAGGGATAAATGCATGGAAATGCATTTTCTCAGGGGTAGAGGGACTGCAATACAATATGTTCATCAAACACAACCTGCTTTTTCAAGGTACATGTTTAGTAACAGACAAGCAACAGGAAGCAAAATCCACTCCAGACTGACATTCTCCTCTATTGTTTCCATGCTTCTCTATCATCTTTTCCTTTGCTCTTGTTTCTTTCCCCAAAAACTATTACCTGTGGGTTTTTTCTGCTTTCTGCCAGTATCACAATATCCAAATCTAGACCATGATCTCTCCCATCTTTATCACTAAGTAGATACCAAAATGGAGAAAGCGAACATGCTGTCTATGGCTGTGTTGGGTTTGAGAGTCCTGCTGGCAAAAACTGTCGCCTTCAACACACTCATGAGTATCAAGTTATTTCTTTTCTGAGGTAAGGAAGCAGAGAGCCAGATCTGTAGAAATACTGGAAGCACATGCCAGGAATGACGGCCTGTCTTTGAGTACTTCTCCAACTCCACAAACAATGATACCTTTAAATATTCCTTTAAATAACTCTTGAAGGCTTCTGGGGGATAAAACCAACACCACCACCACAAAAAAAAAAAACCCATACTCAACAACAAAACAACAAAAACAACACCAACCAGCAAAAAAAACAACTGAACCCAACAACACCCCCAAAACAAAATGAAGGAAACTCCAAACCTAGCACCCCCTCTCCCTACCAAACCACAAAGAAAACATCCCCTTTCTCTATACAAAGCTCACTTCCTGGTGGCTGGTCCCCACATTTTCTTTGCAAACAAACTTGCTTTACCGGAGCAATTCAGGTATTACCAGCAGTGCCAAAGAGATACCTCATTGACTATTTCAAGTGACAGAGTATAAAGCCTGAAGAAAAATCAAGACAAATAGGGAGTCAAAAGAGTGGCTTCCAAAACACAAACATATGAAGGAGAAAAGAGGGGAGGGGGGGAAGATTTTCAAATCAAGATATCCTAAGAGGCACAAAAGATAGTCCAGCCTAAGTTTTGTGTCTACCTGTCTTGATATGACCCCTATCAATCAGTGTCAGGAAAGCCCAATTACATTAAATGCAGCTTAAAACAACACTTTTCTTTTCCTGACAGTGAAGAAACGAGGCAACAGCAATCTGAAGAACAGCAGGAGAGAGTGGGTCCCAGAAGTGCAACGGGTTGAACAGCCAGTGTCCAATCTGCTGACAGTAACCATCCAGAACACAACACAGCCCTTAAGATATTTCATACTGTTGAATCCTGCCTGAGAGTTGTAACTGCTTTTGTTATTTCTTCTGCTCTGTGAATTCAGGATGAGTGTACTTTTCCTCATCTCCCTGTTAAGTAGAAATTGATCTCTGCACTCTTCTTTGCATTACTGTCTGTAGAGCTGGTGTATTCCTGCTGAGACAATTCAGGCACAGTAGATGCTATTATAGCTTTAATGTTTTTTAGGCAGTTTTCATGTCCATAATTTTCTAGTGTAGATAAGGGGACTTGTATTGGGTCTGAAGTGATTCAATTCAACCAGATAATGTGCAACCATAGACGCATTTCTTTATCGTACCTGTATTTTTTCTGCAAAGTGCATGGCACATACATTTTAGGCTACTCTAGTAATGATCAAAATAAAGTTTTACTAAGCCAAAATGCTGTGGTTTGTTCCATGCTTTTTCTTCTGAATTTTGGACAGAGATTACTGAAATCCAACTGTCCTAATGAACAATAAGTTTAGAAATAGAGATCTGATAACCTAGATTTCCTCTTGGCTGAATTTGCCTTTTCTAGACTTTGTTCAGGGAAGTGAAGTTTCTCTTTGGCACATTAAAAAGCTTCAGTGCGACTATGAGTTGTAGACTTAAGGGATTTGAATGAGGTCTGGTCTTTCAGATCACTTTGAAGAGATCCTATCAAGTTTTGCAAGTTTTGCAAATTTTGCAAATTTTGTATCATAGCCAAAGGAGACACATGTCTAAGGAGTAATCAGTTAAGAGACAGTTTGATATGAGCATGAGGAAGGAAAATACACCTATCAGAAGGGAAGAAAATATGCTGGTTTTTTCCAGTTACTGAGAGTAGGAAGAGGACAACAGGAAATAATGTATGGTGGTTTGATGGAGTGATATTTTCCATAGCAACTTGCTCAAGAAGACCCCAACACACATTCCCCAACTTATCTTTCTCTCACAAGCAACAGGCAGGATGCTGTGGTCAACATTTGTGACTAAGTTACACCATGCAAGATTAACTCCCTTGTTTTGAAAAACAAGTTAACCACATCCTGAAAGGGAAATAAGTTTTTTCACAGACTGACTGAGTTACTGTTGGCCTCAAGACAGCCTGTACAGAGTGCACAGAATGTTTAATTAAGCTTTGTTAGGTTAGTCCCTCAGAACCCCCAGACACCTAGAGGAAGACCCGCACCCTATGCAAAAGATCACTGAAATTTGCATGGCAAATCCCAAACCAGTAAAATGCTTATTTAGTGCATTCTACCTCCATAAGGTAAACCAGGAGGACTTGTTCACTAGTATTTTTATCCTGATTTTCTGATGACATCCTGAACCTTTTCATTTTGCACTCCACACCTTTTCCCAGTCTCTCAGGCAAGACTCAGATTGGGAATACCATTTCTGTGTCTCTATGCAAATCAAGGAATGACATTTTTCTGAGCAGTCCTTGGTTGTGCCTGAGAGCTTTGGCAGAATAAAAATCCTGCAACACTGCACAAGGAAAAAGAGGGATCTACAAATGTGCGACTACTGAGGGATAGCATTGACTCGTACAGAAATTTGCCAGCCAGAAAAAGACATCAGTCTCTCTTGTTACAGACATCCATCCACGTTGGTATAGGACATCAGAGTCCTCATTTACATTATGAAGAGATTTGTGACCTGAGTAGATACCTCCATGGTCGGGTTTTTCAGACAGCCCCGTGCACTACTGGGAAATTGGTCAATGTGGGAACATCTATGTCCTCACTAACCCCTAAAATGTCAGTCATCAAAGTCTCTGTTATCTAGGCATCTGTGAAAAAAAGGAGAAATTGTTGTCTTTGAGAAGACAGTTTGAAGTCTTCATCTCTGTGAAGAGAAGCCGAGAATACCCATGCATCACTCTCTTACCACAGTATCCCACAGTCTATACCCACAGTGAGCAGAATTAGTCCCCACTGGAGTGGGCTGTCCTGGTGGCCAGGCCTGAGGCTCCCTTAAGATTTTATTTCAGGTCAGGGTATGTGAAATAAGGGAGCTGTATCACAGATGGCCAAAATAATGTTTCTGAGACACGATACCAAGCATGAATCCTGAAAACGGCCCAGGCATTCTCATACTGTAGGCAAAATGTTTGCAGTCTGTTTTCCTCAATTTATCTGGAGAAAACTGGTTGGCTATGTCTGACCTTCTGTAAGGAAAGGATTAGCTTCCTGTATCAAGAAGCAATCTATGCTGACTTAAACTACCTCTTTTAAGAGGGTGACAGAACAAGTTGCATAAATACACCCTTGGGGGGAAGAGGGTTATTTGTACCCAGTGAGGAATTTTGGCACCTAGGCAGCTGATTCCTGAGAAGGGAGGTTAAGGGGAAAGGCAATACTGTATTGGACCACAAGGTCCATCTGGAAGAAGCAGATACATGTGCAGACACACAGGCCTTTCCAGCTCTTAAAATTTTAGATTCTGCAGGGGTTTTTATTTGATCTGTTTCCCCTGTCAGGATCTGTCTAGGTACTGATTTTAGTGTGAGGTAGGAAAGATCCTGTAGCTCCGCTGTCCTATTTGCTGTCATTGTGATTTCCTGATTGCCTCCCACTAGCAGTGGCTTTTCGCTTTTCCATTGCAAATCTATAATTTTGAGTCAATGCAGAACATGAAACTCAAGAAAACAGGAGAATCTAATCAGTTGCAGAATAAAATCCTTACCAGGGAGCTCTTCTACAGCCCACTGGTAAGATCATGTTGGTGTGGCTAATTCCACAGAAGATGGCAGAGTCTGCAGCTCTCCCAGATGATATGAGCTAAAGGAAAGATTTTGTTCCACAGTAAAATATCCTGTGCTAAGATTAGCATCTTGGGATTTAGAATTGTCCCTAAATAAAAACACGTTGTCCTGTAAGAGATATGATGATACCAGAATAACTGAGCATGATGATAAGCAGAACTCTTCAGTATAAAACCTCTTCCATATTCTCCTACAGATTTAATTGTGTTCATATTTGATTGTGTTCAGATGGCCCGTGATGGCCCCTCCAGGGGTGGAGTCACTATCCCTAGAGCTATATTCAAAAGCCATCTGGACATCTCTAGGTAGCTCTGCTTGAGCAAGGGAGACCAGATGACCTCCAGAGGTCCCTTCCAACCTTAATCATTCTGTATTTCTGTGATATCTTTGCCATGGACAGAACATTTGCTTAGAAATTTCAAAGACAAAAACCCAGGTTAGGAATATAAATATTCGGATAGGAGAAATAAATTGCACATTAACTGCAATTCAGTAAGGAAAAATAACAGCTTATCTTACCTGTACATAGCATGAGCAGGAGCACTAACACAGGTAAAAAACAAACAAGAAGACAAGTAAATCATAGGATACTTCATAAAAGACAAAAATGCAGTATGGGACTTGAGAAGACAGTGACAGCAGTAACACTTTGCACAAGGGCTTGAGTGCTTTTCTTGGGCATCTCTCAAGAGAAATGGAGAAGAACTGAACCTCAAAGAGTTTCAATATTGCTGGTGTGAGGCAGGCTATAGGGAGTTCACACCCACAGCTTCAGTCCGTTCTAAGCCAGCCCAGGGGAGATGTTGCAGTCAGACAGCAGAAATTCAGCTAATGTGGCAATTTGAGCTGACAGACAACATACTTCTGAAGCATACAATAATATTCAGGCTTCAAGGTCTCTTGACGTGATTGCAAAAAGCTGTACTGCTACTACCACAACAAGGGCACTGTAATACACTGTATCACCTCTGTTATCCATCAACTTCTTTTTCACATGGATGTGCATATGGAAAAATAAGATCTGTTCAGTTCCTAGTATTCATTCAAAGGTTTGAATGAACATTTTTATAGTACCGAAAGTGATTCTAAAAGCACTAGTAGTTTTACGTTTCACTCTTGTCCATCTGATTACACCATTTTTGTTTAAGTGGATACTCTTCAAACTTTTCTAGTCTAGGGTTAAGAAACTTTTCTCAACACTGTTGTTGTTTTTAGAATAAGAACAACTTCCAGAGATTCTTTCACCCCAAGTACAAGATTGTTCTTAAGTCCCTCCAAACAGTATTGCCTCCCAGTGTCAGAGCCTGGAAACAGCTGATGTGAGCATCTCTCTCAGTATGCAACTGCGTACACCCAAGCTGCAGAGTCTGTGGACTTGGGTCTTTCTTTCCTTGATGCTAATGCTCCTGGTCCCTCACAGTGATGCATTCCTTTCCATTCTCACCTCTGGTGCTAAAGATCTATCAAGTAGGTCTGGGTCATGTTAATTCACAGAACTAGTACATCTGCCCTCAGGGGTTAGGAAATTTTTGGTTTGTAGGTAAAGGTCATGTGTGTGTCAGACTAGGGGTCTGAATGCCTTGAAACTGTTCATTGTGAATATCTCCTGAGTCCTTTTGTGAAACTGCTGTTGTGCTGTGGGTTTGTTTGTTTGTTTATTTGAAGTTTCTGATTCATACCTGTCATGGTTTAACCTCAGCTGTCAACTAAGCACAACCCAGCTGCTCATTGCCCCTACCTTGGGATGGAGGAGAGAATTGAAAAGGTAAAATTAAGCAACACTTGTGGTTTGATGTCGAGGAATGGCTCAAGGAGCAGGGTGGACATGGGTACCTGTCTGCAAGTGTGAACAAGCCAGCAGATGGGCAATGAATCGTCCTTGAGCAAGTGATAAGAGGAAGACAAAGCAATAAAACAATCAACTAACAGGCCTCTTTCCCAGGGCGCGCTGACCGAAAACAGGAGACTTGGGAGGTGCAGAAAGGGGGAGGCTGCGCCTGCAGGGAGAAGTGGGCAGAACCACCGCTTCCCTGCACTGGGGGGGGGGAATGGGCCAGGGTGCTTAAGCGTGCTTGCTGTATGTAGACCAATCATAATATGTATTAGAGCGTGTGAACTGTATGTAGCCAATCATAACATGTATTAGAGCGTGTGAACTGTATGTAGCCAATCAGTAATAAGCAAGAAACATATAAGCGAAGCATAGACAGTAATAAAGTTGAACATGATTGTAACTCATATTGAGTCCTGATCATTGTTCCCAGGCCTTTTCCCAACAGTTTGAGATAAAGACCATTTAATAGGTAAAGCGAAAGATGCATGCACAAGCAAAGAAAAACGAGGAATTCATTTGGCTGTCTGCTGGAAAGCTGGGCTCAATCATGTGTAATTTTGACTTGGGAAGATAAACACTGTAACACTGAATGTCCTCCCCCTTCCTTCTTCTTCTTCCCCCACATTTGCATACTGGGCACGATGTCACATGGTCTGGAACATCCCTTTGGTCAGTTGGGGTCAGCTATCCCAGCTGTATCCCTTCACAAATTCTTGTGCACCCCAGTGGTGGGGTGGGGTGAGGAGCAGAAAAAGCCTTGACTCTGCATAATTGCTGCTCAGCAACAACTGAAACATCCCTGTTTTATCAGCACTGTATTGGTCACAAATTCAAAACAAAGCCCCATATGATCTACTATGAAAGACATTAACCATATTGCAGCCAAAAGCAGCACAACACTCTTTCTCTTTTTAATACAGACCTAAGAAACTCAAGTCATAATAGAAGATTCTCATCTGGTACATACCAGTCAACAGCAGGCCCATAACCCCTCAAGCTATAATTGAAGTGTCCTGGACACAGGACACAGACATTTATTGCCAGTGAAAATGACAAAGTGCATGACTTTCTAGATGTGCTTAAAAGTTCTTGGGGAGGATCCCACTAATATGTCATCAGAAACGATCACCCAAGCAACAAGAATCAACAAGGCAAGCCCTTCACTAGTGAAATTCTGCATGACGTGCTCAGAATGAGGTGTCTTCTCTTCTTCTCTGCCATGTGTTAGCAAGGGATTTTTGCTTTCCCTCCCTGTTACATTGCTTTATGAAACCTTCTGCCTCCCACTTGCAGAACAAGTTTTTTCTCTAGGAAAAGCCAGGAAAAATCTGGTGTTCATGTGCTCAGTATTCTTATCTGAAATCAATTGTTTGCCTGGGCTTCTCCCTCTGCTTCCTACTTTTCAGCACCAAGAGACAGGATGGCACTTTCAGAAAACAGCTGAAATTTCAGCGAAGTCTCAAGGAGTCCAAAGAGAAGACATAACAGACGAGTCACTGGATATCTGGGGGACTGTGCCCTTCTGGCATTACAACTGGTGGTGCAGAACTGCTGCAGACACAGTGTCTGGATCTAGTTTGTCATCCTGGAAGAGGACTCACCCAAAGAAGAGTGTTCTTCCTTCTGTGTACCTTGTTGACCCTAGATGTGCATCCATAAGATGTGAAGAGGAATGAAGAGCTTAAAATGCCCTCAAGGTTCTGTGTAATGGGCAGGTAAAGTTCTTGGTAGCTTTTAAGATCCTTTGCATCCTCAGGGAGCCCATCATCAGAATCAGTGCAAAGAACTTTTGAAAATACTTGGTCCCATATGTTGAATAATTCAGCTCTTTTCTTTAAAGGAATCCAACAAATAAGGCAGTTGGTTTGGGGGGGGAGGGGGGGAGAATATAATACACCTTTCCCTACTAAGTAAGTGAAAGAAAATGCAGCTTTTTTTACTAACACAAAAATTACATTGCTTTCATTTTTCCTGAGTATTTTTATGTATTTTACTACATCTGCTGCAATACAGTCCCATTTTGAATAAAGAGCTTAAGGGACCAATTTCACCATCAGCACTTTTATTTACTCAACATGACAATATTTACAACACTTAAATCATGTCACAAGACAGCTTCTGTAAACTGAAGCTGTTTGGTTGCTGGTTTCAAATGGTTGTATAAGCTTGTATTGTATTTTTTATTTAAGTTTTTTCTCATCATGATCATTTCTCTGTTAGATTTATTTTACCTGTAGAATAACATCTATAGCCTTGCACAGAAAGCTACTTTACTTTTCTGTGGAAGACTTTATTAAACTGATGATCATGTTTAGATTTCAAGTGAAAATCTATAAACTACTTTGCTAACTCCTGAAAATCTCTTCACATGGAGGCTACTTAAAGAATATGTCATGTTTTAGGTAGGATAGCTGTTTTACATTCCTTCCCCAGTATTATTTTAGGTATTTCAAATTTGCCAACATTAGGAAATTGTAGAATTGTGTTTCTGCCTGGTATAATTTTATGGTTGTTCTGATCTAACATATTTTAATTATTTTTTTAAAATTGTTTTCTTATTTTAACTTAGTAAGATACATATGGTGTGCTTAGCTGTCATTTTATACATTGATAGTCCTTAGATCACATCCTTGGTGAGGGAAGCTTCAGATCTTTTTGAACTCCATGAAGCATTAAAACCCTATTGCTAACTGTGTCTTATCCCAGTTTAAGGCTGCAATTGTTTTCTCACTGCTACTGAGCCTCATGGGCATTCTCTGCCACAAGCCTGCAGCTCATTGTATGCAAAAGTTACATCTTCACCTTTCTACTGGGACTCTGCTGCTTGTGAATTTGATAGCTTCTCGTTCAATTTGCAACTGCGTCTGAGAAGCCAGTTACCTTTAACTGCATGCTATAGGCAGGGTGGGAATGCAGAGAAGTTCACAGAGCCCAATATGACTCAAAAGGTGGAACACCTGCATTTCTGCAATCATTCAGATACAAGAGCTTCACTCATTGCTCTGATAGAAAGCAGATCTCTGCCTGATAAAAGCAATGCATTGCATTCCATGCATTTTTGCAGATTCTTCTGGTTTTAGAGTGCAAAATTGTCACAGCAACTAGGAACTTTGAGAGCTGGCTGTCAAAAGATTCCACCTCCAAACAGCGTTTCATCCCTTTTGCTGCCAGCAGACCATAGCACAGTATGTTTCGTGGCTCCCTTGTGAAAGGGCACCTGCCACCCACAGTGGGAACTTAAAACCTTTTAGGTACTTTCAGGCAAATGTTCACCTCCTGCACATCAAGTTTATTTCCCCTTGGTGGGCCTCACTGTGCTCTAACGCGCGTGTGTGTGTGTGTGTGTGTGTGTGTGTCTCTTCTTGCCAAGTCGAAATGGTGGTAGCTCTCTCTTGTGTCAGAGGACATTAAGAGCACCCCAAGTGAATAAACATCTCTCCAAATGATTACATGGAAGAGCGTCATGAAGAACTAGGAAAACTGAAGAGCAGGGAGAATATTTTGTATTTTGTCTCATATTTTTATTTATATGTGGGGAGAGTAGTGTTTATGCTTCCAGCCTATGCATTTCTTGCTTCTGCAGAAATGTATGGGGGCGCCCCAAGGAAGATTAAATATCATTCTGGTATCAGTGCCCAGCCTCCCACAAGACACAAAGGATGATAAAGCTTCATATCCAGAAAGGCTCTGGCAGGACTACTACTCTCATCCATTAGTGTCTTGGCTTCCTCAGAGCCAATAATAATGCCATGGAGAGAGAGAAGTTCAGGAACTGTGTCAACATCTCTGTATGTAGGCTGCCAGAGAAAAGTGCTCAGACCAACCTCAAATCACTCACAGGATTTGGTATCCTCTGTCAAACTGTTACAACACAAACAATTATTTACTCCAACCACATGTTAAAAAAAAAAAAAAAGGAACCCATTTTGAAACCATTCCCAACTCAGCCCCACAAGCGTGCACATACCAAAGCCTGCCATACTCTTGCTTTTTAGGTTTTTTTTCGTGCGATTTCCCACTGCCTTCTACGGCTAGAATAAGTCCTCACCCGCAAGTCTTTAAGATGTTTATGTGTTGTCCCAAATCCATGGTCTTTACCTGGTGCGCAAAAAGCAATCTACACAGAGAGGCCAGATACTTGTTTTATTCCAGTTGTGTGCAAAAAAAGGGTTCCAAGTAATAATTCACAGTTTGCACATGTTTTGAGAAATAAATTGGGTCTTATATACAAGGTAGCAACAAAGAAGAAACTACAGCAAGGTAAATGATTGGTTAGTCATCTGACTTTACATATGAAAGCAGAAATTTACCATTCTCTTATCTCAAGACTCCTGCTGTGTACAGCCTGACTTGGGATTGATTCAGCACTTTCTTGACAAAGGAGTGTAGGGAAGTTTGCTGTAAGTTGCTCTTTAAATACGTCTGGATGTAATGTGGCTAATGAAGCTAACTTTTTACTACTGTATAATGCAGCTGGGTGCAAGGTCTATGCCTGTGATTATCATTGCATGTGCTGGTACCCTCCTGTGCAAGGGCTGCATTTGGAATGAAGAGCATACATGTGATTAAAAGGGTATTCTAAGCAAAACTCAAACATTTTAGAAGCTCTAGCTTGGTAAAAGTAATTAAAGTAGATTAAATGAAGTGAAACAAAAAAAAAGCATTTTTAAAAAAATTAAACTCCATCAGATTATTCTTTTCACTTTATTATTGAGATGGTAAACCAGGCTTTATTTCACTTTCTGGCCATATATCATATATATATAAATATATCTTTTACAGATATTTTAAAGAGGAAAACCTGATAGTTATAAGTTTAAACAAAACCTAACTGCATGATCACTATAAATACTAAACCATTTACCATAATAGTGGTAAATATTAAACAGCTTATTGTACATTAAATAGCTTATTGTACATAGCTTATTGAATCCTTCTGTTGTCTTATACAGTAGTAAAAATACAATATAATAAAGATACTCCTGCATTCTGCTGTTCCCACAAAACGCTAAATAGTTCCTGGAAAAATTATACATATTGAGGTAAAGTGAATTTCTTCCCTTCATCTCTCCTGCTACCTGCTGGTCAAAATGTTTATTGTTCTCACATTTTCACTTTGATGAACTCCAGTAAAATAGAACAAATTAAAAAAAAAAAGAACAAACCAAACAAACAAAAACCCACAACAACCCAAAACCAAAAGCAAAACTTCAAACACCCAAACCCCATAATAAGTATCATCTTTGAACATGCCACAAATTAAACTTTTTTGCTGCATTTTTGCCTTGCCAGCAGGTGCAGATGAAAAGCCTTGCTGTGGCATACAGAGGCTTTAGAAAGTCCAGTGCCAGAAATGCCCAGGTGAAAAAAGTTGAATAGCTGAGCTGAGGTTCAGAGAAGCTTTATGTGAAGATAACAGGTGAACCAGTGGTAGAGATATAAATGGTTTGTAATAGAAGAAATGGAGTAGACTAGGGGAAACACTTCCAGCACTGCTTTTGAAATCCATTAGTATTCCGTTACTCAAGAAACTCAATGGTTGGGATGTCCTAGGATGGAGGAACAATGTCTTGCTGGGATTAAGGGATATGTTTGTGCCCTGAAAAGCTGTTATGGATAAATCAGGAGGGGGTCTTCCAAAGGCATGGATGGCTTTCTAAAGGAGGAGAATGTCTGGAAGAGCGAGGAATGCAGTACAGACTTTATGGATTCAGGCAATGAAGGGGCTTATAAGAAAACAGATGAATACATGGGCCAAAGTGTCTGGTGCCCTGTAAGAAAGTAACTGAAATGGCAAGCTGTTGCATCTAGGAAAGCTACAGATCAAATGTACTCAGGAGCTGTGTTCTTCTGGCAAGGGTCTCTGCTCCTTTGAACTGTGAGGTTTTCTATGGGTGAGTTCTTCAAACACTGTGGAAGGACAAAGCCATTTCAGTTCCATCAAGTTCTGCCTATGGACCTGACTGCCCCTGGAAACAGTTAAGTCTGTTTGCTGTTGGCCAGGAATTTTGCATGCCACAAACCTGTGTACAGAACACTTAAATTTCATAGAACTGGGAATTCAGGATGCCATACATTGGAATCTGTCTCTTCCCAGGTGTACTGCAGTCACAGTAATGACTCTACTGAGGGGTGTGCTCTTGAACAGCCATAACTGGGTTTCGTGGTAGAGCAAATCAAGGGGAGGGCAGGTGTTAAAGGACTGGTCTTAGAGATGTCCACTATGTGTGAAATAGGAGAAAGGAATTAAATCCCTTGACACTTATTATGAATCCAAATTCTGTGGGGACTTGGAGGAGGACAAAATGACTTAAAGAAAAGGACAGAATTGGTCTGTTCTTATTTTCAGTTCTGCTGTAATTTTATATTTTATAGTACAATCAGTGGGAGAGTTTCCATTTCTTGAACAAGCTTGTGCATTTGGAAATCTGGGTGAGATGTTTAAAATTGTTGAATTATTTTTTCCCTGCTTTTTATCCTATAATGAACTGGGCAGTTTTTCCTCCCCACATCTCAGCCAGCTTTTAGTTGAAAATCTTTGACTTTAGAAGGGATTGCATATACAGAGCAGGTCAAAAAGTTAATGATTTTGTATATAAATTGTTCCTACATGGGCAGACCCAAAGGTTTCTCACTACTAAACATAATTTGAACAATAGTAATTCCTCCTTCCCTCCCTTCCTTCTTTGCTTCCTTTCCTCCATCCTCAGTATGTTGTACAGTACTTCTGGAACTCGTGAATGGCACTTGAAGAAAAATTCCAAATACAAATTGCCCCGTGGCTGATTTACAGATGAAAATTCATCTTGATGTAGTAGGAAGGGACTTTCTTTTGTGAAGTGCTGTTAAACTGTGATACTAGAAGTTGGAAAGGAACTTAATGCCACACAGGAACCAGGTGTACTCTTCAATTCAACCTCTATAACTCTGAGCAAAAACACAATCTCTGCTGTGTTTGCTACCCAAGAAAAAAATCTGATCAGATGCTGTTTGGTTTGGGTTTTGTTGTGGTTTTGTTTGGTTGGTTTGGTTTTTTGGTGGTTGTTTTTGTTTTGTTTGTTTGTGTGTTTGTTTTGTTTTGTTTTGTTTTAAATTTTCTGACTGTTTAACTGGTGTGGAAAAGATTGACAAAGCTTTAGAATATCTTTAATAACACTTCAAAATATTTTTCTTCTCTATGGACTGTGACACAGAAGGAAATATCGCATTCATGAGAAAAGTAAAAGTTTTAGAATAAATGTTCTTTTTGCTCTAAAGAAAAGCTGCACATATCCAGTTATTTGGGAACAGTTATCACAGAATTATTTATTCCATCACAATTATGTCAGTTACCTTTTCTCAGAAGACAAAAGTGTGGCTATTTTTTAAGATGCTGTTCATTTTGATGGATTTTTCATGGCTTTGAACATTTAATTCCTGCATGTAATTGTCACATTGCTTTAAAATAAACAAATATCAACACTGCTATGTGATAAGGAATAGATGAAATTCATTATGTACCAAGAAAATATTTTAAATCTCTGGAGAGGATGGAAGTCTTGTTTTGTAAAGGGCTGAGCTGCTGTGGACGTGATCATTGAGGACATCACATTCCAGTGTGGAATACATCTAGCAGTGCATTCAGGTAGGCTGCACATTTTCAGCTAGAGAAATATGAGGATGGTATTTCCAAAGGCCTTGCTCCCATTTAAAATTCCCAAACATGAAAAAAATTGATAGGAGCACAAATCACTCCTGTGCCAACTATAGCAGCCAGTTTCGTGGAGTAAAAGGAAGATAATCAGTAAAACCCTGCTTACAGAAGGTTCTTTCAAAGCTACTGTGTAATATACCCATGGGGAATCTTCCCAAAGGTAGCATTCAGAACAGATAGTGTAGCCAGCTAAGAAAGTTTGGAAAAAACCACCACAAATAGATGGATACACACAAAATAGATTGTTCTATTCCCTATTCATTTAAATAAATTTGAATTAAAACTCAATTAGCTAGCTGTGTGTACTACTTTTCAAGGCCAGTGCCAACCAAGACCCTTGCTACTAAATCGTCTGTTATCAGTTTGATGTATTCTGTAAAATCAGGCCCACTTTTTGACTGGATAAACTGATTCTGATTGCCTGTCCATTAGAGAGGGTTGAAAGCTATTGCCTGTTTATAGACAGAGACACAGTGCAGGGTGGTTTGTCCTCAGGGGAAGGATTTAAAGTTACATTTGAGAAAGGAAAATTTAGTATTGAAATCCTACAGGCCTTCTTTTCTGTGCAGTAGCAACTTGAAAAAATGTAGAACTAGTGCATGAGATTAAAAAAGAAGCAGATGCTTCAGTATGCTCTGGGTTTTGTTTTGTTTTGTGGTTTATTTTTTTTACTCAAGTGAGTTTTTTCAGTGCTTTCTGTAGTAGTGAAACCACTTGTGCAAACACAATTTTTGTCACAAGAGTATATCTGACACTAAATCTCACTCAGTCTAACAGTTTCTGGGCTCTTCTTTCTTTCTTTTTATTTTGATGTTGTTGTTGTTGTTGTTTGTTGTGGTTTGGTTTTAGTTTGGTTGTTGTTTTTTGGTTGGTTTTGTTGTTTGGGGTTTTTTTAATAGTTTTTTTAATTGGTTTTTTTAGTTTGGTTTTTTTTTTTTTTTCCTGCAAGAGAGGTTATTTCTTCTTAAATATGAGAAATATGCATAAGTCTACATCTTGATTATGTAAATCTGTCTTTTCTGGTATACTCATCTTCAACTGCAACTTGAAGACAACTTCACAGATACCTATATAGTGTAGTCTAGAAACACTAATGAAGTTCCTATATACTTCACTTTTTTTTTTTTTTTTTAATCCTTTTATTATATCTGACATTTTTGTTTGCTTCTTGGATATCTTATAAAATTAGTTCCTGCAAAATCCCTGAAAACTATTAGTTAAAAATAGTATTCTTATTTGTTGCTGAGAGTCATTAATTCTAGGCCATTGTTTTTGACAGCACCGTTTCTGAAAAATCTTGGCTGTTAATGATACAAGCATAATTGTGAAAGAAATGACCTGTAAGCATGTAAACCCAAATAAAATAAATTCTACACTAATGTTATAAGAAAAGTTAGTGATATTTGTAAGAAAGCCAAAGGAGCTCACAGAGGAGGTGTCTGGAGGGTTTATGTTAGCTTATCTTTATCAATACAAAGGTTATTTCCTATATTTTTCATTGGAAAGTCACAATGAATAAGAAAGAGTATTGAGAGCTAGGAAATTACTTTTGTATAGAATTTATAACCCTAGTTGCTTGAAAGCTTTGCACTTAACTCTGAGCAGGGTCAAAGAACAGAAATGTGTCCTCACTGCTCTGTCATGCAGTGATTCTACCTGCCTAAATTAATTATTCATGAGTTAAGCAGAATTTGATTGAGAGCTGAATCTTGAGAGGTGTACTCAGTCAAGAAGAATGACTCCAGTGAAGCCAATTAAGGCTTGTTATGTATCCTATCTGAAAAGAAAACTTGGTAGTTTTGTGTTGGGAAAAGGTCTCAGTAACAATGTAAAGTTCTCAGCTACGGCGTAGTGCTGATGTAGCCAACTCAAAGTGAGTCTTTCAGAAGGTGATAGAGCTGACAACAGAAATGGTTATTTGTGTAAATGTACACAGTATCTAAAACTAGATAAGAAATCTCTCCACTCTATGAAACTGTCCTTTGGTGCTTTGGAAGACACCATTAGAAACCACAAGATGTGAGCAAAGTGGTGCCCAGTGACAGGATGAGAAGCACAGGAGGCTCCATCTGAGCATCAGGAAACACTCTGTCAGGGTGTCCAAGCACTGGCACAGGTTGCCCAGTGAGGCTGTGGAATCTCCCTTGTGGAAGATATTAAGAAGCTGTCTATACAAGTTCCTGGGCAACTGCCTCCAGGTAGCCCTGCTTGGGAAAAGGGATGTCCTCCAGAGGTCCCTTCCAACCTCCAGAGGTCCCTTCCAACCTCAGAAATTCTGTGGTTTATGGCTGCCTGTGGTCCTGACTCCCTGTGAAAGAGATAGTAATGCAGCCTGATTCTTTTAACCTTAGTCTCTAAATTGAAACAGACTTTCCATTGGAAAGGCTTTGCTCATGTGCTGTAGCTCTGGGTTAAAAAACACTAAGAAGAAATTTTACTGCAATATTAATTGGAAAGATTAGCTTAACAAATAGGATAAGCTCTTTTGTATGAGTATGGTGAACTTTACAGTCGGCAAGAGGAAAGTGCAAAGACAAGGACTAAAATAAAAACAATTTTTTTTTGGTAGGAGGCTGAAAGCCAGTGAAGGAAAATAAATTCATGCCTGGGACTGGAATATCACTAGAAGTGGCACTAAGTGGTTCATCTTCAACCACAAAAGATCAACTGTTTTATTTATTCCATGTGTTGGAATAAAGAATTAACTGACTATATTCCTACGTTTGGAAGTAAATTTTCAGGCTTACTGATATGTACCTACTCATGTGCTGACAAAAAAGAGATGACACTGAATTTTAGGGCTGCAAGATCAGCTTCTAGGAACCTCTGTGCATCTATTGGAATGAATATAGAGGCAGAAAGTAGGATTCAGTTGCTCTGTAGAATGTCTGTCATTATTATTATTATTATAATTACAAATTATAATTATAATTACAAAGAAAGGTTAAGGTAGTGTTTGAGTGTGTGTTTGTGTGTTTGTTTGTTTGTGTTTTTCTCCCCAAAACCAGGAATGTGAGGACACCCCCAGGGCTCTCAGCCTTTTCTCATAAGAGAGATGTTCCAGTCCCTTCATCATCTTTGTAGCCTCCATTGGACTCTCTCTAATATTTCCCTGTCCCTCTTGAACAGGGGAGAGCAGAACTTAACACAATACTCCAGATGTGGTCTCACTAAGGCAGAGTAGAGGGGGAGGAGAACCTGCTGACCACTTTTCCTGGCCTTCCTGGCCACAAGGGCCCATTACTGTTCCATGGATGCCAAGGTCCCTCTCCATGGGGCTACTTTCCAGTGGGTCTACCCCTCACCTGTACCAGTCCATGGTGTTGTTCCTCCACAGGTGTAGGACTCTACACTTGCCCTTGTGGAACTTCATTAGGTTTGCTTTTGCCCAGCTCTCCTGCCTGTCCAGACCTCTCTGGATGGCAGCACAGCCTTCCAGTGCATCAGCCACTCCTCCTAGTTTCTTATCAGCAAACTTGCTGAGGGTCCAGTCTGTGCCTTCATCCAAGTCATTGAGGAAGATGTTGAATGAGACTGAACCCAGAACTGACCGCTGGGGAACACCACAACTTATAGGTTGCCAGCTGGACTCTGCACCACTGATCACAACCCTTTGGGCTCTGTTGTTCAGCCCGTTCTCAACACATCTCACTGCCTGCTCTTCTAACTCACACTTCCTGAGCTTACCCATGAGGATGTTAAGGGAGAAAGTACCAAAAGCCTTGCTGAAGTCAAGAAACACGATGGTTGCATTTAGGCTCTATTGGATGAGGAGTTTAGATAGACTTGATGGGAGGTGCCTCAATGTTGCAGGCTGGTGTAAGCTGGGATAAGTACTAACTGAGGTGGGTGGAGGAAGTTCTATAATAAAATTTCCACTCCTGCCTTGCTTTTTCTTATTAATCTCCATGGTTATAGTTAATTATTGTGACTTCTACTGTTGCTGTTATCATAAAAGGATGGAACTACGTTCTCTGTGATATTGATGAGCAGGGCTGCTGAGATAGAACCCCACATTAGTGGGATTGTCTTGAGAATTTGTACTAGGGTTTTGATCTAGGAAGCTTGAGAAGAAGCACCCTGGGAGATCTCTGTATATGCATCGAAGTTAAAAAACTCCTTTGATTCAAGAGCTACTGCCAGCATTTTTGGTAAAGCTCTTTGTCACAGTGAAGCTCCATAGGTGCCTACGAAAAGGTGACTTTTGCAAAGGGGATGTTGGGGTTTTGGGGAGTTATTCTGTTTTCCTTCTTCTCTTAAAGAATTTTTCCATACTTGTTGGTCAAGGAGATAAATTGCTGTACTTAAGAGAGACAAAAGGACCTGGCCACAGGGGGAGGGGCCCAGCCTGCCGAATAAAGGGGGTTGGGTGGAGCGCCTGGGGCTCTTGCTTGTTTTGCTCCCTGCATTCGAGGAGAAGCTGCCCTCGTGGTGCAGAGAACTCATCCCCACTGCGCCTCCTGCTCTCCCTGCTGCGTCTCCTGCTCTCCCTGCTGCTCCTACCAAGGATCCGGCGGAACACCGGGATCAGCTTGTAGAGAGGTCGTCTCTGCTTCGTTTCCTGCTTTTTCCTTCTACCCCTGCTGTCTCCCGAGGATCCTGCTGGACACCGGGATCAGCTGCCCAGGGGGTTCGTGACGCGGGCTTTCCGTCGGCCATTGCCCCGTGGGGACTGAGCTGGCTCCGGAGCGGCGGGGAGACCATCGCGCCCTCCCTGCTCCCCGGGAGCCCCGAGAGGTTGGGACTGGGTTCCCTGTGCTGTTTTCCTGTTACTACTGTAGTTATTGTTGTTCGATTGCCTTGTTATATATATATTTAGTAAAGAACTGTTATTCCTATTCCTGATATCTTTGCCTGAAAGCCCCTTAATTTCAAAATTACAACCATTCGGAGGGGAGGGGGTTGCATTTCCATTCCAAGGGAAGCTCCTGCCTTCCTTGGCACACACCTGTCTTTCAAACCAAGACAGGGGACCAAGCTGTCCATTTATCCAAGTAAGTGTTAGAAATTAACATCTCAAAAACTGAGCTTGATGATTCTGTGATGAGCTTTGTCATTTAAGGATTTAAAGATATTTTCTTCCCTTAATAAGAAACTCATTAAGGTGAAGTGAGTATTGATTTTGAAATTGTCAAATTTGTGAGTACAGGTTTGCTCCCTTTAATACAAAGCATTCCAGTTCAAATATGCTAGCAAAAGGTGTTTTTGCTTTGATCTTGTTATAAATGAGACCAAAATAGTCTTTAAATAAAAAAATAAAAATTTATTAGTGATGGGGAATGAGCAAGCAGCGCTGGGTGCGCGGGGAGTCTGCACTCCATCAACACGCACACCAAGATGTCAAGCAGGCAGGCATTTATCACACTAAATCATGCATATCCAACAGCATTAACTACATATTCATTATATGGGGTTGGATTATTATAATCAGGTCCAGGAACTCATTATCATAGGTCTCCTCCCTTTGGCACTTGCGCACTGGTGTCTGGTGGTCGTGGGCCGGGGTCTTCAGGAGGAAGGCCCCCAGTCTTCCTCGCAATGTACTTTTCACCTCTTGTCTCAAAATGATGAGTTGCGATGAAATCACAGGGTTGGTGTGACCTGGCTTGTCTGTGGGAGACTCTCCTGTATTCCTCCCTGTCTGGGAGTTAGTTTCCCTTATCTACAAAGATCAAGACTACACAGGATTTATGAGAACCTTGATAACTCTCAAGGCTATGTAAGACAGGCTACAGCTTACAATTATGCAAGGCAAAGCACAGTTTATAACTATGTAAAACGAAACACAACTTACAACTATGTAAGACAAACTATGTAAAACAAAACACAACTTACAACTATGTAAGACAAACTATGTAAAACAAAACACAACTTAACAACTATGTAAGACAAACTACAGTTTACAAGGCTACTAAACTAGGATTTATGATGACATTTACAACTCAGGCCTCAGCCAGGCCTGTATCCAGTGGGAGCAGGGATGATGTCCTGGAGGGCCGAGTCCCCAGCAGGGCAAAATACATTTGGTACCTTTCTATACCTGATCTGGTGCTTTTATTAAAGCATAACAGCTTAAGTGATTGGTTTACCTGTTCCCTTTTAACAGCAACCCCCTGTTGTCACATCTTATTGACACGAATCATCCAGTTTTCTCCATTAGAATCTTCATTTTTTAGATTTAGTATTGTGATAAACTGTGAATTGTTTGTTCATCAAACTTTGTACCAATTGCTTAAGCTAGAGCTGATCATATGTTTGCCAGCAAATGAGGTACCAGCAGAAATCAAATTCATGAAAGCTTTTGTTACTTCATATACCATTGTTCTGTGTTCTTCCTGTAACTGATAAGTCACCTTCAGGAATGGAAATAAACTGATGGTAAAAGCAATTACTTTTTCCTAGTGCAGAATTGCCTTGTAAATGTTTTTATGGTTGAATGAAGATGCATAGGTAAGATAGAGTGATAATTAATCCTTGGTGAAAGAAATCAGTTTCCAATTTAAAGTGGGTAAAAAAGAGACAGACATGTACAATTATATGTAACAGGTTGATGGTAATGTCTTTAGTTAAGCCAGAAATCTCACTGTGTAATAAACTCGTATGACAATTTAATACTTCCAGTTGCATTTAGTTAACTTCTCTAGGAGAGGAGGAGTTAAGGCAAATAGATTTCTCTGGATGTTTTTGTAAAGCACTTACTGGCTGTGTGGATACAGGAAACTTTGGGAAATTAGCATTTGGACAAGGAACAAAACTTGCTGTAATACCAAGTAAGTGAGAAGTGAAGAATTTTGTATATAAGCACTAAGAACCAAACTTCCATTTCCAAGGTTAACTTCTCATATCATCCAATTAATTACACTTCCATGTGCATTTTTTTCTTTTTTCTTTTTTAAGCATTTAATTTGTTTGAAGGTTTAGGAACTTTGTTTAAAGGTTTAGGTCTCTGTTCTGGTGAGTATCTAGAAGACTGAAAATTCCTTCAATATTGATTTTTCATATTCGAGCCCCATGGCCTTTCCAAATGTACTGTGTCTATATATGACTGGGGTTTTTTTCCATTTTGTACTATGAAAGGCACAACTTTTTCTTTATGGTCAAGTCTTGGGACTCACTAGGATACTTTTAGCCAAGAAAGTTTCATATTCAAACATCAGAGTTGTTTTTTGTAGAAGACTTTCAGGCAATGCAACTGTAGGAGGAAGAAAGCATGTATTTGGACAGGGGACACACTTAGTTGTGATACCAAGTAAGTGGTGTCTGGTTAACGACACTCAGAATTTTTTATCTGTTTCTCTTCATGCTTGTTGAGATGTGAAGATCTATCTGGCTTTGAAGATAGAAACAGTGTGTGGGGAGAGAATGTGAAAGCTGAATGTAAATCATAACACAAATACTCAGTGCTATTAAGCAGTTTATTATAAAGAGTGTATGTTTTCACATAGGAAATAAAAGTTCTTATGGTATTCTTCTGGAGCTGGTTAAAGGCCAGGGACATAGATTGAGTAGAGCAAGGTGATCAAATTTCCTGCAGGACATGAAAATACAGTGTGAAGGGCCAGTTTCGCTTGCTCTGAATTATCAAAAAATACCTGAAGTTTTCCAAAGCTATTTTGGAAATGTACCCAGCTCAAGTTCTTGGTCTATAAGGCTAATCTGTCATTCCTCTTCTATTGTACTGTCTCAAATACTGCAGGAACCTTGCACTTTGTCTTCCCACCTGTGTTATGTAGACGTCTGCCTAAATAATCATAGTAAGTTCTAATTCTTGATTTGTGATCAGAATGGTGTTTCTGTGAGGTTTTTCCTTAGATTCATAGGTGAGAAACTGTGGTTCTGATGAATTCTGTGACAAGCATCTCTCTTTTTCAGAGGGCAGAAAATACTGGGAGAGGTGGAATGGAATTTTGGTAATGAAAAGTGATATGTAGAAAATGACAGGAGGAAATCCAAGTAGTAAATGACAGGAGGAAATCCAAGTAGTAAATGGGCACCACAATGTGAAGGGTAATTCATCTACAGACTTGATCTGGATCTTATTCAAAACACAGGGAATTATTTCTTCCCTGGTGAGATGCAAAAAAGAGGACTGTGTGGGGTTGCATTCATGAATGTCTTCATTATTGCATTTCTAAAATCCTTACGTGAACAAGTCATCAACTTAAATATATGTGGGACCACACAGTGTATGCAATGTGCATAACCATCACAGAAATTAATTAGGAGCATGGTTAATTGTTTAACTGCAAGGGTAAGTTCTCTTTATCACTCTCTCCTATATTTTAGTCTGCATACGAGATCTGATCTCTTAGTGAGGAACAAAGAATGAAGGCTTGTAGAGTGCAAGAATTTCCCTGTCCAGGTAGCTTACAGAATGGAATTGTTTTAGTGAGATTTTAAATATATGCCTAGATTTTTTTTTTTTTTTTTTTTTTTGCCAGATTCAGTAAGTCAGGGATGGGATCATCTTGGCTCATTCCTGTCCAGAAACCATCACAGATCAGGCATTTCCCTGTTTTGTGTACAATCCTAAGGATTTGGCAAAGGAATTAAATGATGTGTGAATTCAGGAAGCAGTTACAGAAAGTTGCAGTTTGTCAAAGGAACAAGTCTCAGAGTTAAACCAAGTAAGTGCATGATCTGAACAAAAGTATCCTGAAGAGTACTGGAGAACCTGAAAGAACATAATGATCGTGGGATGGGAATCTTCTTCCATATCTACTGCTTCTAGGGCTGAAATGAAAGTATGGCTGGAATATTTAGTGTAAAAGCAGCAGCAAGAAAAAGCCTGGGATATTTTAGTAAAATAGTAACAGCTTATGGAGAGAAGCTGTTATGTGAGACAGGAGTCATTCTTACAGTAATTACAGTAGAAAGTTCCTACTGACACAAAGGAAGTAAGGTTTAGATGCCCAGCAATTGAAATCAGCGTAAAACATCATGGAGTGCCAGAGAGCTGGGACAAATCTTTCTCCAAACTACTGAATTGTCTCAATTCTCAAGCTGCTTCAAGGTTTTCCTTGGTAGAAAGATGCTTTGAAGACAGTATAGATGAATGTACTTCTGTACTTAGCGCTCGTGAGGTCTCACCTCGAGTACTGTGTACAGTTCTGGGCCCCTCGCTTCAAGAAGGATGTTGAGGTGCTGGAGTGGGTCCAGAGGAGAGCGACAAGACTGGTGAAGGGTCTGGAGGGAAAGTCTATGAGGAGAGACTGAGGGATCTGGGGTTGTTCAGCCTGAAGAAGAGGAGACTCAGGGGAGACCTTATCACTCTCTGATGCTGGGGGCCTTCTCCAAGTCAACCAGTGACAAGATGAGAGGACATGTCCTGAAGCTGCGTCAGGAGAGGCTTAGGTTAGAAGCACTTCCTTACGCAAAGGGTCATTAAACACTGGAATGTAATGCCCAGGGAGGTGGTGGAGTCGCCATCCCTTGTGGTGTTTAAGGAAAGTTTGGATGTGGCACTTAGTGACATGGTCTAGCTAGGTGTCGTGGTGTTAGGTCTTAGGCTGGACTTGATGATCTCCGAGGTCTATTCCAGCCTCAATGATAGTTCTGTGTAATTCTGTGTAATGGATTTTCCTTGTGTTTTTCACATTTATCCCTTTTGACGAGTACCTCAAAGGATACCTGTGTGTGGAATTAAGCAAGAAACAGAGAGAGGAGAAAATGTGTCTTCAGAGGCTCAGGAAATCTCTGCCTTCTTAAAAAAACCAAAAACAAAGTGCTTTAATATACATTAATATAGAGAGAGAGTAGCCTGTGGAAGTTCTATTCCTGTGGAATACTGGACCAGGTGTCCTAGACAGATATTCTGTCTGCTCAATTACATCTTCCACTGCAAAACTGTTGAGAACTGAGGCATGAAGTGCTTCTGGTAATGTTTCTCTCTCTTTATCAAGGCACAGCTTTGAAAAATAAATGTTAACTGTATGCTTTCTGTACAGAGGGTCTTAATTTATTCCTGGCTATGCCAAAGCATCTCATGTTCAGGGCACTTCATCTTTCTTGGCCTACAAAAAGTATTGATGTGAAACCTGCCAGAAGACAGAGAAAAGACAATCCCACCTTCATTTGGTGGGGACATCTGACAGGCATTTTGCACGTATAGTTTTATTTCGATGATCAGAGTCCCCTGCCATAGAACCTGAGATGTGCCGTATGGTGGTTTTTGTAAGAGAGCTTTTCACAGTGTGTATTCAGGAGCTTCAAACATCCTTGTCTTTGGAAGAGGAACCAGGCTGCTGATAAAGCCTAGTAGGTATCTTTTCACCAGTATGATTAGGAAAGACAGAGTACTTTAAAATAATTTGTCAGCTCTTCCTTAAAATACATAGGGCAGAGCTTCTTTAAATTAGAAGGAAAAAAGACATGGGGGATAAGATCACTTCCTAAACAACTTGCCTGTAACTTCACTGTCATGTTGATGTGGTTGGAACAGAACAGGACTTGCTGTCACTCTGCTAAAATCAGTGAATGACCTTTGTGTTGTGGAAGGACCATGTTAGTCAGGATTAATGCTATAGGGGCGGATATTTGAGATTAGTGTTCACGAATCACCTTTGCTTGCTTAAAAGATTAGGCAAAACTGGCTTCTGGGACTTGGGTTTGGATGCTGTACTGGGTTAATTACCAACCTAATAACAAGAAAACTCAGGACCTGAAATTGTTTTTCTCTGGTAGGTTCCTTCTGTTTATTTTTTCTTGGCTTTTTTCTCTTATGGGTCTGGTCCCTTGTTTAGTTTCTGATACTGATAAGCTGTCTATCTGTCTATACTTTTTAGATATGTAGATGAGCTATTTTAGAAGCAGCTATGTTAGTTGCTTAAAAGAAATGGTGGAAATTTCAGCCCACTTTGATATGTCCAGCAGCATGTGCTGGCTTTTAAAGTCTGAGGCATCTTTCTTTGATGGTTTTTGTATAAAGGCTTATTATTGTAGGACAACTGATTCCTCCTGGAAACTCATTTTTGGTGCACTGTGCCCAGATCTCCATTACTGTGTGAATGCATTTCCCAGTTACATATGACATGGTTTACAGAGCTTCCTGATTGTTTGGCCATTTTTTATCATGTAGAAGTAGCTAGTGCTGCAAACCTATGAGAATGCGTTTGAGCAATCCTGGCTAAGTGATAGCACTGTGGCTCCAACTGGTTTCTCTTTCATTTTAATTGGAGGAGATTTTGGTGATCATTATGGGTTTTTTGTTTGTTTTTTTTTTGTTTGGTTGGTTTGGGGTTTTTTTTTGTTTTTTTGTAGTAGTTGTTGTTGCTGGTTTTCTGTTTCCTAGTTCAGATGCAACCTTCTGTGAACATAGAGCCTGAGTTCAGGTTCTGCTATTTCATGTT
>JANVCC010009092.1:0-18972 GCA_025345505.1 Todiramphus chloris collaris
CCTCTCACAGACAAACTCAAATCTCAATATCAACTTGTTTGGTCACATCTTTAAGGAGGCCCCCCCAGACAGTGACAAGCAGGGATCTCCAGCACCCCTGCTGAGGGAAGGCCTTCCCATGAGTCACTGAAGGCATCCTCTCCTTGGTCCTACAGACCTGAGGCTGGAAGGCCACTCAGCTCCCTCACATTCACACCAGCAACCCACAGCAGGGGTGGGATTACTCTGGCCTCACTTCAGGTGGGCATTCAAGAGGCACCTGCCTGTCAGCTCCTGGTCTCAGCTCCATGGTCATTAATGTTGAGATGCAAATCTCTGGAGAAAGGTGAGGTGCTTGAGGTGCTGAAAGATATATGCAGGTAACAGACAGAGGGAAGAGATGTGCAGGAAGATGTAGAGACAGGACAACACCTGGGGGTATCTTCTTGGTGGTCCTTGGGGATTTCCTTTGGCCAGCTTAAATAACTCCTGATGCCCAAATGAAGGGCAATGGAACCTGTCCTGCTCGGTATGGCCCAGGTGGCCTACAGAGGTGTTCATATGAGGGGATGGAGGCCTGGGCCATAAGAAAAGATCAATCTCTCTTTCTCTTCTCCAGTAGATGCATTCAGCTGGTCTCCACACATGGCATGGGCAGCTGCCTCATGTTCATCCCCACCTTGCCTTACAGAGTTCAGGGAATTTACTCAGTGTCCTGTTCAAATCCAGGCCCATAGAGCTCCAGGAGACACCAGGGCTGGCAGGGACAGCACAGGAGCTACAGGAAATCAATTCCCATTCAGGTTGGGTGTGTGGGTGACACCCCAACAGCATCACATCATCACAACATCAAGGAAGTCCAAAGCCCTCTTAGAGCTTAAGTTGGTGAGTCAGGTAAAAGAGAATAAGAAAATTTTCTTTAAATACATAAGTGCCAAAAGGAAAAACAAGGAAAGTGCGGGGCCACTGCTGAATGAGAAAGCAGTCTTAATAACCGAGGATGCAGAGAAGGCAGAGTTGCTCAACACCTTCTTTGCTTCAGTCTTTTCTTCTAAGACCATCCCCTGTCAACTCCAGTCCCTGGTTGAAGGGGAGAAAGCCTGGGGGAAGGATGACTCTCCACTGCTCAATCAAGACTGGGTTAAGGACCAGTTACCCAAATTGAATATACATAAGTCCATGGGCCCTGATGAGATGCACCCAAGAGTGCTGAGCGAATTGCCTGATGTTATTGCCCTGCCACTCTCCATCATTTTTGCAAAACCATGGCAAACGGGAGAGGTGCCGGAGGACTGGAGGAAAGCCTATGTCACTCCAGTCTTCAAAAAGGCCAGGAAAGAGATTCCAGAAAACTATAGACCAGTCAGTCTTACCTCCATCCCTGGAAAGTTAATGGAGAGGCTCATTCTGGAGGTTATCTCTAGGCACATGGAAGATAAGAAGGTTATCAGGGGTAGTCAACATGGATTTACCAAGGGGAAGTCATGCTTGACTAATCTAATAGCCTTTGATGATATTGTAACTGGATGGCTAGATGCAGGGAGACCAGTGGACATAGTCTATCTTGACCTTAGCAAGGCTTTTGACACAGTCTCCCATAACATCCTTGTGGAGAAGCTTGGGAAGTATGGGATAGAAGAGCAGGTAGTAAGATGGATTAGTAACTGGTTGTACAATAGAGTCCAGAGAGTGGTGGTCAATGGTGCCAAATCCAGCTGGAGAGCTGTAACCAGTGGAGTCCCCCAGGGATCAGCGCTGGGTCCAGTCCTGTTCAACATCTTTATCAATGACATTGATGTCAGGACAGAGTGTCTGCTCAGCAAGTCTGCTGATGACACAAAACTGGGAGGATCGGCAGATACACCTGAAAGCTGTGCAGCCACCCAGCGAGACTTGGACAGGTTGGAGAACTGGGCAGGGCAGAACCAAATGAGGTTTAACAAGGATAAATGTAGGGTCCTGCATCTAGGTAAGAATAATAAATTACACCAGTACAGACTGGGAGGTGATCTGCTGGAGAGCAGTCTTGTGGAGAAAGACTTGGGAGTCCTGGTGGACAACAAGTTCTCCATGGAGCAGCAATGTGCCCTTGTGGCCAAGAGGGCCAATGGTATCCTAGGGTGTATCAAGAGGAGCGTGTCCAGCAGATCGGAGGAGGTTCTCCTCCCCCTCTACTCTGCACTGGTGAGACCTCACCTGGAGTATTGTGTCCAGTTCTGGGCTCCCCAGTTCAAGAGAGACAGGGATCTGCTTGAGAGAGTCCAACAGAGGGCTACAAGGATGATGAAGGGACTGGAGCTCATGCCTTATGAGGAGAGGCTGAGACACCTGGGGCTCTTTAGTCTGGAAGAGAGAAGACTGAGAGGGGATTTGATAAATGTTTATAAATATATGAGGGCTAAGTGTCAAGAGGAAAGGGACAGCCTCTTCTCACTCGTGCCTTGTGATAGGACTAGGGGGAATGGATATAAGCTGGAGCACAAGAGGTTCCACCTTAACATGAGGAGGAACTTCTTTACAGTAAGGGTCACAGAGCACTGGAACAGGCTGCCCAGAGAGGTTGTGGAGTCTCCTTCTCTGCAGATTTTCAAAACTCGCCTGGATGCGTTCCTGAGTGACGTGTTAGGGTAGATTAGGTTGTAGGTTAGATTATATGATCCTGCCCTGGCAGGGGTTTGAACTCGAAGATCTCCAAGGTCCCTTTCAACCCCTAACACTCTGTGATTCTGTGTGATTCTGTGATTCTGTGACCACCACATCAGCCAGACCGTGGCACTAAGTGCCACATCCAGCCTTTCTTTAAACACCTCCAGGGACGGTGACTCTACCATCTCTCTGGGTAGGCCATTCCAATGTCTGGTCACCCTCTGTTAGGAAGTGATTCCTGATATCCAACCCAAACCTCTCCTGATGCAGCTTCAGGTCATGCCCTCTTGTCCTGTCACTGGTTGCCTGGGAGAAGAGCCCAACCCCCACCTGACTGGACCCTCCCTTCAGGGAGTTGGAGAGAGAGACAAGGTCCCCCCTGAGTCTCCTCTTCTCCAGGCAAAACAACCCCAGCTCTCTCAGCCTCTCCTCAGAAGACTTTCCCTCTAGTCCCTTCCCCAGCCTCGTTGTCTCCTCTGGACCTGCTCCAGCACCTCAATGTCCTTCTGGAAGTGAGGGGCCCAGAAATGTGCACAGTACTCGAGGTGAGGCCTCACCAGTGCTGAGTACAGGGGGAGAATCACATCCCTGCTCCTGCTGGCCACACTATTCCTGATACAATCCAGGATGCCATTGGCCTTCTGGGCAACCTGAGCACACTGCTGGCTCATGTTCATCTGGTTGTCAACCCGCACTCCCAAGTCTCTCTCCACTGGGCCGCTCTCCAGTCTCTCCTCCACCAGTCTGTAGCACTGCATGGGGTTACTGTGGCCAAAGTGCAAGACCTTCATCTTCTTCCTGTCCAGGAGGTCTATAGCGGACATCCACCCACCACAATGTTGCCCATGTTCTTCCCTCTAATGCTAGCCCCAACAGCTTTCAGATGACTCACTGTCCATCCCCAGCACAGCTCCACACATCCCTGATGCTGTCTGCCACAAAGGGCAGCTTCCCCTCCAGGTCAAGACCTAGGGCATTATCTTGGTGTCACACCATGAAGACCCCACCGTTTCTCCAGGAGGTGGTTTGGGCTGCCTGCTACCTACAGGAGACAAATTGCAGAGCTCCTGGGATCTCCATTATCCACTCCAGACCTAGACCCTCAAAAATAGCTGGCTCCAAGGCTTCTACTTGCTGATTGCTCTGCTTTGATGTTGACTACTGGTTACACCCACCCACCCACCCACCCACCAATGTGATACACACACACCAGACTCGTGAGTTCCTGGTCCCTCAAAGAACATAAGACTTGATGATTATAATCATTGTCACTTAGACCTTCATCCAGACCTCAAGCAGAGGTCTCCTGCACCCCAGAAAGCTGCTAGAAATGAAGGTATAAAGAACACAGGAGAGATTGCAGTGATCAGGGCACAGCCAGGGAAGTGGACTCACCAGCCACCTGCTTACACATGACGAGCTCCTTTCATCCCCTTTTCTCTCTCCTCTCCCATGCTTCTTCCTCTACAAACCACTTTGATCCCACCCTTCTCCTTCCTTGGGTCCTTTCCAATGACAAATCTTGCACAGTCCCCAGATGCTCTTTCTGGGCCTCCTACTATGAGTGTCAGACCCCTGTGTCAGAAAGCCCCCATCCTCACTTGGCAAGGTCATCCTGGGAGGCTCTCCCAGTGACTCACCTGGTGAATCTTTAATGCAGAAATGTTGGAATTTTCTTTGAATTATTTTTTTACCGTTTGTGTTTTCTTTTCTTTTTCTCCTAAAATATGGCAATTCATGTCCCAGGAATGGAAATTCTTTTTTCTATATGGTACTGTTGGGGACTACATCACATTAAAATGCCTACATGGTGTGTGTAGGCATCTGCTGTCCTGTGGGGAAAGAGTTGGTGAGATAGATAAGAATCAAAGGATAATAGAATGGTTTGGGTTGGAAGGCATCTAAAAGACAATCTAGTCCAAGCCCCTGGCCATAGGCAGGGACATCTTTCAATAGCTCAGGATGCTCAAAGTTCCTGACTTTGGACACTTCCAGGGATGGGACATCCCCTTCTCTGGGCAACCTGTCCCAGTGTCCTACCACTCATCATGTATTTCTTCCTTCTATCCAATCTAAACCTTCTCCCTTTCTAATTAAAACCATTTCCCTTTGTTCTGCCACTACAGGCTGTAGTTAATAGTCTCACTTCATCTTTCTTGCCCTATGACCTCTATGGTTTCATCTTCAAACCCCTTGGTGTGTACCCAGAGATTTCTCCAGATGGGGTCTGGAGGCCTCAAGCACACAAGAAGGGCTGAGGGCCCTGGTCTCAGTGGTGTGGAGACTGAGCACAGTTGAGGAGTAGTCTGAGAGTGCCTGAAGAGTAGTTCTGGACATGGGGAAACTTTTACTCAGAGTGGGAATCAACATGCTAAAGAACTAATGCCACAAAATGGACATGGTTAGGTCCAGGCTGGAAACAAGGAGAAAGAAATTTCACTCTTAGGGCAGTGTTGTGGTGCAACATGTCCCTAAAAGGAGCCTGGATCAGCCCCAGTCTTTGTGTTCCAAGGCAGAGCCAGGGAGGATGGAGAGACACCAGGAAAGGAAGGGGATACAATGCGGGGCAGCTGGGTGGGTGTCTACAGCCTGCAGGGAAAGAGGCATGGAGGATGTGACACTGTAGGACAGCCTGTGGTGGAGATGGCAGAGGGAGGTAGAAGAGCCAAAAACCCCTGACAGAGCCAACCTCTTGCTGGCGTTGGCTCTGGTTGTTGTCTCTGCCATTGCTGCGTGGGAGGAGACAAGTGATCCTTCCAGCCCTGGGGCCTCCTTGCTCCTTGTATATGCTCAGGAGCCTGAAAATGTCATAGGAGAGCCCTGCCCCTGTCCACCTCCCACTGCCCCAGGAAGAGCCCTGAGCAATGAGTAAGGGACAGGATCTACCTCCCCAGGGTCCAGGGGTCAGGGCTTGGCCCTTTGGATAAATGAAACACATCCAGGTTCACTCATCATCAGAGCCACCTTCACCTGTTTTTCCTGATCTGTATTTATTGGTTCCAGTTTTCCACACTAACCACACCCTGGAGAGGCTTTCCCAGTAGTGTCTCTCAGAGGGACCATTAACATGAGAAGAAACTTTGGAGTCTGCAACCAACTTTGACTTTATGAGAGGTTTCTTCAACTTTCAGTCCCTGAGGTTCAAGGAGACTTCAGCAGCCCCACCCGAAGGGTCAATTATATGCCTTGTTCTGTTGTGCTGCTGAGCTGGGCTGGGCTTCTGGGCTGGAGGGAGCTCCTGGCAAGCGGCACCGCTGCCCAGAGTCAGCTCTACCCAGGAGCAGCTCCTCTGCTAAACACAGCAGGGCTGCTGTTGGTCCTGCAGGCACCAAGGGGAGTGGAGTGACGCAGAGAGAGCTCAAGGGCAGTTGGGTGTGGGAGGACAGCTGGTAACTCACTGGAGGAGAAATGTTCACCGCCATTAACACAGTGAGTCTCTGGGTGCAGGTCAGTGCAAGTGCAGGTCCTGACAGGATCTTGTCAAGCTGTTGTAGCCCAGAGGCTCTGAGATGTCTCTTCAGGGCTGAGAAGGACGAGCTGGTGCAGAGCAGGGCTTCCCTGCTGCAGCATCAGAGGGCCAGGGCATGTGGGCTGCCTTGTGCTGGGCACGGCTGCAGGGTGTGAGTGTGTGTGTGCAGGCAGGGTGGGCAGGGCTGTCCTTGCCAGCAGGGTCCCTGCAGCCCAGGGGCTGTGTGCTGGGGCAGGGACTCTGCTGCCTGCCAGACTCAGCTCTCAGCCTTCCCAGGGAGCTCCCCACGGAGAAGCTGTGAGAAGTTATGGGTGGAAGGAGCCATCCCTGGCAGGGCAAGGTAGGGTCCTGCTGCAGTTGAGATGGTGCTGGATGGGTCAGGGCTGCTCACAGCTCAAGCTTAGTATTTTCTGAGGGGTCTTTCAGGAAGCACATCAAGGAAGCATTTTCCTGTACAGGAGGGATTCTTTGCTTTACGTTTTTATCCTCTTCTTGGGCCAAGTGGGCAGTGTGAATCTAGAATTTGTTTTGTTGCTCTGGAGAAGGCTCTGAGACCTCAGTTTTTGGTAGGACTTGTTTGAGCTCCTCCTGAGTCCCTGCACACCCAGAGCTGCCTGTGGCAGGGTAAAGCTGAGCTCACATCCAGTAGGATGTGCTCTGGGAACACTGACAGGGAGGAGACCTGGGCACAGAGAAGCAGCAGAGAAGTGTCCCAATCCCCTCCTAATGCCCAGGCTCCAGTCACACCAAGGAGAAAACTCTCCCTTCAGCACACCCCATCTTTAGCATATTGGCTTCTTCCCCTGCAGAGTCCTGCTGGGCTGCAGCTGCTCTCCACAAGGACACAGCCCTCCCCTGGCATTACTGTGTTCTCAAGGAGCCCCATGGAGAAGATACCTCAGTGCTAAGGCCATGGGAATGCTGCTGGGTGTCTGAGCACAGGCAGCTGCAATGAGCCCTCTGTGTCCGTGGCTGGGAGGGGAGAGCTGAGATCCTACTCAGGTACGATGGGATGGGGTGACGGGGTTGGAGATCACACTTGGAAACTGGATTTCTCCGCTCCCAGCAGTGTCCAGGTTCTTCTCAGTGAAATGTCTGGGTGCAACCATTGTGCAGCTGAAAAAGCTGCCAGCACAGGGCATCTGAGACCAGGGCTGGTGGACAGTGCGACTGTCCTCCTTCTGCACAGAGAGACAGGCCCTTTGCCTCTCAGGACCACCAAGGTCTTCCTGGCAGGGAATCAGAAATGGCAGCACCACTAGAACTTCTTCCTCAGTGTGGTGGGGCAAATAGAACAAAATCCACACAACAAACCCCCTCAGCTCTGCTCTGTTCTGCTGTGATTTGGAAGGGTCAACTCTGCAGTGCTCTTGGCTCTCCCGACTGGTTTTGATCTGAGATTCCCCCATGCTCCTTCTTCCCTCTGGCTGTGGGGCAGGAGTGACTCCTACAGAGACCCAGCAAAGCCCCTGCTCCTCAGGACATCCTCAGCCAGCCCCAGCCAGAGCTCAGGGAAGGGACCTGACAAAGAACCACCTGACAGGGGAGAGGCAATTGGGGGTTTCCATGGGAACTGGGATGGGCTTTGCTCAGAGAACTCTGCCCTAACATCTCACTGCCTTTTCCTCCTTGCACAGCTCCCCATGCCCAGAGACAGCAAATGTCCAAGAGCAGCTCCATCACCCACTTCCTCCTCCTGCCATTCGCAGACACACGGCAGCTGCAGCTCTTGACCTCCTGTCTCTTCCTGGGCATCTACCTGGCTGCCCTCCTGGGCAATGGCCTCATCATCACCACCATAGCCTGGGACCACCACCTCCACATCCCCATGTACTTCTTCCTCCTGAATCTCGCTCTCCTTGACCTAGGATCCATCTCCACCACTCTCCCCAAAGCCATAGCCAATACCCTCTGGGACACCAGAGACATAACTTACCAGGGGTGTGCTGCACATCTCTTTTTCTTTTTGTTTTACATTTCAGCAGAGTATTTTGTCCTCGCCATCATGTCCTACGTCCGCTACATGGCCATCTGCAAACCCCTGCACTACGGGACCCTCCTGGGCAGCAGAGCTTGTGTCCACATGGCAGCAGCTGCCTGGGCCACTGGGTTTCTCAATGCTCTGCTGCACACAGCCAATACATTTTCCCTGCCCCTCTGCCAGGGCAATGCCCTGCACCAGTTCTTCTGTGAGATCCCCCAGGTCCTCAAGCTCTCCTGCTCACACTCCTACCTCAGGGAACTTGGGCTTCTTCTTCTTGATTTCTGTTTAGCATTCATTTGTTTTGTGTTCATAGTGTTGTCCTATGTGGAGATCTTCAGGGCCGTGCTGAGGATCCCTTCTGAGCAGGGACAGCACAAAGCCTTTTCCACCTGCCTCCCTCACCTGGCCGTGGTCTCCCTCTTTCTCAGCACCTCATTTATCGCCTACCTAAAGCCCCCCTCCATCTCCTCCCCATTCTTGGATCTGGTGGTGTCATTTCTGTACTCAGTGGTTCCTCCAGCAGTGAACCCCCTCATCTACAGCATGAGGAACCAGGAGATCAAGAAGGCCCTGAAGTGTCTGATCACTGGATGATTTTCTAAACCAATAAACTCTCTTATATAAAATATATATATAAAATAAATATATAAGAAATTAAAAAACCCATTACAGTTCAAAAGGATGACACATCATGGGGATTTGATATAAACTTTTCTTGGTTGATATCCTGGTTTCCAAATTTGACTACCTGGCTACAGAGATTAATTGCTACTGGTTTAATGGTCATAGTGATAGCAGTCTGTGTGATTGTCTTTTTTCACTGTTGTATGAGCAGTTGTTCTATGTTAATCAGGAAGATGGAAGCAGAGATGTGAAAATATGGATAAAGTGAAACGCAGGGATGCGATGAAAACAAAAGGAGGGAACTGTAAAGGAAAATAGCCCCTTAAGGTGATTAGCTAAGTTAGAAGTTAGAGAAGGATAGGACATTCTAGAATAACGGAATATTAATAGAATGCAGATGTTATAGAATAATACATCTTAGACTATGGGGATGCTTTTCATTGTCTCCCGTAGAGCCCTTGTCACATCTGGTTTAAAACCCAGTCCAGCTGAGTCAATAATGGTTATGAAGAGATTAATTTTGAATTATATAGAAGACATGGTAATAGATGGGTAGTCAACTGAGGGTAAGCATTTTATTACAGGTTAGCTGTTTCTAATAAGGCATAGATCGACATAAATTGAGAGAAAGTAACAACACGAGTCTTCCTCAGAAATCTAAAGGCAACTGTCACAATATAAGAGACTGTGATCTGTGACATCTGAAGGGGAACTGAAGCAATATGGTGAAGAATTGCTGAGGATTAATAAAGGATTGGGAACTGAGAGTTTGGGAAAAACTCAAAGGACATTAAAGAAAAATATTGATTACTTAATATTGTGTTAAAATCATATATATGTGTTGAATTTTTAAGTCCTTTGCCACTCACTGAGGTGATGACCCAACTGTGAGTTGTTGAATAAATCCAAACCTAGAGTGACCCACTGTTTGGCGAAATCCTTTAACACTCTCACTGCCATTAAATCTGAAGTTGCTGCTAAATCATGACCATGTCAGAACCTGCTGCTTGTACCATCTACTTAATTCCTCTCATCCTTCATCATTTATCTCCTGTCTAGCACACAATGAGTGTGGCTGCTGAAAAGCTGCTAGCAGAGGGATTTTCTCAGGGTCTCAAAATATTCAGTGAGAGTCCTGCCTTTCTCACACAAGTTATGAGAAACAGTAGGATGGTTTTTGTAAGATGGACCAACACCTGGCGTTTTGCTAAGTTCTGTTTAGGGTGCACTGGAAAAATATTTTGCAATGTGTGTTTTAGGACTTTAGCCAATCACCCTGCGAGATGGGTGATCACTGACCAATTGCCCTGTGGGGCTAGGGTACATAAAACGGGGTTATAAATTAATAAAGTTGCTTCTTTTGCCTTCTCTTGCTGAATTTATACATTGCTGCATCTCTCCACTCCCGGTATAAACAGCAACAAGTCCAGTCCTCCTGAGGGCTCCCGCTGGATCAAAATCACTTGGACAATGCCTTGATCACCTCTTCTCTAAACAGTAAACAAGTACTCTCTAAAAAAAAAGAAAAACCAATATTTGACTAGAATTACAAAGTGATAAACAGCTCAAGAGGGCACTTGGGGCTCTTTCCATCAACTTGAGATGCTCAAAGGAGACTGGAGAAACCTCTCAAGAAGTCCAAGTCAGAAGCAAACCACAAAGTGCCTTGAAAGTTTTATTGGCCCCACTGAGGATCCTTACTAACAAAGGTTCCCCTGGGGCTCCTTAGAGCAGATCGCTGGAGGCCATGATTGCAGGTAGACAAAGGAAAAACGCAGGGGAGAAAACTGGGTTTTCTTGATGAAGCTGAAAGGCCAAGCCCCGACCACAGCCCTTGGGCAAGTAGAGCTTGAAAGCCTCCAAAGAAAGGTTCTCTTCATGGACCGTGATATCAGAGGCAATGGCCAGAGCTCAGGGGACTAAGATCTTGGTCCCTTGGGGCCTTTCATCCTGGACAGAGCCCTTGGCCATCTCTCCTGCAGACTGTCCCACACTGTCCCCTGCCTGCACCTTTTGCCCTTCAGGCTGCTGACACCCATCTCCCTTTCCCACCCAGCTCCACCCCAGCATTTCTGTACTTTCACTGATGTCTCTCTGCACTTGTTGCGTTTGTGCTTGAAACAGAAAGCTGTGAGCTGATCCAGATTCTTTTGGGGTGCCCCCTTTCCTCAGAACACTGCCCTTGGAGAGACATTTCTTTGTTATAAACACTCACTCTGAATCTTGCAACATCCACTATGTGGAGGTTTCCTTCTCTGCCCACTACCAGGAAAAGCTCCATCCTCTCTGAAACCAACCTTCAGGCAGGTGCCCACTGCTCCTGGAGTGCCCTCAGCCTCCACTTCACACGGCAACAGAAGCCCAAGTCCCTCAGCCTGGTTACAGATGCTCCAACCCCATCCTGGCAGGTATCTTCTGGGGCTTCTCCAATTCTTCTCCACTCCTGCAGATCAGGGAGCCCCACACCCAGACACACTAGTCCTGGACACACTAGTCCAGCCCTGGGTGCACTTGGCCTCATTCCCTGTGCACAGTGTTTGCTTCATCCTGGAGATGGTTCCTGCCAGAGGCTGTGTCTTTCTGAGAGGGGATGGGACAGGCCAGAACCTCCAGCTATGGTACAAACAAGTCGCATCCCTGCTGCTAGCTTTCTGGTTATCAGGTAGAAGTGATGTCAGAGTCAACACCCCAGCCATAGGGTGTCTGCTCATGACCAATGATACAAAGATATTGGACTTTCCAGTGACCTTACACTGCCCTTCATGGCCATGTGCCTCCTACTGGACTATGAGCTTCTCAGAAATAATTGATGTCATCATGATGGCCCATCCCATCAGGCTACTTGTGGCTTCTTACCTAACCAGACAGATGGAACCTCCTGAAGATCCTCCAAGCCATGTGACCACTGATGGCCTTTCAGTTTCTCCAGCACACACAATCAAGCCATGTCCCTGCTGGGGTCCCACCGGGTTCTCAGGTGGAAGGGATGGGACAACCCATGTCCAAGGCCTATTCCTGGATGGGCCTGCCAGGGACTTAGCGAAAGGGATTCCCACAAGTCGCTTTACAACCACTTGTCTTCTGCTGGCCCGCTAGGGATGCAGCAGAGGTAGAGCGCAGAAGCCCATATAACAGCCAGGAGTGAAGGGTTGACCTACCAGCTGCTGCACAGAGATGTGACCTCACAGCCACCTTCCCAGTCTTATGCCTCCTGCTGCACCATGAGATCCTGAGGCACAGGTGACCTCACTAGAGCATTCTCACCTAGCTCCTCCCTGTGGCCTCTGAGCTGATCAGACACAGGTCCCCTCACATTCCTCTGCCAGTGCCATGGGACTGCTCAGGGAACTCCCAATCCCCTTCCTTCCACCAGGGGACAAAAAGCTGCAACTCAGGTTCAGGAAGGGGCTGGAGGGGAGGAGGTGCAGAGCATGGGCAGGAGGCTCTGGGCTCAGGGGTTGGGGTTTGGGTTGAGGGACCAGAGCTGCCTTCAGTGGCTGGGGATGCGGCTGGGTTCTCTGGGGCAGTTTTGGAGTTGTGCTGAGGGTGTGTGGTTAAGGGGAAGGCAGGGGCAGCTTTGTGGGGCAGGGTTTGTTTAGTCACTGTTGCCATGCCATCACAATGACCTGAATGGCTCCTACCTGTCCAAAATCCCTTATCTCTTTTGGACAGGCCCCTCCTCCCTCCCCCAAATCTCCCATCTCCTTTGTGCCAGCATGCCCCGACCTCCCCACAGCTCTCATCTTGTTGGGGGCTGGATTGCAGTGGCTGCTTCCCCACTGCTGTCCAGTCAGAGGTGACCTCAGGGGCAGCATCGAAGGGGACACCTTGTTCAGCTCTGCTGGAGAGGTCCCTGCTCAGCCACCACTAATGCTGGAGGCAGGCGAGGCACATTTCCTCTCTCTGCTTCTGTCTTTTCTCCTTCCACTGCCAGTTCTGACTTTCTGTTCACTGGGACCACAGCCCTGTATCTGGACAAGAATGAAGTAATTCCCATAGATGACAGAATGCCCCATAGACAAGTTGCAGCTGGCTCCTCAAAACAGACCTGCCAGCCCATACGTCTTGCAGAGAGGAGCAGGTGGCACCAGCCCAGCACTGGTCATGGATGAGGCCACCAGCAGGAAACACTGGACATGGAAGAGGTGCAGAAATTTGTAGGAGCACTGCTGTGAGCCAGATGGTGCTGTCCCCAGGCAGGCCAGCAGCTGGGACAGGGTGCTGGAGCTGAAACAAGTCTCCAAGTTGTGCAACATCAGCACAATGAGGAGGTTGTTCCCAATCCCATCATGGGGCAGGTCCTGAGAGAGAGGAGGATTCCTCTAGATGCTGGGCACATTCCCAGTCTGCAGTAGAGCAAACTCAGTCAGTTATATTTGGAATTCACATTTTCCTTTCTCTCTTGAATTTCTTAACCTTCTTGTCGGCTGTCTCCTGGTAGGACACCTTGGAGGAGTGTGAGTGCCTTGAAGTAATTGTGAAGTACGTTCAGAGGGGTGAATCATGGAGCTGTGAGTGAGCCTTGGAGATGCGTTTGCCTCTGAGTGTGTTCACACAGCCTGACTGCTCAGAGACACAAGTCCTTCCCTTGCACACAGCCAGGACGTGCTCTGCAGTGGCTGCAGTGTCTCCCTGGCCTCCTGCTTCCACAGCCAGAGGCTGGGAGGCCCCGCAGCCCCAGGGTGTGTCGCCCGGCTCCGCCCTGCTCTGAGATGTCCTATGGCATGAGGAATGGACACAGGGAGCTCAGGTGAAGGAAGCCCATCCCAGAGCTGCATTCAGGGGGATTTCCAGGGAATGTTACTGTCAATGAGAAGTGACCTCCAGCCCCTGTCTGTCCCACTGACCTACATAGCAACCCGATGAAGACCTGATGGTGTTTCTGACCACTCAGGCTCATCTCCCCACACACACACCTCGTGTCCATGATGATGTCTTGTCCATGCAATGCGAACATGGAGTACTGGCCAAGTCAATTAGAGACCCTCCATGGATGAAGAACCAAGTCCCTGAGCTGGGGTGAGAGGAGAGTGCTGGATATAGTGCTAGTTGGGGAAGGAAACTGCTGAATGATGGAGCTGCTATTGTGGAGGCAGCTGTGTCCCAGCAGGGCCCAGGGCCTGTCCCTGCCTGCGCTCACAGCATGACCATGCAGCAGCACTGGGACCAAGCTGCCAGAGCACTCAGGCCTTAGCCCAGCCCACGGGCTCAGCAGGAGAGGCTGGGAGGGAAGAGCGAGAAGCTGAGGACAGAGCAAGTGCTGGTGCTCCCTGGCAGTGCTGCTGGGCTGGGACTCTTTACCCCTCCACCTCTGACACAGGCACTGCCCCAGCAGATACAGACAAGTCTGGGAGGAAGGAGTTCAGAAAAAAGAAGTCGAGGCAGAGACCTTTATTTTCCTGAAGCACACAGGGAGCACAGACCCTCATTTATGCAGTCATTTGTTTTCATCAGACTGGGAAAAAGTGAAGTAGAAATCATGTGAGAAAAGAGAAGAACGTTGAAAAAAACACTCACATAAGAGAACAGGTTTCTCCGAGCAGCAGCACAAACTACAAAAGGCAGGCTGGGCCTCCACTAAGTGATATTAAAAATGCTCTGCATAAGCAGACTGAGAATTTATTACTTTAGAAAAACATCCAGTGATCAGATTCCTCAGGGCATCCTTCATCTCCTGGTTCCTCATTCTGTAGATGAGGGGGTTCACTGCTGGAGGAACCACTGAGTATAGAACTGACACCACCATGTCCAGGGATGGGGAGGAGATGGAGGGGGGCTTCAGGTAGGCAAACATGACAGTACTGAGAAAAAGGGAGAGCACGGCCAGGTGAGGGAGGCAGGTGGAAAAGGCTTTGTGCCGTCCCTGCTCAGAGGGGATCCTCAGCACGGCCCTGAAGATCTCCACATAGGAAACCACAATGAAAAAACAAACATCCCAAACCTAAAGAGAAACTGACCACTAGAATCCCAGTTTCCATAAGGTAGGAGTGTGAGCAGGAGAGCTTGAGGACCTGGGGATCTCACAGAAGAACTGGTGCAGGGCATTGCCCTGGCAGAGGGGCAGGGAAAATGTATTGGCCGTGTTCAGCAGAGCATTGAGAAACCCAGTGGCCCAGGCAGCTGCTGCCATGTGGACACAAGCTCTGCTGCCCAGGAGGGTCCCATAGTGCAGAGATTTGCAGATGGCAATGTAGCGATCATAGGACATGATTGTGAGGAGATAAAACTCTGCTGAAATTAAAAAGACAAAGAGAAAAATCTGTGCAGCACACCCTGTGTAGGAGATGTCCCTGTTGTCCCAGAGAAAATTGTCCATGGCTTTGTGGAGAGTGGTAGAGATGGTTGCCAGGTCGAGGAGGGCGAGGTTGAGGAGGAAGAAGTACATGGGGATGTGGAGGTGGTGGTCCCAGGCTATGGTGGTGATGATTAGGCCATTGCCCAGGAGGGCAGCCAGGTAGATGCCCAGGAAGAGCCAGAAGGTCAAGAGCTGCAGCTCCCGTGTGTTTGCGAATGGCAGGAGGAGGAAGTGGGTGATGGAGCTGCTGTTGGACTTTTGCTGCCTCTGGGCATGGGGACCTGTCCAAGGGAGAAAATTCAGTGAAGAGTTAAGGCAGAGTTCTCTGAGCAAAGCCTATCCCAGTTCCCATGTAAACCCCCAACTGCCTCTCCGTTGTCAGGTGGTTCTTTGTCAGGTCCCTTCCCTGAGCTCTGGCTGGGGCTGGCTGAGGATGTCCTGAGGAGCAGGGGCTCTGCTCTGCTGGAGCTCTGCAGGAGTCACTTCTGCCCCACAGTCAGAGGCAAATAGGACCATGGGGGGATTTCAGATCTAACCAAGTTAGGAGAGCCATGAGATCTGCAGCGTTGTCACTCCTGAGTCACTGGAGAGCAGAGCAGAGCTGAGTGGTTTTTTTGTATGTATTTTGTTCTGGTTGATCCATCACACTGTAGAAGCACTTTTTGTGGTGCTGCCATTTTTGCTACTCTGTCTGGGAGACCTTATCGGTCCTGAGAGGCCAAGGGCTTGTTTCTTAATGCAGAGGGAGGACAGTCACTCTGTCCACCAGCCCTGGTCTCAGATGCCCTGTGCTGGCAGCTCTTTCAGATGGAGGATGGTTGCACCCAGACACTCCCCTCAGAAGAACCTGGACACTTTTGGGAGCAGAGGAAGACATTGTTGATGTGCAATCTCCAAATCACTCACCCCATCCCATCGTACCTGAGGAGGTTCTCAGCTCTCCCCTCCCAGCCACGGACACAGAGGGCTCAGTGCAGCTGCCTGTGCACAGCCACCCAGCAGCATTCCCATGGCCTTAGCTCTAAGGAGTCTTCTCCATGGGGCTCCTTGAGAACACAGAGATGTGACTGGAGAGCTGTGTCCTTGTGGAGGGCAGCTGCAGCCCAGCAGGACTCTGCAGGGGAAGAAATCAATGTCCTAAAGATGGGATGTCTTGAAGGGAGAGTTTTCTCCCTGGTGTGACTGGAGCCTGGGCATTAGGAGGGGATTGGGACACTTCACTCCCATGGACACATCTGCAGGGCAAGAGCCCCAGGGTTGGTCTCTGAAGTGCATCTGAATCCCACCCCACAATCCAGTCCAGTGACAAGACCAAGAGGAGCAGGCACAGGAGGGGGAAACTGCAGCAATGGCAGAGAGCTGCTGCCGATGGAGGCAGGACAGGGACAGGTGGTAGGTATTTGAGAATTTCTCCTCCTCAGGGCTGAGGCCACTGAGAAGGTGACTGAGTCCCCATGGCCGTAAGGGCAGAGGCTCTGCTGGGTGGGAGAGAAGACCAGGGGGTGCCTCCAGCCATGGCATGGAGGTGACTGAACCCCCTGCCAAATCATTTGTGAGAACAGCTCCCTCTGAGCCCCTGCCCCTGTCTCTGCTGCCTGGAGCTGTCCCTGCCTGGAGCTGCTTCTCTGTGACCGGGTCTGCTCCCTGTCAGTGTTCCCAGAGCCCATCTGACTGTTTGAGTGCTCATCTCTAGCCTGTCCAAGGACATCACTGTGTGTTCAGGGGCTCATGAATATCTCATACAAGGCATAGGAAGTATTGATGTCTTAAAGCCTTCTCCACAAAGGAGAAATAAATTTCATCCCCATCCAGCCCAAACAGCCCTGCAAGAGCACAAAAAAATCAAATCAAAGACTCCTTCCCTTACAGGAAAATTCCGCATTGATGGTCTTGAAATTCTCCTCAGAAAAGCCTTGAGGTGACCTGAAGCTGTGAGCAGTCCTGAGACACCCAGTACCATCTTGATAGCTGCAGGACCCTGCTGTGACCTGACAAAGATGACTTCTTCCACCCGCAGCTTCTCCCCACAGCTTCTCTGTGGGGAGCTCCCTGGGCAGGCTGAGAGCTGAGCCTGGCAGGTGTCAGAGTCCCTGCCCCAGCACACAGCCCCTGGGCTGCAGGGACCCTGCTGGCAAGGACAGCCCTGCCCACCCTGCCTGCACACACACACTCACACCCTGCAGCCGTGCCCAGCAGAAGGCAGCCCACATGCCCTGGCCCTCTGATGCTGCAGCAGGGAATCCCTGCTCTGCAACAGCTCCTCATACTCTATGCTGGCTGTGGGTTGTAGCAGGGTTTGGAGAACTTCCAGTGAAATTCAGAGATATTGCCCTTCATGCAGGACCTTACCTCATAGAGGGCTATGAAGATTTCATTCCAAGGGACTTCTCAATCTTCTTCCTATCCCAGGCTGCTTCTTCTCTCACTCTGCTCATTCCTCTCCTCTCTGGCTTGGCAGAGGAGCTGCTCCTGGGCAGAGCAGGCTCTGGGCAGTGCTGCCTTTTGCCAGGAGCTCCATCCAGCCCAGGAGCCCAGCCCAGCTCAGCAGCACAGCAACAGAACAAAGCATATAATTGACCACTCATGTGATGTCTGTGCTCAGACTATGAACCTCAGAGACTGAGAAGAAGGTGAAGAAACCTCTCCAGAGCTCACAGGCAGGTGCAAACTCCAAATTTTCTTGCAGTGTTAATGGTCCCACTGAGGACCATTTCTGAGAGAACTTTCCAGGGCTTGTTACATCATAACTCTGGAGGCAGAGATGAGAAGTTAAGAAAGAGTATCTGAAGGTGAAACAGATTCTTAGTACACCTGGATGGATGACATGAAGTCAAAAGGCCAAGGTCTGACCCCCAGCCCCTAGGAAGGCAGATCCTTTAACTCAATCCTTACTCAGGAGTCTTCCTGGAGCACTGGGAGGTGGGGATGTGCGATGCTAAGTATAGGACTATGGTCCAACACCACCCAGGGTCTCAGCTGTGGATGGGGAGGCCCTGAGAATCTGGTGCTGGAAGGAGAAGGTGCTTCCTGAGAGGCAGCAGTGGCAGAGACAAAAGACAGAGCTAAGGGCAGAAAGAGCTCATCACTGATGGGGGCTCTTGAGACTGTCCTCATCTCTCTGTCATCTCCACCACATCCTGTCCTACAGTGTCCCACACCTACCCCTCTTCCTCTGCAGGCTGTAGACATCCACATCCGTGCTCTTACCTGATCATCTTCCTTCCTTTTGATTCAGTGAAAAACTCAATAACCAAGGTTATTCAGCAGGCTTTCTTTATTTTATGGTGCTGGATGCACAGGGGATCGCTCCTCCAAATGTGCATCCCGATGCCAGCTGGGTACACAGTTTATATGCAGGCTGAACATACAGATTCATTCTGTTTCTTATAAAGGGCAATCATCTGCTAATGGGTTCCTGGAATTCATTTACATAGTGCGAGCATGCATAATAAAATTAGGCATAGTGTCTTTCCTCCCCTCGGTGCTCTTCCATGACTTCTGATGGACATTTAATTCATCTTCTCTTCTTCATCACAGTGTTCTTTCAGTGACCTAAAGCCTAAAATCCTTATTCTTGCCACAAAACCAGTTCTTGTCTGTTCATCATGCTCAGGTTCCTCGAGATGTCTTGGTGTCCTGTTCCCAGAGATAATCACTATATACAAGGTTATGGATTTCACAATGTGTCCCTACTATACAACTACCCATTCATTGTTGTTGCTTGTTCAAAGATAAGTAAAACTCCACCAGACATCCCAACTCCTGCCTTCAGAGTCTAATTAGAGTCACTAAAAGAACACAGTGGTGAAGAAGAGAAGATAAAGTAAATGACCACCAGAGGTCATGGAAGAAAAGACGCTAAACCTAATTTTATTGTGCATGGTCAGTCTATGTAAATGAATTCCAGGAATTATTAGAACAACTGCTATTCCTTAGAAATAAAATGAATATATAAATTTAGCATGTATATAAAGT
>JANVCC010009100.1:0-14703 GCA_025345505.1 Todiramphus chloris collaris
ATACCTTGTTCACAACTATTGAACAAAGTGTGAGGGTGGGACTGTGGCCAAGCCCCTGTGCCTGGTGGTCAGCAAATAGCAGTGGCACAAACCAATTAGATATCCTTGGTAACTTGTGCAAGGAGCAGATAACTGCTGTGATTTGCATGAGAATGGGATAAGGAGTCTCACAGGCCCCTTCACAGCCATTGGCTTCCTGATGGATCATGCACAACTCAGACACAACAGACTGCACAATACCATAGCCAACCAGCACCCTCCTTGTGGCCCAGGACCCGAGCAGACAGAAGTCAGCTTGTTTCATCAACTTTCTCTAATATATTTTCTACCAAGGGTTTGAGGGGAGAAATGCTCCTCAGAGGAACATCTGAATCTCTACTGGTGCATTTTATAGCTCTCCTGATGCCTCTCCAGCTTTCCTCCTTCCTCTGTCTTTTCTGCCTTCAAAGAGCTCTGCAATGACAAGATTCATTGAAACAAAGAACAATGAAGACAGGAAGAGACCCCTGAGCACCGACTTGTCTGGCTGACTGAGAACTGCCAGGGCTGTGTCAGGTGTCCACGTTTAATCTGGGCTCGTGCACTGCTCACACTGCCCGGGGTGCTCAGAGACACAAATCCTTCCCTTGCACACTGCCAGACCGTGCTCTGCAGCGGTTGCAGTGTCTCCCTGGCCTCCTGCTGCCACTGCCAGAGGCTGGGAGGCCCCCCAGCCCTGCACTGTATCGCAGGCTCTGCTCTGCTCTGAGATGTCCCACGGCACGAGGAATGGACACAGGGAGCTCGGGTGAAGGGAGTCCGTCACAGAGCTGCCTTCAGGGGCTTTCCCAGAGGATGTTACTCTCAAAGTGAAGCGACCTCCAGCTTCTGTCGGTCCTACTGACCTCCATGGCACCCCCAGGAACAGCTGATGGTGTTTGTGCTCACTCAGGTTCATCTCCAAACACACACACAAATGATGTCCATAATGATATCTTATCCATGCAATGCAAACATGGACTGCTAGCCAAGTTATTTAGTGTCCTTTCAGGAAGGAAGAACCACCTCCCTGACCTCGGGTGAGAGGCCAGTGCTGGAAATGGTGCTGGCTGAGCGGGAACACTGCTGTGGCCCCCACACTGCACCCTCACACACTTTAGCACCATATTGGGGTTTAATTTCCCGGGCACTATGTAATGCATGTTCCTCACATGGACTCTGAAAGAAGACTGAAGCCTTCACATACTGCTCTGAGGAGACCCCTGGTGTGATGGAGATGCAATTGTGGAGGCAGCTGTGTCCCATCAGGGCCCGGAGCCTCTCCCTGGCTGCACTCATATTACGGCCACCCAGCAGAACTGGGACCAAGCTGCCAGAGCACTCAGGCCTTAGCCCAGCCCAGAGGCTCAGCAGGAGAGGCCGGGAGAGAAGAGTGAGCAGCTGAGGACAGAGCAAGCACTGGTGCTCGATGCCAGTTCTGCTGGGCTGGGACTCTTTTTACCTCCACCTCTGACACAGGCACTGCCCCGGCAGCTTGACACAGGAATCATAGAAAGCACCTTATTGAAAGAAGTCACTGAATGATCCTTTATCTTTTAAAAAAGAATTAGAACTGTGGGCCCACATTTATATAAACTCTGGGTCACAGACGTACTGTAGAGATATATCAGTAAACCAGGACAAATAATGACATTTGTTATAAAACAAGTAAGGTACAGGAAAAAAAAATAATCAAAGAAAAAATAAAGAACAGATTTACATGGCGTGTCTTGAGATATATTATGAGTGATTTGCAGAAGAAGACAAGAAGTTTATTGCTTCTGAAGATAATCGAGTGATAAGTTTCCTCAGGGCATCCTTGATCTCCTGGTTCCTCAGGCTGTAGATGAGGGGGTTCACTGCCGGAGGTATCACCGAATACAGAACTGACACAACCAGGTCCAGGGATAGGGAGGAGATTGAGGGGGGCTTCAGGTAGGCAAAGATGGTAGTGCTGACAAAGAGGGAGACCACAGCCAGGTGAGGGAGGCAGGTGGAAAAGGCTTTGTGCCGACCCTGGTCAGAGGGGATCCTCAGCACAGCCCTGAGATCTCCACATAGGACAACACTACGAAAATAAAACACCCCAAAAAGACAAAAGAGTCAAAGAGAACAAGTCCAAGTTCCCTGTGGTAAAAGTGTGAGCAGGAAGCTTGAGGATCTGGGGGATCTCACAAAAGAAATGGTGCAGGGCATTGCCCTGGCAGAGGGGAAGGGAAAATGTATTGGCTGTGTGCAGCAGAGCATGGAGAAACCCAGTGGCCCAGGCAGCTGCTGCCATGTGGACACAAGCTCTGCTGCCCAGGAGGGTCCCATAGTGCAGGGGTTTGCAGATGGCAACATACTGGTCGTAGGACATAACGATGAGGAGAAAATAGTCTGCTGAAATGAAAAAGACAAAGAGAAAAATCTGTGCAGCACATCCTGATTAAGAGATGTCCATGATGTCCAAGAAGGAATTGGCCACGGCTTTGGGAACTGTGGTGGAGATGGCTGACAGGTCAAGGAGGGAGAGGTTGAGGAGGAAGAAGTACATGGGGGTGTGGTGCTGGAGGTCCCAGGCGATGGTGGTGATTATGAGGCCGTTGCCCAGGAGAGCAGACAGGTAGATGCCCAGGAAGAGCCAGAAGGTCAAGAGCTGCAGCTCCCATGTGTGTGAGAATGGCAGGAGGAGGAAGTGGGTGATGCTGCTATTGGACATTTGCTGCCTCTGGGCATGAGGACCTGTGCAAGGAGGAAAAGGCAGTGAGAAGTTAGGGCAGAGTTCATGCCCACATGCCTCGGCCCTCTGATGCTGCAGCAGGGAAGCCCTGCTCTGCAGCAGCTCCTTCTCTGTGCTGGAGAAACTGCAAAAATCCCTCCCAATTCTGGGTTGAGACAGGTTTTGGAGATCTTCCAGTGAAATTCAGAGACACTGCTCTTCATGCAGGTACTTACCTCATAGAGGTCTCTGAAGAATTCTCTCCAAGAGAGTTCTCAATCTTCTTCCCATCAAAGGCTGCTTTTTCTCTCACTCTGCTCAGCCGTCTCTTCTCTGGCTTGACGGAGGAGATGCTCATGGGCAGAGCTGTCTCTGGGCAGTGCTGCCACTTGCCAGGAGCTCCCTCCAGCCCAGGAGCCCAGCCCAGCTCATCAGCACAGCAACAAAACAAGGCATTTGAATGGTCCCTCAGGTGGGGTTGGTGCTGAGTCCATGAACCTCAGGGACTGAGAGGAAGTTGAAGAAACCTCTCCAGAAGTCAGAGGCAGGTGCAAACTCCAAAGTTTCTTGCAGTGTTAATGGTCCCACTGAGAATCATTTCTGATAAAACTTTCCAGATCTGGTTAGAGTAGAACTCTGGAGGCAGAGATGAGAAGGAAACAAAGGCCATCTGAAAAAGGAACAGATTCTGAAGGAACCTAGATTATCAACATGAAGCCAAAAGGTCAAACCTTGTCCTGCAGCTCCTGAGGAGGTGCATCCTGTCCCTCACACCTTTATTGGGATACTTCCTGGGTCAGTGGGATGTGGGGATGTGCAAGGCCAAAGGCACAACTATGGTCCAAGTCCTACCAGGGTCTCGAGTAGGGAAGGGGAGGCCAAGAGACCTTGGTACTGGAAGGAGAAGGTGCTTTCTCACAGGCACCAGTGGCAGTGAAAACAGCCAGAGCCAAGGGGACAAAGATCTCATATCTGATGCGGTTTATCTGCTTGTCTTTATCTCTCTGTAATCTCCAACACAGGCTGTCCCACAGTGTCCCACACCTGCCTCTCTTCCTCTGCAGGCTGTAGACATCCACCCTGCTACCACCCCCTACTCTCACCTGATCATCTTCCTTCCTTTACTGACATCTCTGTGTCCTCCCTGGCTGCTCCATGGACACAAAGCCTGGGGCTGATGAGTCTACCTGGGAGGACTTGGTCCACCACAGCTCTGCCCTTCTCAGCCCAAACAGCCCAACCCTCTGTTCTCCTTTCCCCACTGACAGTGGGTTTGCTTGGCTTGGAGACCTCCCAAGGTCCCTTCCAGGATGAGTCAGTGTGCATTTTCTTCCACCACTGGTCTTCCCTTGATGACAGCAGGGACAGCATGCAGGTCCCCGTCACCATGTCAGTAGTAGACCTAAGGTAGGAGTGACCAACTGTGTCTCTTTTGTCCCACTGCACCCCTGGATGCAGACCTGCTGGGTGGGTCAACCTAAGCAGGCCTCCTCAGAACTGAGCTATCCTTAGCTGTTCTGGTTCTTTTTGTAACCTCCCAAGTTCTTGTCTTTCCCCATCCTCAGACATCCCTCTACAAACAGCCCAGCTCTGCTCTTTCCCCACTGCCCCTGCCTTTGGTGGATTTGTCCCCTCATCTGGTGTTTCTAAGATGGTTGTTGTGCTGATGCCTACATTGGCCAGTACAAAACCAGGATCTCCTTTAATCAGCTGTCGTGTCCTGCAGGTTCTTCTGCTGTGATCTTGTGTTGGTGGCTCCCCACAGTCAGGGTGAGACATTTGCACACAGCCAGTAACAGCTGGCAAAATGGAGCTGCAGCCCAGGGGCACTTGGAGAAACTCCAGGATTCTGCCAACAGAAACTGGTGATGTTTCTCAAGGAGAAGTGGCCAGTCCTGCACTGGGAGGAAGAACAACCCCTCTGGAAAACCCAGGGTAAGGAATCAGGCCAGGAAGTGGAGAGATCCACATGGCAGAGCCAAGACCTGCTGATGAAAGTGCAGGGCAAGGAGGAAGGGCACAGGCAGTGGAAGCAGGGACAGGTGTCCTGGGAAGGGCACAGGGACACTGCCCGGCTGTGTCAGGGAGGGGTCAGGAAGGCCAAGGTGTGGCTGGAGCTGAACTTGGCGATGGATGCAAAGAATGAGATTGGACAAGGGCATCAGACAGAAAAGGGAGGTCAGGGAAAAGTGTCCCCCCGATGAGCAAGACTGGCAAGCAGGTGACAAGGGACAAGGACAAGTATGAGGGACTCAATAACTTCTTTGACACAATCTTCACTGGCAACGTCTTTTCCCAGTGAACCCAAGTGGATGAACAACAAGATGGGGACCATGGGAGCCAAGTGTAATAAAAGATCAGGTTTGTGACCATGTGAGGAGCCTGAACACACCGCAGTCTCTGGGACCTGCTGATATGTGTCCCAGAGTCCTGAGGGAACTGGCTGCTGTGGTTGCCAGGCCACTCCCCATGATATATGAAAAGTCCTGGTGCTCAGGGGAAGTCACTGGGTGTGGACAAAGGGAAACTTTGGGTCCATTTTCAAAGAGGATTGAAAGGAGGACCCTGGGAACTAGTGACCTGGCAGCCTCACCTCTGTGCCTGGGAAGTCTTGGAACAGGTTCTCCTAGATGCTCTGCTGAGGCACATGAAGGACAGGGAGTTGATTGGAGACAGCCAGAATGGCTTCAGCAATGGCAAGTCCTGCCTGACCAACCTAGTGGCCTTCTAGGATGGAGTGACTCCCTCAGTGAACAGAAGAGATACAGATGTCATCTGGACTTCTGTAAGGCCTTTGACATTTTCCCACCCAAGAACCTTCTGGCTAAACTGGAGAGAAATGGATTTGATGGGTGGCCTCTTTGGTGGATGAGGAATTAGTTGGATGGTGGCATCCAGAGGGTAGTGGTCAATGGCTTGATATCCAGATCGATGTTGGTGGCAAGTGGTGTTCCTCAGTGGTCCTTGATGGGACCAGTGCTGTTTAATGTCCTCATCAACTGCATAGACAGCAGGATCAAGTGCACCCTCAGCAAGTCTGTAGATGAGACACATCTGCTCTACCACTGTATTTGGGACTTGTGAGACCGCACCTTGAGTACTGTGTCCACTTTTGGTCACCACAGTACAGGAGGGACATCGAGGTGCTGGAGTGAGTGCAGAGGAGGGCAACAAGGCTGGTGAAAGAGCTGGAAAGCATGCCCTATGAAGAGCATCTGAGGGAACTGGGTTTGTTTAGTCTAGAGAAGAGGAGGCTGAGAGGAGACCTTATTGCCCTCTACAACTACCTAAGAGGAGATTGTAGAGAGGCTGGTGTTGGTCTCTTCTCTCAAATTAGTAATGATAGGACGAGGGGAAATGGACTCAAGTTGCATCAGGGGAGGTTTAGATTAGATATTAGGAGGAAATTCTTCACTGAGAGGGTGGTTAGGCACTGGAACAGGCTGCCCAGGGAGGTGGTGGAGTCACCATCCCTGGAGGTGTTTAAAGAACAATTAGATGTGGAGCTTGAGGATATGGTGTAGTGGTTAGAGAAATGCTAGGACAAAGGTTGGATTTGATGACCCTGGAGGTCCTTTCCAACCATAATTATTCTATGATTCTATGATACTGAAGGGATGAAATGTCATCCCAAGGGACCTGGAGAAGCTTGAGATGTGAGCTGTTGTGAACACCATGATGTTCAAACAGGCCAAGTGGAAGGTCCTGCACCTGGGACAAGGCAACCCCTCCTATCAGCACAGGCTGGGGGATGAAGGGTTTGGGGGTGCTGGTAGATGGAAATCGGGTTAAGATCCCTCTACTCTGTTCTAGTGAGATCCACTTGGAGTGTCCAGCTCTGGATTCCCGAGCACAAGAAAGACATTGACCTCTTGGAGCAGGTGCAGAGGAGAAACACAAAAATGATCCTCTGCTGGGAGGCCAGGCTGCGAGAGTTGGGGTTGTTCAGCCTGGAGAAGAGAAGACTTTGGGGAGACCTTCTTGTGGCCTTTCCGTACTTCAAGGGACCTGTCAGAAAGATGGGGAGGGACTTCTCATCAGGGCCTCTTTCGACAGGACAGTGACAAGTGGTGGTTTTAAACTAAAAGAGGGAGATTTAGACTGGAGAGAAGGAAGAAATTTCTGATGCTGAGGGTGGAGAGACCCTGGCCCAGGTTGCGCAGAGATGTGTCCCTGGAAATATTCCAGGTCAGGTTCAACAGGACTCTGATGAACCTGCTCTAGTGGAAGAAATCCCTACTTAGTGTAGGGTGCTTGGACTGGATGACCTTGAATGTTCCCTTCCTAAACATTCCAGAAGGTTGTCTGTTGACCAAGATTAGGGCAACCTTCATTCATAGAATCATAGAATCACAGAATCGTAGAATCATCCAGGTTGGAAAACACCTTCAAGATCGAGTCCAACCAATAACCCTACTTTACATGTCTACTGCCAAACTACGTCCCTAAGCACCAACTCTTGATGACTTTATAACAAAGCCAGGGATGGAGATTCAACCACTGCCCTGGTAAGCCTGGGCCAGGGCTTCACAACCTATTTGGCAAGAAAATCCATCCCGATGTCCAAACTAGACCTGCCCTGGGGCAACTTGAGGCCATTTCTTCCTATCACTTGTTCCTTGGGAGAAGAGACCAGCACTGACCTCTCTACAACCTCCTTTCAGAAGAGAATAAGCAATGCCCTGGCACAGAAGGATGTTTCTTAATTGTCAACAATGTAAAACACAGGACGGCTGAGTGCAAGAAAAAATAAAATACATTCCTCAGCCATGTCTAAATCCACATTACCCCCACTGCAATCTGTTCTCCACTCCAGTGGAGAATCTGAAATCAACAGAAAACACATTTTCTGTTGACTCACAGATCCCAACACCTCCTGAAACATTCCCTGTCCTGGTATTTAGTTCTTTGTTTCTCCACATTCTCTCTCTGCACACAGTGAGTCCCACACTGAAGTGACGTTCACAGCAACGTTTTCAAGCAGATTCTTCCCATAAGCTGCAGGTAAATTACACATGAGTCCATGGCAGGTAAAGGCAGAATGAGAGTGGTCATCTCCAGTACTGGCCACCTTGGAGCCATTGCTCTGGTTCCCCTCCAGTCACGGTAGAGAAATCAGTTGTCTCAAGCTAGATGCTTTGAGTCATTTTCAACCTGCTTCTCCAAGGCAGCAGCAACCTTTTCTACAAAGAGTAAAAATGGCTCTGTCTGCCCCTGACGTATTTTCATATACCGTGTTTAAGGAGTAGCCATGTCCATGGTCTTAAATAGAGCTCCCATGTCGAGCTTTTGAGATTGCTCTCGGATTTCTAGTAAAATTTGAGCAAAGTGCTTAATATCAAATGGAGCAAGAGGATCAGCATTCAGCACTCTAAGAAGTTGCATGAGTTCAGGAGAACTAAGTCACTTTGGATTGTAAATCTTGTACAACCTTACAAGCAATAACATCATGTCTATCACGTTGACCTATATTTGGGACAGCCTTAAACACAGGATAGGCTTGGACATCCCCTTGCGGGGTGTTACTATCGCCTTGAGTTAGTGGCACACCCTTTTCAGGCGTTACAGCAGTCTCCTGATCCCGCATAAATTCCCCTGACCTGTCTGGTAGACCCACTTTGTCTAATAGATCCCAGTTACCCTCCCCCAGAGACCGCAATTTAACCGACTCCCAGAAACGCCTGATGTTTCTTGGACAAACAGTCACAGTACAGTCTGGGAGTGTCTAAGGATGGGTCTGCAGCAACCACTTCTTCCGCCGCCCGGTTACCACAGCCTTCCACCTTGAGGTAAGTGTGCCCTCTGTTTCACTGCCTGAATCGTCAGACAGGGGTTTCCCTGAGGACCCCAGCATGAACAGAGGAGGCAGGCAGGGTACAGGTGCCGGGCTAGAGGGCAATAGGGCGGTGGGGGTTGCAGTCGGTAGCAAGCGTGTGGCAGCGCAGTTTGGGGCGTGGCCGGCTGTGCTGGTGGATCTTGTGACGGAGCCGACTCTACCGCTGGAGTAGGTGTCGTCAGCTCGGCTGGCAGCACCAGAGCTGCCGCCTCTACCTCTACGGGGGCCACTGTTTCTTCCGCCACTGCTGGTTCCGCCGCGGGAGCCGTCGCCACTTCCGCATTCGGAATTACTGGAGCCGGCACTTCCAGCACGGGTTGGCCCGGCACGGCTCTCTCAGCAGCCACCCGCAGGAACGCCTCCGGCAATCCCGCTAGCTGCTGAGACACCTTCAGAAGCTGCTGCGATATGTCCGGCAGTAACGTGAGATATTGTGACAGTTCCCATAATGCTGCCAGCTGTTGCGTTAACAAGTCCATCATGGGTGGCTGTGCCTGCGCATTAAAACACCCAGAGAGGGGCGCACATGCGGAGCTGACGGGCACCGTGGGTGCTTGTGAAATACTCGAGGGTGCCACAAGTGCAGCAGGTGCACGCACGGAAAACCCGGTTACCGCCATGGAGCTCCAGGTCACCGTTACACCGGATCGGACTTTTGGAGAGGCCGTGGGAACAACCAGCACTGTTATATTTGCCGAAGGGAGCGGCGTGGAGGAGACCAGAGCCGCTGGGCTAAGGAGCAAGGGGTGCTCTGAGCCATCTCTCTGTTTCAGCATTTCTGCGAGCTGCTCTGCAGGTGTAGGGTATTTAGGGGGAACATAATCCCGGGGAAAGGTGTATTGCCGCTGAACGGGCTGTAGGACTGGCACCGGATCCTGTGGGGCCAGAGACGGCTCCTCAGTGCGGCTGCCACCGGCTGCTACACTGAGTTCAGCAGCGTCCCCGTTAGCGGTGTCCTCCTCTGAAGCCGCCACCCGTTTTCCATCACCAGTTTTAGACTTTAGTAGCACAGCAAATATATCTTTCCAAGTGCAAAACAAGTCTAGCAGTGTGTCGTCCCTGTCGGGGATCTCACGATAGAGCCTGGTGCCCAGAAGCCGCCACAGCTCTAAATCAAAGGCGGTGACAGAGTTCACAAGAAACTGGTGCTCAGCTGCCCATTGCAGAAGAGCGCGGAGAGCGTCCTCTGGAACAGTGCTCTCTTTGGTGGCAAGGAAATTCTTCCAGGCCAACAGCACCACACTTTCTTTCAAGTCGCATTTCCCCATCTCGGCAGGGTTTGTCTAATACCACGGTGCCTGGACTGGTCCCGGCCGAGAACCTCAGGGCTGGGGGGAGGAAGGGGGGGGCAGTTGTGTACCTCCCGAGAGCTGCTCGGCTGGGTCCGTTGCGCATAGTACACGTCGGGGTCACCAAATGTCGCTGTTTAAGCCGGGAGCGGAGAGATGCAGCAACATATGAATTCAGCAAGAGCAGGCAAAAGAAGCAACTTTATTAATTTACAACCCCATTTTATATACCCTAGCCCCATAGGGCGATTGGTCAGTGATCACCCATCTCCTAGGGTGATTGGCTAAAGTCCTACAACACCCATTTCAAGATATTTTTCCAATGTACCATAAAGAGAACTTAGCAAAACACCAGATGTTGGTCTGGCTTACAAAAACCATCCTGCTGTTTCTCATAACACATGTGAGAAAGGCAGGACTCTCACCGAGTATTGTGAGAACCTGAGAAAATCACTCAGCTAGCAGCTTTTCAGCATCCACAATTCCCCCTTTTTGTTTAAAGACCAAAAAAGGCATCATTTGTAATCCTCTGCGGGTGACATTGCAGAAGGGAGAACAAACGCAGCATCTGCTTGGTAATGGCCAGTTACCAAACAGAACCTAAATTGGATACTGATAAAGGGGTATTAGTCTTAAATAGAAATTTACATCTCATTCTAAACATAGCCTTAAGGGCTTTAACTTTCTGACTCCATAACAAAAGAAACTTAAAGTTCAGTCTCTGCTTATAGAAGGATCACCTGCCTGATGGTCGGTATCCTGGTCATCACCAGAAGGATCATTCGGTTGATGATCTGCATTCTGGTAAGCATATGGAGGTTGCCTGTTTTGCCTCTGGTGCCGCAGGTCAGGGTGAATGCATCTTACAGGTAGCCACCATACCTCAGTATCTGTGGAAATGTAAGCATACCCATGACCCCAAGGAATAAGCTCATGGGGGCCTTCCCAATTGTTGGTAAGTAGATCCTGTACCCAGACTTTCGCCTGGGGCAGGTGCGTCTCACCTGATGACTGCAATGAGTGAAAATTGTTGGGAAAAGGCCTGGGAACAATGATCAGGACTCAATATGAGTTACTATCATGTTCAACTTTATTACTGTCTATCCTCCGCTTATATGTTTCTTGCTTATTACTGATTGGCTGCATACAGTTCACAAGCTCTAATACATACTGTGATTCGTCTACATACGGCAAGCATGCTTAAGCACCCTGGCCCACTCCCCACCCCAGTGCAGGGAAGCGGCGGTTTTGCCCGCTCCTCCCTGCAGTCGCAGCCTCCGTTTTCTGCACCCCCCAAGTCTCCTGTTTTTGGTCAGCGCGCCCTGGGAAAGAGGCCTGTTCCTTGATTGTTTTATTGCTTTGTCTTCCTCTTATCACTTGCTCAAGGACAGTTCATTTCCCATCTGCTGGTTTGTTCACGCTTGCAGCCACGTTTTCATGTCCACCCTGCTACTTGAGCCATTCCTCGACAATTCCCTTTTCTTCTCTATGAACAAGCCAGACCTGTGAAAACAATTGCTGTGCAGCCTTTCGTATACAGCCTAAAATGCATCCCCCTATTAGCAGAATCACTATCAAAACTATTGCTATACTAATTAACTGCTTAACTAAGTCTAGCATCCACCCAGTAATACCCCATCCCCAAAACCAGTCATAGAATCGTCTCACTTGCAGTTTTTTCACTCCTGCTTTCAGCATCTGTATGCTCCTGTGAATAGAGTCAGAATGGTCAGAGAGATTCATGTAGCACATGCCTTCAAAATCCTCGCAACCATGTCCCTGTGCCACACCTAAAACACTGCCCTCCATTGCTTCCACCCTGGGGTGTCACTGCTGCAAGTACCATCTTTACAGATTCAGCAATTGCAGCAGCTTGTGCCTGAGGGTCTACTGCGCCTTTAACGGCCTCAGCAATCATTGCAGTTTGTTCTTGTTTCTGTGCTCGACTCATGGGAGCTACCATCTAGTCCACTCCTGCTTCCCTGGGCAAAGTCAAAAGTCAAAAGTATTCCCTTTGCATTTTGATTAGCATTATCATATGCTAAAATTCGGAACATTTGTTGTTTCATTTCCTCAGATAGTTCACTGTTGCCCAGCAAAGCCTCCCATAAACGATCCACAAATTTGGAATAATCCTCTCTAGGCCCCTGTCTCATGCTTGCAAAGCTTGGATTTCGCCACTCGTCTGGAACTAAAAATAGTGCCCTCTGCACCTGATCTGCTGATTTTACCCAGATTTAAGGGGAATACGCGGCCTGTACCTCTCCCAAGACATAATTCCCCCATCCTGTTAACATATCAGGGTTTATGCCATCGAGAAGGTTGCCCGCTTGTCTAGCTTTGCTACATTCATCCACCGACAGTCTGAGCCATTCACTTTCCCACAGCAAAAACTGATAGGGGGTCAAAATAAGTCTGGCTAAATTACGACTATCGTGAGGGATCATGTGTTCAGCAATAAAGATATAATTTAAGACTTGTCGAGCCGCTTCTGAACGAATGCCATTCACCTGCACAATCACTTTGCATTGTTGCATCGATTTCCAATCATGTGCATGCCATTGCATTACCCCCCCCCCTTCATTACCACAGGACATGCTATAGATCTGGCAGCCTGCCAGTCTCCCTCTAAAATAGCGTCCGTCACTAACCCAGCCCAACATCTCTGCAGTAGACATTCATCCGCCCCTGTTCCCCCCCCACCCACCCCCTGCAGTTCCCTCTTATCTGTATTATATGGTGGTGGCCGATCGTTTAAGTCCACGAGGGCTGAATGGTTTCCAGGGGGTTCTTTTTGTGACTCCGTCCACAGGGTCAGCTGTCGCAGACTTCCCAGAACTTCCGACAATAACTTTTCTATGGGGGTTGAGGCAGGTCCCGGCTGTGGTGTCGATCATCCGGACTGAGTGGGGGATTACTCCACAGTAGATGACTCTGCAGTGATAGGCGGTGAGTCAGGTTCTTGAAGCCTCGCAATGTCTGAAGTGGGTTTAGACTCCGGACAACAAGGGGTTAATCGTTGTCATCGGGGTGGTTTGGGTGGAGGGGATTTTTGCCCAGGTTGCTGCTCCTTGGGGCGGACTGCCCATCCTTCCTCTCCTTCCTGTTCAGATTATTCTTTCTCTCCTTCTCCTTCTGCCATCCTTTTTACCTCTGCGGCTGTCTTACATTGATATTTAATAGCGCCTCTTTTGGGTGCAGCCTTCATCCCAAATCCAAAAAATTTCTGTAATCGGGTGGGCTTAAAGTCAGGGACAGGCACAGGACCGGTAGATTCAGCCACAGCCAGAGCAACTCTTTGCTCAGTTTTCATTTGTGAGAGAGTGTTAAAAGTCTCACGCCATATCGGTCCTAGTTGTCTTGCTTCTTTGTCCCCACTTATTGTACAGTCCCACAGCACATTTCCGACCTCCTGGGGACTGAACGATAACAATAAAACCTTTACATGGCCATTCCGCTTAGCTGTCCTGGTTTGAGTGAAAACAGAGCTAGTTCTGTTCGGTGATTTTACTTTTCAGCTTGGTTCTTTTAATTAACTGCACTTTCTGAAGTTAGCAGCCTGTTTTCACAGACAGTGTCTGCTTCTAGCAGTAATAACACCTTATGTTTAGAGTTACTACCAAGGATTGGTATGCAGACCAAGGCCACTGCTGGGTCTTGTGTACCACATTAGGGGGTGCAGAAAGTGAAAGGCTGCACCTTCAGGGAGGAGTGGACAGGACAGGTGACTCTAAACTGACCAGCGAGGTATTCCATCCCATATACGCCATATTTGGTCTACAGGTGAGGGACCCGAAGGGTCTCTGGGCTCTTCTCTCCCCTTTTGGACTGCTTTGCCAGCTTTTGCTTGTCTTGGCTCGGGTCCGCTTTCGGTTCCTTCCTTGGACCATCCAAGGGGGACTCTGTTCGTTCTGCCTTCGATCCAGTCTGCGTGTTCCTGAACCCGGTACCAGAATCCAGCTCCTGAACACAGCTCCCGTCTGCCCAGTCTGGGACTCCCCCAGAGCCTGCACAACATCAGTGGTGACGGTGATGTAATTACCATCAGGGGTGTTGGGTTCAATACTAGTTTTGTATATATTTGTATATATATTCAATTTTTTATAATTATTAATTTCTTTTTCATTAAAGCTCTTCTAGTTTCCTTTTCTAATCGGTAAGTCTCTTTCCCTTATTCCCTTTCTCTTTCCCCTCCGGGGAGGGAGGCGGGTTAACAGAGAGCGTCTGTTATAGGTCTAAGGGGCTGCCCTGACCCTAAACTGTGACATTAGCCCACGTAAGCAGTTTCTCGACATCTTGTTTCCTATTAATGCCTCTCTTAGAGAGTATACTACCAAGTTAGGAGTTGTTTGCAGCTCCATACTCACTCTCCTCACCAGCGGGTCGCGACCCCGCTACTGCAGACCCTTATGTTCGTCTGACTAGCGACACACCTTCCTTCTTCCCCAGTCCTCCCTCTTTCAGCTTTGGCCTGGCTCAAGTCGTCACCTCTGCTCCTGCATCTTTGAACTTTGGCCCGGCTCTAGTCCTGCCTCTTTGAGCTTTGGACCGGCTCAAGTCATCGGCTCTGGTCCTGGCTGTATCAAGTCAGGGTCACCATTTGCTGGGAAAAGGCCTGGGAACAATGATCAGGACTCAATATGAGTTACTATCATGTTCAACTTTATTACCGTCTATCCTTCGCTTATATGTTTCTTGCCTATTACTGATTGGCTACATACAGTTCACATGCTCTAATACATATTATGATTGGTCTACATACAGCAAGCACGCTTAAGCACCCTGGCCCACTCCCCCTGCCAGTGCAGGGAAGCGGCCTGCTCCTCCCTGCAGGCGCATCCTTCCCCTTTCTGCACCCC
>JANVCC010009102.1:0-10372 GCA_025345505.1 Todiramphus chloris collaris
GGGTTTGCCTAATCCGTCCATGCTTTCCCGAGATTGGCCCTTATTGATAATCGACCTCAAGGACTGTTTTTTCACTATATCCCTACACCCTAGTGACACCTGTCTATTCGCGTTTACATTGCCAGCATTAAATCGAGCCGAAAGAAAACGGAGGATGTATGGGTACGGTATCGGAATCCAAAATCTGGACTATGGGAGGGTCCTGCGAAGGTGTTATATTGGGGGCGTGGGTATCTTTGTGTTTTCTGCACCTACAGGTCCTATTTGGGTTCTTGTGAGATGGACCAAAGCTGCAACAACGAATGAGCGTGATACCAGCTCGATTTTAGGGTCTCGACCAGAGGACACTGACATGGTGACTCCTCCTGGCCCTTCGACCACGCTTGAGCAACCTGGTGGGAGTGCTCAGCTCAACCTTGGATTGGAGGGTTGAGCACTGTTCCAGTGCTGACCAGCTTTTCCACGTATCAGCCTTATTGCCCACCATCGATTTTGCGGACTTGTCTACACATCCCTGCAAGGGGTACCTTGAAAGAAACTATGCGGCCTGGGTACTCCTAGATTGTGGGCAGTGCAAGCAATCTCTGTGGGTGCAACAAACCTAACCGTGGGGGTCGTGGTGCCTCGTTATTCGTTATCATTACCTAGTTGTTAGTTACCACTTATTATCCGCTTATTAGTTGTCATTTATTCGCTAATAGTTTTCATTTATCAGTTATTAGTTGTTAAATTAGTTATCAATTATGGTAACCCTGGTAACGTTAATGCTGTTCCTACCAGTCTCGCTAGGAACTGGATTACACAAAATTGACCCAAGAACAAACTTGTGGGTAACCTGGGCAAAAAAGACTAACAGTACGGCATTTTGCCTCTCCCTTGCATCAGCATCTGATCCTTTTCGCACCTGTCTGTTAGGGGTCCCTCAGACTAACATGACTTTACTGTCATCAGCCCTAGCTAAATTTTCTATGGGAAATTGTACCAACAGCACGTCGATCGCGGAGTGCTCCGGAAAGTTACTGACAGGCTTGAATACTACGCTCCCATGGGATTCCCAGGAAATCGACCTGGCAGGGTCGGAAGCTATTGCGAATATTACAGGGAATGAAGGCAATGTTACTTGTGTGAAGCTTGGCTCTTATGTGTATCAGAGGTCACAGAATATTACCTGGCTCACACCAAATAATGCCAGCTATAATCGCACGTATTGTGGTGGTCCTGTTGGTCCCATGAGTGAGTCGGTCTTTGACAACTTTAAGGGTACTACAAGTTACGGTTGGGGAAGAAATGATACAAGAATTTGGGCTAACAAGAGTGCTCTCGCATTACCAGATGGCATATTTCTCATATGTGGAGACCGTGCCCGGCACGGGGTCCCACAGTTTCCTCATGGTGGTCCCTGTTATTTGGGCTCTTTAACCCTTTTAGCCTTAGATAAAGCCATACTAGCTAACATTAGTCAATCACGGAGCAAGCGGGATCTTTCCCAGGTACCTGCTGATTGTAATGCTAAGGTTGAACTATGGAGTCCGGCTTTACGCACATTAGCATCTATTGTCCCAGGGGTGGGAACTGCTTATGCTTTAGCCACACTAGGCAAGCTCGCATGTTGGACTGTCAGGCAATCTAATGTTACCACTCAAGTTATAGAGCAACTGTTGGAAGATATGGACAGTTTGCGTCACGCTGTTTTACAGAATCGTGCCGCCATTGATTTTCTACTGTTAGCTCAGGGTCATGGATGTGAAGAGTTCGAAGGGATGTGTTGCTTTAATCTGTCTACCCATGGAGAATCTATACATCAACAGCTTAAGTGGCTTAAGGAGCATACCCAAGAGATTACGGTGGGATCAAATCCCTTCGATAAGTGGTTAGGGAGACTTTTTTTTCCCCTCTGGGGAGGGAGGGGGGTTAACAGAGAGCGTCTGTTATAGGTCTAAGGGGCTGCCCTGACCCTAAACTGTGTCATGCAGCAACACACAAATTCAGCAAGAGCAGGCAAAAGAAGCCACTTTATTAATTTATAACCCCATCTTCTATACCTTAGCCCCATTGGGCAATTGGTCTCTTCGTTAGCCACCACAGAGGCAGCATAGGATCCTGTGCGCCCTTACGCACAGTGATCCCTATCAAAAATTTGTCACAATTCGTACCCCCCAAGCTGCCAACACGTCCCGCCCCCAGAGGTTGATTGGAGCACTAGTAACATAAGGCCGAATTATAGCTGTATGTCCCTCTGGGTCTTTTACCATTACAGGTCGTTTGCCTAAATAGCTCTGTGCGGTTCCTCCTAACCCTGCGATGGCTGATCCCACGGGAGCTAAAGGCCATGAAGGAGGCCACGCTGAGAAGGAGATAATCATTACATCAGAACCTGTATCGATCAAACCTCGAAGCTGAGTCTGGGACCGACGAGCATTTGGCAGGACTAGGGTGCATGTCATCTGTGGCCTTTGGCTAGAGATGTCTGCAGTCCAGAAGATATGCGGAAGTCCCAAAGGTCCATTGCCGCTCTTATCACGAGCTGGTTGTTCTGTCCTGGGGGCACATGACTGGAAAGGCATTAATTGAGCAATGCATGTCTTTTCAGGGATTGTGACAGGGGGGTTGGGCATGGAAACCATAGAATGAATCTGGCCTGTAAAGTCATCATCAATAACTTCTGGGTGTACAAAGATCCTACGGTGGGTAACATTAGGTTTTCCTACAAGCATTGCACTGAGTCCCTGACCTAGGGTTCCATGTGAATCTAAAGGGACCTTATAAATATGACTAGATTCTAGAACGACTGCTGTTGTGGTGTAGATGTCTGCGAGTGTAGGCTCCCCTCGTAGAGCATCTATGATTTTTCTATACTCATCGTTGGTATTGTCTCATGCTAATTGTATGCACATCATCTGCCTTAATGAGTCATCTTCAACTTGCTTCTCAAGGGCAGCAGCAAGCTTCTCCACGAAGGTTAAAAATGCCTGTCTGCCCCTGATATATTTTCACATACCATGTTTTAGGAGCAGCTATTTCCATGGTCTTCAATAGAGCTCCCATACCGAACTTTTGAGCTTGCTCTAGGATTTGAGGGTGCCAGGTGGCCTGGAGATCGTGATTAGAGAAGCGATCAATTCCCGGAAGGGCTTCTACTACAGCTTCATGTCTAACATCAGTGGAAGGCAAATGCTTATTCTGTAGTGCAGCCTTATTAGCCATCTTTGTCCAGACACCCTCAAAAACTAGAAATCGTACAGGTTGAAATAAGATTTGAGCTAAGTGCTTAATATCAAATGGAGCAAGCAGATCAGTATTCAGCAGTCTAATAACTTGCATGACTTCAGGAGAACCAAGCCCATATTGTGCCACTTTAGATTGTAAATCCTGTACAACCCTCCATGCAATAACATGATGTTTATCATTTTGACCTGTATTTGGGACAGCCTTAAACACAGGATAGTCTTGGACATCCCCTTGCGGGGTGTTTCTATCACCTTGAGTTAGTGGCACACCTCCTTGAAGAATTATAGCAATCTCCTGATCCTGCACAGATTGCCCTGTTCTGTCTGTTTGTCTAATAGATCCCAGTTGCCTGCCTCTAGAGCCCGCAATTTAACCGACTCCCAGAAACGCCTGCAGTTTCTTGGATGGACAGTTACAGTACAGCCTGGGAGTGTCTGAAGCAACAGCTTCTTCTGCCGCCCGGCTACCATAGCCTTCCGCCCTGGGGCAAGTGTACCCTCTGTATCACTGCCTGAATCATTAGACAGGGGTTTTCCCGAGGACCCCAGTACGAATGACGGAGGCGGGCAGGGTACGGGTGCTGGGCTAGAGGGCCATATGGTGTTGGAGGTTGCAGTCGGTTGTGCAGTGGGTTGCAAGGCATCCGTCTGTGGTGGCGCAGTTTCTGGCGCTGCCGGCAGTGCTGGCATATCTTGTGACAGAGCTGCCACCGCCACCATCAGCCAAGACGCTGCTGGGGCTGGGGCTGCCACTGCTGCCGGCCAAGGCGTGGCCGGGGCTGCCTGTTTGTTCACCACTCTCAGTTTTGCTGTGGTAGCCTGCACTTCCAGCCCGGGTCGGCCCAGCACGGCTCTCTCAGTGGCCTCCTGCAATCCCTCTAGCTGCTGAGACATCTTCTCCAACACTGCCAGCTGTCACATTAAAAGGTCCATCATCGGTGGCTGTGCCTGTGCATTAAAACACCCAGATAGGGGCGCACGCGCGGAACTGCCGGGCGCTGCGGGTGCTTGTGAAAAACTCAAGGGCATCGCGAGTGAAGCGGGCACACGCGCAGACAGGCTGGGTGCCGCCATGGAGCTCCAAGTCACTGTTAAAATGGATCAGACAACCGGAGGGGCCGTGGGAACGACGGGCACTGTTATATTTGCCAAAGGTAGCGGCGCGGAGGAGGCTGGAGCTGCTAGACTAAAAAGTGAGGGGTGCTACAAGGTGACTTGCTGTTTAAGCATTTCTGCGAGCTGCTCTGCAGGCGTAGGGTATTTGGGGGGAACATAATCCCGGGCCAAGGTGTACTGCCACTGAACAGGCTGTAGGACTGTCACCGGGTCCGGCGGGGCCTGAGACGGCTCCTTGGTGTGGCTGCCACCAGCTGCTACACTTAGTTCAGTAGTGTCCTCCTCAGCAGTGTCCCCCTCAGCGGCATCTACCTCTGAAGCCGGCACCCCTCCTCCGTCGCCAGCTTTAGACTTTAGTAGCATGGCAAATAAATCTTTCCAAGTGCTAACCAAGTCTAGCAGTGCGTTGTCCCCGCAGGGGAGCTCATGCCAGAGCCTGAACCCTAGCAGCCACCACAGCTCTAAATCACAGGTGGTGCCAGGGTCTGCGAGAAAGTCGTGGTCAGCTGCCCATTACAAAAGACCATGGAGGGCGTACTCCGAAACAGCACCCTCTGTGACGGCCAGGATATCCTTACAGGCCGACAGCACCGTACCTTCTTTCGAGCCACAATTCCCCATCTTGGCAGGGTTTTTCTAATACCGCGGCACCTGGACTGGTCCCGGCCGCGAACCTCGGGGCTGGTGGGGGGGGGGGGGAGAGCATTTGTGTACCTCCCGAGAGGCGCTTGGCTTGGTTCATTGTGCATAGTACACGTCTCGGGTCACCAAATGTCGCTGTTTATACCGGGAGTGGAGACATGCAGCAACACACAAATTCATCAAGAGCAGGCAAAAGAAGCAATTTTATTAATTTATAACCCTGTTTTATATACCCTAGTCCCATAGGGTGATTGGTCAGTGATCACCCATCTCCTAGAGTGATTGGCTAAAGTCCTTGTAGTGGGTCTGGCTGAGCTGCTTTTCCCCATCCAGCCCTCATGCTGCAGCACTGGGAGCTGGAGGGTGTTGATAACACACCCGTGTTATGACTGCCAGTGCTCACACGTCACCAGAGGATGGGGGGCAGGATGGAGGAGAAGATACAGCCAACCTGAGCTGACCAGTGGGATAGTCCATACCATATGACGTCAGCTCAACTATAAAGGGAGAGGGCAGGAGGAGGATAGGGGGGCATTCTGCTTTTTCCTCCAAGCGGCTGCTACGTGTTCCTGGAACCCTGCTTCCTGGACTTGGCCCAACATCGCCTCTGGACGGGAAGTAGAAAATAACATCTTATCTATCATAACCCACACCCCTTTGCTTTGCGTCTTATTCTCTCCCTGCGTGCCGTGCTGAAGGGGGTCAGGGGGAGTGATAGAAGGGCTTGGTGGGCACCTGGTGGCGTGCTGGGGTCAACCCACCACAGTCCTACAACAAACATTGGAAAATATTTTTCCAGTGTACCATAAACAGAACTTAGCAAAACACCAGGTGTTGGCGCAACTTACAAAAACCATCCTACTGTTTCTCATAACTTGTGTGAGAAAGGCAGGACTCTCCCCAAATATTGTGAGAACCTGAGAAAATCCCTCTGCCAGCAGATTTTCAGCATCCAGAGGCTTGTGCAGGCATTTGTGATGTCACAGCTCCATGAGTAGCAGTTGGGGAAGGATCGGGCCCCTGGATTTTCCAGGTCTTTGAGATGTCAGAGGTGGATTCATAGTAGATGGAGCAGGAGGAGCCCCCTGGCTGGTACAGGGCTTTCTGTCATCTTAGCTGGATGAGTAGGTGATTTGCGAGGAAGAGGGACCCTGCTTGTGCAGGGGTTTGCGATATCACGTGTGATATAGCAGGTAGGTGGGCAGGAGCAAGGTCCTGGCTTCTACAGAATTGAAGGCTGGAGAGAGACTGAATATTTCCCCTCGGGATTCTGCAATTTGTGTTCCAGCCTCAGGCCATGGGGTGCTGTGACCACTTGTAACTTTCGGGAACAGTTTGGGGACTCAGTTGGGACACAGCCGAGTTACCTGATCCAACATCTCACCACCACCCAGCCCCAGGTGATCTCCAGTGAGGGCTTGTGAGTGAGTTCCCCTCAAACTGAGCTTTTCTTGGCAATGGGCAGAGAAAGAAACCTCCAGAAAGTGCAGCTGGGGATGTTCAGATTGGAGGGGAGGAAAAGGAAATGTCACTCAAAAGGTAGACCTGTGCTTTGTGTTTCAAGGAAGAGCCAGTGCTGGGTGGAGAGTCAGGAGTGAAGGTCAAGAAATGTCAGGGTGAGAGCTGGGTGGGAAAGCGAGATGGGTGTCAGCAGCCTGAAAGGCAAGAGGTGCAGGCAGGGGACAGTGTAGGACAGTCAGCAGGAGAGATGACCAAGGGCTCTGGTCAGGCTGGAAGGCCCCAAGGGTCTTGGTCCCCTTGGCTCTGGCCATTGCCTCTGCCATCAAGGCCATTGAGAAGAAGCTTTCTTTAGAGACTTGCAGGCTCTACTTGCCCAAGGACTGTGGTCAGGGCTTGGCCTTTCTTCCTCATCAACCAAACCCAAGCTTTTCTCCACTGCTTTTTGCCTTTGTCTGCCTGGAATCCTTCAAGGATGCGCTCTAATGAGCCCCTGGGGAGCCTTTGTCAGTTACAACCCTCAGTGGGACCCATTAAGGTAAAGAGATACTTTGGGGTTTGCTTTTGACTTGGAATTTTTGAGAGGTTTGTTCCATCTCCTGACAGTCCCTGAGGTCCGGGGACTCAGCCCCAAATACTCCACGGGGCTTATTAACACATTGACCAGCCACGTCTCACCCTGTGATATCCCTCAAGTCTTCAAGCCTTGCACAGCTCACCACAGAGGTTTCCTAGTGCAGGAATACCATACAAAGCATCTAAAAAAATATATTTTCAAGACTTCTGAGGTTCTGGACTTTGTTTTCTCCTGCCACCTGCTTGGGGAGGATGGGAGCAGTCACAGAATATTCCTGCCCTTGTCACTGGTCACCCCACATCCCCCTATCTCCAGGTGGAGCTCTGAGCCCAGTGTGAGGGGCAGAATCTGCCATCTGAGGGTCAGGGGGGCAGGGCTTGGCCTTTGTGCTTCATCAACCAAACCCAGGGTTTTCTCACCTGCATTTTGCCTTTGTCTGCCTGGAATCCCAGCCTCTAATGAGCCCCTGGGGAGCCTTTGTCAGTAAGGACCTCAGTGGGGCCACTCAAGGCTTCAAGGCACTTTGGGATTTGCTTCTGACTTCTTGAGCAGCTTCTTCAATCTTATCTCAGTCCCTGAGGCTCACGGACTCGGCCCCAATACCCCCTGGGGCTCATTAAAATACAGAAACCCTAATGAGCAGTGTCTCTGCCTGGGATTGTCCTCAACTCCTCAAGACTTGTCAGGCTAATTGGAGTTTCTCCCAGTGGAATGAGCCCCAAGTGCCCTCTGGAGCTGTTGATCTTTCTGTGATTTTGTTCAGCTCTTCAGTTCTGCCTGGCTCCTTTGGGGCTGTTTCAGAGTGGAGTTCAGGAGGAAAAAATCATAGTGTACCTAATAGAAATAATTTTCTTTTCTAGGATACCAGTTACTAATTTTCAGTTTAGATCAGAGGTGACAGAGGCATTCTCCAAGTGATCTTGATCCAGGGGGTCTCCTCAGGAGGTCTGCACTGTTAGGACAAGGTGTCCCTTGAGGGATGACACTCTATGGACAACTTGGCTCCTCACCTCCCCTACCTCTCCATCCTTGTCATTGTCCACCTGGGACTGACATCCCTGTTCTTTGCCTCACACTTCTCCACCACTCTCTGCAGCAGAAGGTTCCATCTCCATGGCACCAGCTCCACCTGCTCTCCTCATACAACTGGCTGCACAGAAGGAGTTTTCATCTTTGCAGGCAAAGGCAGTTAAAGCAGGTTCAGTTTCCATCATCTATAGAACACATACTGAAACCATCTCCCTCACATGGACAAGCACCTCTCATGAGATTCCCTCTCTGCAGTGGATCATATCAAGAGAAATGTTTAAGATAGATACAGAAATATCCCTCTGAAGATAATGAAGGAGATGACTAAGGAGACAATGGGATTCTGAAAGCCTGTCAAGCTTTGAACTCCATGCAGCTCAAAGCATCTGCAGTGGTGAGAGGAATCTGAATGAATCAAGAGTAGGAGAAGGAGAGAGCTGGAGAAGGATGGAATGATGGAGAGAGCTCCTGGCAAGCATCAGCGCTGCCCAGAGCCAGCTCTGCCCAGGAGCAGCTCCTCTGCCAAGCGCAGCAGGGCTGGGGGCACTGCCTATAGGCCCCGAGGGGATAGGAGCCAGCAGAGAGAGGGGAAAGGCAGCCTGGGCTGGGAGGGCAGAGCTGAGCTTGTGCCCAGAGAAACCTGCACAGACCTGGACATGGTCAGTCTCTGGCAGCAGGACAGCTCAGTGAAGTGTTGGGGACAGGTCTAACAGAGCTGGCACATCCCCTGACTGATGTTTCTGTTGTCTTCTCTGATGTGGGGATGAGGAGGTGCTGCCGAGCAGGGCTTCCTGCTGCCCCATCAGAGGGCCAGGGCATGTGGGCTGCCTTGTGCTGGGCACGGCTGCAGGCTGTGAGTGTGTGTGTGCAGGCAGGATGGGCAGGGCTGTCCTTGCCAGCAGGGTCCCTGCAGCCCAGGGGCTGTGTGCTGGGGCAGGGACTCTGCCGCCTGCCAGGCTCAGCTCTCAGCCTGCCCGGGGAGCTCCCCATGGAGAAGCTGTGGGGAGAAGCTGCGGGTGGAAGGAGCCATCGCTGGTAGGGTAGGGTAGGGCAGGGCAGGGCAGGGTTCTTCTACTGTGGAAAGGGTGTCCAGTGGGTCAGTGCTGCTCACAGCAGCAGGGCTCCCTAGGTCTTCTCACAGCAGCAATTCTCTCCCAGCAAACTGTCACAGGCAGCTTTTCAAGAAGCACATCAAGCCAGGGACTCTCTGGAAGGAAAGGTGCTTCCCAGGCTTTCAGTTCCCTGCTGTGGCTGTGGAGGGAGAGCAATGGAGCTGTCAGGTGTGGAGAAGAGAAGGAGATGCCTACAGCACGACACTGACAGAGTAGTGTGTCTCAGAGGAACTTGAGAAAAGTCCCTCAGCCATTCCTTTGCCTGCAGAAAGCTCAGTCATCTCCTCAGTGTTTTTCTGACCTGCTCCTTAGGACTTGCCAAGAGGGAGATGCCCCTGGGCAGTGTCCTGCTGGCAGGAGGGCAGAGATGAGCACACAGTGTGTGGGATGGGCTGTGGGAGAAGTGTCAGGGAGGAGAGGAGGGGAAAGAGCAAGGGCTGCAGGCAGGGACAGCTGCAGGCACCAGAGGAACTGTCAGGGAGTGACAGACACAGGCTGGCTGCAGTGTCTGGGGGTGGTGTTTGGGCACTGCTCTGTGAGCTCTTCACTGAACATGCTGTTCCTGAACAAGCCCCCCTGGTCTCCTCTCCCACCCAGCAGAGCCTCAGTGCCCTGGGGTCCTGGGCAGGAACTGAAACCTCTGCAGCACCAGCTCCAGCAAAGGAGAAGCTCCTGAGTGCCTGTCTGTCCCTTCCTATCCTACCTCCCCTGGCAGAAGCACTGGTGCATTTCTCCTGCTTGCTCCCTTGACCCTGCTGCTGCTGCTCTTGTTTTGAGACTCTCTGGCAATGGGGGTTTCAGCTGCAGCTCAGCAACCGGCCCTGTACATCCTGCCATGGAGATGTGGCCATGGGAGCAAGGTTCCCAAGCCCCCTTCAAGACTGCGGGTCCCTGGGCAGTGCTGCCCATGGGGTGGGGATCAAGCTGATTCCATTTTCTGCACACCCCATCCTCAAGGAATGACAAAGCTGATGGATCTGTACTGGGGAGGGAGGTTTTCAAATGGATTCCTCCGCTCTCTACAGTCTCAGGTTACCTTTCAGGGGAACATCCAAGTGTGACCCTACTCCAGATGAAGGAGGTGCCACCTCAGGGCAGCTGAGAATGAGTCTGATGGACAGCCTGGCTCTCCTCACTTGGCACTGAGGGGCTTCCTATTTGCACCTGTCTTGGTTTGAAAGACAGGTGTCTGCCAAGGAAGGTAGGAGCCC
>JANVCC010009108.1:509-11102 GCA_025345505.1 Todiramphus chloris collaris
TTTTTTTTTTTTTTAATTTTTTTTTTCTCATTTTACTGTCTCTCTCTCTCCCCTCAACCACGGGACTGTTTGTCTAGAACAATTTGTCTGTTGGTAGTAATTGGACAGGCAAGTGAAAGCTCTCTCCATTAATCCAGTGCCTAGGTAAGCAGTGCTGCAAACTTAACTATAGAACCAACACCGCAGCTTCCTCTTCTAAGTGACAGGTAAAAAAGTGCTGCACCCAAACCCACACAAATGGGGTGAGGAGCGTGCCTCCACATAAAGATACTACTTTGTTCCGGCGTATTGCTTTGGCCTCTGATACCCTCCTTTGAGGTTGTGGCTTGAAGCTCTCTCTAATCCAATGTCTTGCGTTACCGAAGTTGATTTTGTGTTTTTAAGGTAGATTTTCACTGATTAAATAAAATACAACTACAGATGGTTCTAACGTGCGTACGTCGTGTTTTTTTCACCTTGCTTTTTCACGATCATTCCAGCAGATCAGTTAAGAATGACAGGGGCAAATATGACCTGCCTGGTATTCTGGGGCCAACATGAGCTGTTCTAAAGTAGACTATTTGGTATAGAGTCTTGAAAATAGCATTATTCTCTTTGGCATAAGCCTCGCTGCTGGGCAAGGGCTTTCATTGGATTTTTGCATAATCTGTCTTCATCCTGCAATGGGATTCAGGCTCATACAACCTCTCTCCTCCCCATAGCATAGCCAGTTAATGACGCACAGATGCAGAGGATGTAAGTTCTTTTATGGAACCCTAGTTTGTGACCTGCTCTTGGCAATGCAGGAAAGTGAAACAGCTCATCCAGAGCAGCTGGGGGAAGCAAGATGGCAGGCAAAGAATGAGAGCTTCTGGGGGGCTGCCGATCCCACTCTGCATGGACGGGAGGGAAATGGAAGGGGAAAGGCGGGAGCTTGTTTCTTTATTCTCTCCCTTTGGGCCTGTAGCCAGAAAATACACTGGACTGGCTGTGGAGCTTATGTTTTAGGTACTGGTGTTCTATACTCTCTGTCCACAAGTCGGCTGCTTCTTGACCCAAAAGTGCTTCTCCAGAACTTGAGCCTGCTGTGACCAGCAGAAATGTTTTGAAGCACCCAAACCACACAAAAATAAAAGACCCCCAAAAAACAAAGAGCAAAAACCCCAAATGAAGTTTGTTCATCTGTATATAGTGGAGAAAAAACTGGTGTTATAAGAAATCAAGTCCATCAATAAACACTTAACTGCAGCAGACAAAGGCTTTATGGCCACAGTGGCATTTCTACAATGAAGTCCTTTTTAAAGAGCACGTTCACACGGACATATGAACATTTGAAGTAGGAATGTCTTCCCTTTAAAGAGGAGTTCCTGTCTTTAAAGAAACACTTAGCTATGAGCCAATGATGCTGTGAAGCGAGTGCTTTCCCTTGCTGCTGGAGGAAAAGGGAGCGTGTGTATAGCGGGGCATAAGCGTTTTTAAAGCTTGCTAAGCACAAGAAATACGAAGGTAGCTGAACAACTCGTTGCGATCTGTGAAGTGTAAAGGTCCGTGTAGCTCCTATTTTCTCCTCCTTACCTATTTTCTTGTGAAAGTGAAGGTGCTCTGGCTTTTAAGCTGAGAAAATCAGAGTAGTAGCGCTGATGCTGGGATAATTACCTGCTTTCTCTGCCTCCTTGGAAGGCGTGACTTCTGGCTGGAGGAGCAGCAGGACATTGGTGTACTCTGTGTGTGCGTGTGCATGTGCCTGTGTGTGTCCACATGTGCACACTCCAGCTGGCAGGACGTGCTCAGGCTCTGTCTCCTCTCTGCAGCTGGGGACAGGGAATTGCAGCAGCAGCAGCAGGGGAGCCCAAACCATTACTTTCCCTTGTCCTTGCACTTCCCTGGCGTAGCTGCAACACAGCGCGCCGGGCAGTGTCAGTGTTTCCGCCCCGCTGAACTTTCTCTGCCACCTGCTCATCACCTCATGGCTCTCTCTTGGCAGCACTGACAGCAAGGGGTGGGACACACAGACACCCCCCGCCCCCCATCCTCGAAGCTCATTTCCCCTTCCCATCCTGTTCCCCTCACTCAGGGCCAGGAGCACCTGTCCTGCCTGGGCATTCTAGGGGCTGCTCACCGAGGACGCTGCGCTTTGCTGCTCTCCAACACTGTCTTTTGCCTCCAGCACCTCTTCCCGCGGACCTGCATGCTCAGATGCAGAGAAAAGCTTCCCTTTCTCCACGGAGGCCAAAATGTCAAGAAGAGTGATGCATCCTCAAGTTTAGGAAGCTGTCTGGCTCTGCCTCTCACCCCTCAGCCGTCTATTCCTTTCTGTCTAGTATCTGTCTATCGTTGCCTCCAAGTGCTTACAGCGGGAAAGACAGATACTCATGCAAGGCCCTCCCACAGGTCTTCTCATGGCACAGAGCATCCTCACCAGCAGCCTGAGGATGAGGGCAGGTCAGTGGCAGCAAAGTGTTGTCTGCTGCCGTCTGAACGGTTGAGCGACACCAAGGCACCTGCCGCAGAAACCTGGGTGGGTGCACCGGTCTGGCAGCCCCACCTGGTGCTGTCTTGGGCAAGCTCCCCGCTCGCCTCTCGGCCCCAGGGAGGCATCACAAGCGGCTCCGGAGGGAAAAGCAGCCGGGTCATTGCTGGGGTGAATCTCTGCGGAGGGGGGCAGAGGGGCCAACCTGCTGTCCTGGCTCACTTCCCAGGGAAGTCTGCTGCCTCCCTGGGGCACGGGTGAGGGATGTGTCGGACAAACGTCCTGCCCCAGCGAACCCCTCTGGTCATTTCCCCCTTTTAGTATTTCAGGTGGGTCGTGATGAAGTGGGTAGAAGGAGCCCAAAAACAATTAAAAGAGACATGAGAGCCTTGGGACAGCTGCTTAAGCGACCAGGAATGCAAGCTGTGTTCTCCTCTATCCCTTCAGTGGCAACCATGAATGAGGAAATTAACAGGAAGAGGCGAGAGGTCACCTCCTGGCTCTGGGACTGATGTTGTCAGCAGGGCTTTGGGTTTTTTTGGTCAGGGGCTGCTCTGTGAGACACCTGGCTGCTGGTGGCAGGTGGGATGCACCTGTCCCAGAGGGGGAAAAGCCTTTTGGGGCAGGAGGTAGCAGGGCTCATTGACAGGGCTTTAACTAGATGGGAAGGGGGAAGGGGCAGTAACTGGGCCGGCTAGGAATAAGCCCAAGGGAAGAATGCCAGGGCTTGAAGGACGGTGGACTAGTGAGGACTCTTGCTCTGCCATTTCATTGGAGAGAAGGGGTAGATATTTAGAAATCACGGAAGCACCTGAGAAGGGTCTGGTAGGAAATGGGGCCCACGCTCCCAGAAAGGTGTTGGAATCATTAGCTCATCTGAAGTGCATCAGTACCAATGCACACAGTAGGAGCAACAAACAGTGGGAGCCTGAAGCCATGATGCACGCAGAAAACCATGACAGAGTGGCCATCACAGAAACACGATGGGATGCCTCACGCAACTGGAGTGCCACAATGGATGGCAACAAGCTCTTTGGGAGGGATAAACAGGCCAGGAGAGGCAGTGGAGTGGCCCTCTATGTTAGAGAATGCTAGGAGAGCTCAGAAATCAGGCATAGTGATGACATGGTTGAGACTGGATTAGGTTAAGGGCCAATAAAGCTGCTATCGCGGTGGGAGTCTGCTATAGACCTCCCAGGCAAAGCAGTGAGGTGGCTGAAGCTTTCTGTAAGGAGTTGGGAGAGATCTCGCAGTCACCTGCTGTTGTTCTTGTGGGGGACTTGAACCTCCCAGGTATCTGCTGGGAATGCAACACAGTAGAGAGGGAATAATCCAAGGGGTTCCTGGAATGTGTGGAGGATAACTTCCTCACACAGCTGGTAAGGGAGCTGACCAGGGAAGGTGCCTGCCAGGATCTGCTTCTTGTGGTCAGAGAAGATCTTGATAGGGAAGTAAAGGTTGGAGGCCATCAAGGGCCTTCTAGTGATTGTGAGATGATTGAGTTTTCAATCGTTGGAGAAACAAAGACAGGGGTTAGTAAAAGTGCCACCTTAGACTTGCGGAGGGCAGACTTTGACCTGTTCAGGAGACTGATTGACAAAGTCCCTTGGGAGGCTGCCCTGAAGGGTATAGGAGCCCAGGAAGGCAGGACATACTTAGAATCATAGAATCATTATGGTTGGAAAGGACCTCCAGGGTCATCAAGTCCAACCTTTGTCCTAGCATTTCTCAACCACTACACCCCCAGGTCCTTTTCCGCCAGGCAGCTCTCCAGCCACTCCTCCCCAAGCCTGTAGCGTTGCTGGGGGTTGCTGTGACCCAAGTGCATGACCCGGCACTTGGCTTTGTTAAACTCCATACAACTGAGCTCAGCCCATCTCTCCAGCCTGTCCAGATCCCGCTGCAGAGCCTTCCTACCCTCAAGCAGATCGACATTTGTGCTTAATTTTGTGTCATCTGCAAATTTACTGAGGGTACGTTCAATTCCCTCGTCCAGGTCATTGATGAATATATTAAACAAGACGGGTCCCAAAACTGAGCCCTGAGGGACACCGCTTGTGCCTGGTCGCCAACTGGATTTTACTCCGTTCACCAGCACCCTCTGGGCTCGGCCATCAGCCAGTTTCTAACCCAGCCAGGAGTCCTCCTGTCTATGCCATGACCTGCCAGCTTCTCCAGCAGAATGCTGTGGGAAACGGTGTCAAATGCCTTCCTGAAGTCCAGGTAGACAACATCCACCGCCTTGCCCTCATCCACTAGGCGGGTCACCTGGTCATAGAAGGAGATCAGGTTGGTTAAACAGGACTTGCCCTTCATGAACCCATGTTGGCTGGGCCTGACCCCCCCATTGTCCTGCACTTGCTGTGTGATCACCCTCAAGATGAACTGTTCCATAATCTTTCCCGGGACTGAGGTCAGGCTGACAGGCCTGTAGTTCCCTGGATCATCCTTCCTGACCTTCTTATAGATGGGTGTCACATTGGCAAGTCTCCAGTCATCTGGGACCTCCCCAGTTGACCAGGATCGCTGATAAATGATGGAGAGAGGCTTGGTAAGTTCCACTGCCAGTTCCCTCAGCACTCTCGGGTGGATCCCATCTGGCCCCATAGACTTGTGGGTTTCCAGTTGGCTTAGAAGATCTTTAACTACCACTTCCTGGATTATAAGGGGACTGTTCTGGTCTCCATCCCTATCTTCCAGCTCAGGGGATTGAATGCCATGAGGATAACCAGACTGACTATTAAAGACTGAGGCAAAGAAGGCATTAAGTACCTCAGCCTTTTCCTCATCCTTGATAACAATGTTCCCCCTTGCATCCAGTAAGGGATGGAGATTTCCCCTAGTTCTTTTTTTGTTATTAATATATTTGTAAAAACTCTTTTTGTTGTCTCTTGCAGCGGTGGCTAGGCTGAGTTCAAGTTGAGCTTTTGCCCGCCTAATATTCTTTCTACACAACCTACCTAAATCCCTGTACTCTTCTTGAGTAGCCTGTCCCTTCTTCCAAAGGTGATAGACTCTCCTCTTCCTCTCCTCTTCCTCCTAAGGTCCTTCTCTTCCTCAGGAGAGAAGTCTTAAAGGCAGAGGAGCAGGTTATCCCTGTGTGCTGAAAACCAAGTAGCCAGGGAAGGAGACCGGCCTGGCTAAACAGGGACCTCTGGCTGGACCTCCAGAACACAAGGAGAGTCTATGGCCTTTGGAAGAGGGGACAGGTCTCCCATGAAGACTGTAAATATGTAGTGAAGTTATGCAGGGACAAAATCAGGAGAGCCAAAGCACAGCTGGAGCTCAACCTAGCTACAGATATTTAGGGTAGTAAAAATGTTTCTATAAATTCATGAACAACAAAAGGAGGATTAGGGAAAATCTCCATCCTTCCTTGGATGCAGAGGGAAACATAGTAACAAAGGATAAGGAAAAGGCTGAGGTTCCCTGGACACCCAGTCTCATGAGCTAGGAGCCAGGGAGGGGAAACAGCATGAGGCCATCACATTTAAAGAGGAAGTGGTCAGGGACCTGCTACACCCCTTGGATGCCCACAAGTCTAGGGGACCCGAGGGTGCCGAAGGAATTGGTAGATGTGCTCGCCAAGCCACTTTTCATTATTTACGTGAAGTCCTGGCTGACTGGGGAGGTGCCGATGGACTGGAGCGTAAGGAATGTAATGCCCATCTAGGGGAAAGGCAGAGCGGAGGATCCAAGAAACTCTAGACATGTCAGTGTGACCTGGGTACCAGGGAAGGTCATGGAGCAGATCACCTTGAATGCCATTACAAGCCATATAGAGGACAAGCAGGGTCTGGCCCAGTCAGCATGGGGCTTTGAAAGGCAGGTCCTGCCTGACAAACCTGATTTCCTTCTATAACAAGACAGCCCAACTATTGGATGAGGGAAAGGCTGTGTATATTGTCTACCTAGACTTTCGAAAGCCTTTGACACTGCTTCCCATAGAATTCTCATGGAAAAATTGGCTGCTCATGGCCTGGATGAGCATACGATCTGCCAGATCAAAGCACTGGCTGGACGGACCGGCCAAAGACTGGTGGTCCGTAGAGTTAAATCCATCTGGTGGCCAGTCACAAGTGGTGTTCCTCAGGGCTCAGTGTTGGGACCATTCCTGTTTACCAGAGAGGCTGGTCTCTTCTCACAGGTAACTAGAGACAGATCAAGAGGGAATGGATTCAAGCTGCAACAGGGTGGGTTTAGGCTGGATATTAGGGAAAGATTTTTCACAAAAGTAGTAGTCAGACCCTGGAATAGGCTGCCCAGGGAGGTGGTTGAGTCATAAGGGCCATTTGGCTGTGGAGACAGGGACATGGTTTAGGGGTGAACTTTGTAGAGTAGGGTTAATAGTTGGGTTGATGATCCCAAAGGCCTTTTGCAACCTGAATGTTTCTATATTTCTAGGATTCGAAGCCTCCAGTATGGCCTCAAAAGCAGCCTAATGGTAAATGTCAGCTAACGGCAGAATATGGAGGCCTGACCACTGCTGTTCCCAGTAGAGCCGATTGAGCCATTCCTCTTCATGACGGATGGTAACTATCGAGCTGAAAGATACAGAAAGATAGAGAGCACTGGAGCAGATCGGATGAGGTTTGCTTTCCTTTGGCAGGGACTGCAGGATACATTTACTCACCTAGTGCATAGTCCTGCCGCACATGTAGCTCCACAGTCCCACCATATGCGTAGCTCATGAGGCATTGGCTAAAGAGCTGGAAATGTTAACATTTCCAGCAGAGGTCGCTGTCGGCCAGCGCATCGGTGATGTCTTTGGAGGTGGCCACTTTGCAGACCCTGTAAAGACGCTACGGGTGCTTGCTACAAGACCCCACAGTCAACTGGGGCAGAGGCACCAAAAGAACAGGAACAGGGGCACGGTTACAGATTCTGGGGAGTCAGATGGGCAAATACACTTCCCCTCTGGTAAGGCTTTCTGAAAAACCAAAGAACATGAGTGCTTCTTTCCACGGTAAGCATGGAGTGCCTCACCTCCAAAGCTTTTTTTGCACCTCAGTGAAACGTGAATCAGAAAAGATGAGAGGTGTAGTCTCTCCTGAGACGATCTACTGATCATGATTAATTGAGACCTTTGCTATCTCCATCTCTGAGAACTGCTTGGGAAAATAAGACAGTCTGGAGAGACTAAGTTGTTAATAATGAAGCTTCTTTAGCTGTCTTCTTTCTGCCAGAAACGCTAAGCATTCATGTGTCACTTGGAGAGATGGCAGTCTTAGAGAACAAGGGGCAAAGCTGTGGAATAGTCAGGAGCTTTATCCACGAGGTTCAATTCAGGGATGCTAACGCTTGATCTTTGGAAGGCTTCACCTTTTTGCCATGGTTGTTAAATGCAATGTCTTTGATGCTCCGTAAAGCTACATGTGCACCATGCCAAGGGCTCCACAACTGACCCCAGATCCCAACAGATATCTCAACCCACTGCCCTCACTGGGGGCCAGCAAAGACTCCCCTGCCTCCTTCTCCCCTTTCCTATGAGGAGACAGGCATCTCCTGCACATGCTCGCAGGTGAAAGGGAAAACTGAAGCTGGAATTTGGGGCAGAGAAAGAAAGGGATTAAAAAATACATTCTGCTTAGTGCTGCAATGCTTGAAAGACTCATTTGGTGTCATTCCAGCTGAACAGGCAGTGTCCTGTGCCTGCCCTCCCCAAGTTGTTACACAGGCTTTCTGCAGTCTCCCCCTTCCTTCCACAGCTCCCTTGCAGCCCCACTCCAGTGACAGGCTCTTGCTCTGTTTCTCTCCCAGTTCGGACCCTAATCCTAAACCTACACCTTGGCTGCAAGTTGAGCCTTTTCCAAAACCCCCAGCCTTGGCTCAAGGAGAAAAACTCTTTGGGAGGAGTGCAGAGTGGTGTCCCTCAGTCACCTTTAGATGACTTGTTCCAGGATGTGGCTTTTCTGCACTAAAAGAGCAACCTGAGAGAGCGCTGGAGTTGTGGCCTTCTTGACAGGTGCAGCGTGGCCGGCTGCAGCGTAAGCTTTGCCACAAATGGCCCTGCCAGCTGGAGAGGCAGTGCCATTCCTGGACCTAACCCTCTCTTCAGCAGGTGCTTGACTTGCTCTAGTTATACCCTGGAGTTTCTCTTGGGTTTCTGAGGAGCTGGAGCAACTGCCTGTGTAGTCCTAATACATTTCTGCCAAGAAATGCACCCTCTTGCTCCCCTTAGACATCCAAGGTGGATTTTGCCACTCAGCTGGTAGGTTTTAAAGACAAACTGAGGAACTGCCCGCTTCTATAGTGCCTGCAAGCTGGCATTACTGAAAACTGCCTGCTTCACTTCACTCAGAGCAATTCAGTGCTATCCAGGGACAGCTTAAAGCCTGGGGTGTTACTCTTGTGCAAATGACCTTCCTCTCTCATACTCAGCAGCAGAGGCATCAACGCTAAATGCCAGGGCTATTGTATCCCTATTTCTCAGTTCTCAGAACCACACTTAATCGCATCCCTTGATAGCAATGGAAAATACATGTGCTCATTTCTCATGGAAGAGTCACCACTGTGGTGTGGCACCGCAAGCGAATACTACTACCAGCAGCTACACGCCAGAGCAAATAAATCCTCTTGGCAGCAGCAGCTGCACTTGTGTCCTCTCACCGTGCAAAACCTCTGCTCCTGCCAGTGCTCGGGAGCAGACCATCAGCTGGGCATGGCCAGTTGCAGAGTAAGGCAACACCTCACACTCCCTTGCAGGAGTATCAGAAGCAGGGAAATGTTTTGTATGACATTGCAACACTAGGGGACCTTCTCAGCGGTCTATCAAGGACTTGTGCTGAGACACACATACAGGTCTTGATCGCTTTTCCTGTCCACAGGACAGCTTCTTTTTGGAGCCAAAAGCAACTCCTTTAGGAGCAAGAGGATTGACCTCTCACAGTTTCCTGAGGGGAAAAAAGCATCAATAAAACCGTCATCTCCAAATTCCTTGGAGATGAAGGCACTCATCTTCTTTAAGGCGCTTTTGGTTTAAGGCACCTTCTGCTTAGGGCACAGACAGAAATCCCACCCTGAGGGCTTTCTGACCCTCGAGCTAATGAGAATGGAAGGTGGTGCTTTGGTAGCACATTCTCTTGCCCAGCTGGAAGGGGCAAGGGGGGGAAGCACCAGCCCTGAGAGGAGCGCTACTATCAGTCAGAGCGCTGACACCCTGAGGTTGGCAGAGCAGAAGTCCCGTGTTCGCAGTTCTGTCTGTGGGAGGCATTGAAGGGCAGAAGCCCCTGCTTCCACTCTTGCTCTAAGACAGGGGCATGGTTCAACCGCATAGCGAAAACTGTTGTCATCTCAAGCTGCCCAAGACATACCTGCCTTGCAAAGTTATTGCAGAAACCTCTGCAGTGTCCAGATCCTCTATAAATAGAAAATACCTCAATGTTTCTTCTGTGCCTTTTATGGTCCCGCTCTCTTAAGAGGAAACAGTTAATTGAATAAAAAATAAAACAACAAACCACAACAGAACACAACTCACCTATCCACGCTATATTGTACTCAAAATGAGCAACTCGCCGAGCCTGACCTCTTTATAGCGATTGGTTAACAATTTACATACAATTATAATACTGCCAGCTCCACGCTTCCACTGTTGCGCATGCTCGGGGGAAAGGTCTTCACCTGGGCAAGGGTCTTTTTGACCTGTGCAAGTGATGTTTAGTGTCACGGCCTGGACGGGAGGCCCAAAGAGTGGGGATCAGCGGAGCTCCAGCCAGCCGGTGGCCGGGCACAAGCAGCGTTTCTCAGGGCTCAGTGCTGGGACCAGTGCTGTTCAAGATCTTTACCGATGGTCTCGGTAAGGACATGAGAGTGCATCATCGCTGCGTTTGCAGGCGACACCGGGTTAGGTGGGAGTGTTGATGAGCACGAGGACAGATAGGGAGGCTCTACGGAAAGACTTGGATACGTTGCTCAAGAGGCCAGCGTTACTGGCATGAGCTTGAAGAAGGGCAAGCGCCCTGCGCAGCACCCGCTGTGCCCCTGGCAGAGGGGCCGAGGGCCGCCCGCCTCCCGCCGCGCCTCGCGACCCCGCCCCGTCGCCCTGGAGACGCCCCTGGCAACGGCCCCGCCGAGCCGCCCCGTCGCTACGGGACCGACCCGCTCGCCGCCCGCAGCCGGCGGACCCCAGCGGCTCTCGCGGCTAC
>JANVCC010009118.1:0-38434 GCA_025345505.1 Todiramphus chloris collaris
GGGGGGGCATTCTGCTTTGTCCTCCAAGCGGCTGCTACGTGTTCCAGGAGCCCTGCTTCCTGGACTCAGCCCAACATTGTCTGCAGATGGGAAGTAGAGAATAACATCTTATCTATCATAACCCACACCCCTTTGCTTTGCGTCTTATTCTCTCCCTGTGTGCTGTGCTGAAGGGGGTCGGGGGAGTGATAGAAGGGCTTGGTGGGCACGTGGTGCCGTGCCAGGGTCAACCCAGCACAGTACGCAGTCATTCATCTTTGCCTGGACCTATTGCAGAAGGTAATGCCCAAGCGGACCTCTTGGCCGGAGTGGCTGTTGTATCGCCACCAACTCCAGCAACGCTTGAACAAGCTCGGCTTTCTCACAATTTTTATCATCAGTCAGCAAAAGCCTTGAAACTAATGTTGTCTATTACTCTGGAACAGGCTCGACAGATTGTATTGGCCTGCCCAGATTGCCAATTACTAACGCCACTAACACCAGGAGGTGTCAACCCCCAGGGCGTTGAAGCCTTTCAACTATGGCAAACCGATGTTACTCACATTCATGAGTTTGGTCGGTTTCTTTTGTTCATGTTTCTGTTGATACTTTTTCAGGTGCCATGTGTGCAACTCCTTTATCAGGAGACAAAGCAAAGGACGTCTGCCGACATTGGCTAACTGCATTTGCTGTATTGGGAGTTCCTGACAAAATCAAGACAGATAATGGCCCAGGCTATGTCTCCCACAGAATCTCTTCTTTCCTGCAGGACTGGGGTGTTACTCATGTTACTAGTATTCCTCATTCTCTCACAGGTCAGGCTATAGTTGAGCGGGCTCATGGATCTCTAAAGGCCCTGTTAGAAAAGCAAAAATGGGGAATGCAGGGGGAGAGCCTGCAAGCATGAATCAATAAGGCTCTCTATGTGTTGAATTTTTTGAACCAAGAGATAGAGGGGATGCCGCCAATTTAAGGCATTTTGACTCCTTAGTAGGAAGTGGGCCAGGAGTTAATGGAAGAGCTAAAGTCATGGCACGAAACCTAGAATCTCATATATGGGAAGGTCCATTCATGTTAATAACATGGGGTCATATGGATGCTGAAAAGCTGCTAGCAGAGAGATTTTCTCAGGTTCTCACAATATTTGGTGAGAGTCCTGCCTTTCTCACAGAAGTTATGAGAAACAGTAGGATGGTTTTTGTAAGTTGTGCCAACACCTGGTGTTTTGATAAGTTCTGTTTACGGTACATTGGAAAAATATTTTGAAATGGGTGTGGTAGGACTTTAGCCAATCACCCTAGGAGTTGGGTGATCATTGACCAATCGCCTTATGGGGCTAGGGTATGTAAAATGGGGTTATAAATTAATAAATTGACTGTCTCTTACTGAATTTGTGTGTTGCTGCATCTCTCCACTCATGGTATAAACAGCGACAGGGTCGAGGCTATGCTTGTGTTTCCACAGGTACAGGACCATGATGGGTTCCGGCACGAATGGTAAAACCATACTTGGATGTCTTGTCACCTGCTGCGGCTTCCTCGGTATAGTGATGGCGATATGGATACCATCGCAGCCGAAGAAAAACGTATGGATGACACTGGCTAATGCCACCGGGTCAAGATACTATCTGCCTGACAACCTCATCACCCAACAACCCATTTACCACGTGTTTGGTCAGTGTCCTGATTGACCAGAGGGTGTGGGACCACCTATCCAATTCCACCCATTCACACCATGCCATAAAGGCAGAGAAGCCATGTCGCTGTTTATGCCGGGAGTGGAGAGGCGCAGCAACATATAAATTCAGCAAGAGGAGGCAAAAGAAGCAACTTCATTAATTTACAACCCCATTTTTATACCCCAGCCCCATAGGGCGATTGGTCAGTAATCACCCATCTCCTAGGGTGATTGGTTAAAGTCCTACAGCACCTATTTCAAAATATTTTTACAATGTACCATAAACAAAACTTATCGAAACACCTTGTGCTAGTCTAGTTTACAAAACCGTCCTACTATTTCTCATAACACGTGTGAGAAAGGCAGGGTTCTCACAGAATATTGTGAGAACCTAGGAAAATTCCTCTGCTAGCAGCTTTTCAGCATCCACAATTCCCCCTTTTTGTTTAAAGACCAAAAAGGTATCGTTTGTATTCCTCTGCGGGTAGTCTTGCAGAAGGGAGAACAAACGCAGCATAAGGGATCTGCTTGGTAATGGCCAGTTACCAAAAAGAGCCTAAATCGGATGCTGATAAGGGGTCGGTCTGGTAATGGCCAGTTACCAGACAGAGCCCAAATCAGATGCTGCCTTAAAATGGGCAGAGAGTCTCCAGTGATGCCATAGGAAATACATCTAGCAAACAAACTTCTACATTACAATTCTATCAGGTATTAATCTTAAATAGAAATTTACATCAGTTATTAATTCTAATATAGCCTTAAGGGCCTTAACTTTCTGACTCCATAACAAAAGAAACTTAAAGTTCAGTCTCTGCTTGTGGAAGGACCATCCCAGTCTCTGCTTGTGGAAGGACCATCTGCCTGATGGTCGGTATCCTGGTCATCACCAGAAGGATCATTTGGTTGATGATCTGCATTCTGGTCAGCATTTGGAGGTTCCCTGTTCTGTCTCTGGTGCTGCAGGTCAGGGCGAACGCATCTTGCAGGTAGCCACCGTACCCCAGTATCTGTGGAAACGCAAGCATACCCACGACCCCAAGCAATAAGCTCATGCGGGCCTTCCCAATTGTTGGTGAGCAGATCCCGTGCTGGGGCCTTGGACCTGCTCAGGGTGTATGAGAAAATTTGAGCAAGCTGCATGAGAAAATCTGAGGGAGTCTATGCAAGGACGCCGCATCCCTAGCCAGAAGAACAAAGAGATAAGCAAGGAATGTAACAAGTTTCAGGGGCTCGCCGACCTGTAACAAGCCGAAGGAACTTCTGCAAGATAGCACGGACCTGAACGTCAATATTGGTGACCAATAAGGAATGAAGGAGGCTGCATGATCGGCGCGTGGACAGGTATAGGTGACCAATTGTATTAGTTAGGCGCTTCACGTGATGCGTGATCGGGACAAGCAAAATGTATATAAGCTACTGCGTTTGTATAATAAAGGGAGTTTGATTCCACATCATATTGGTGTGTTGTTCATCTCCGCTCACCCTCGGGCCGTGACATCTGGTGACCCCCGACGCTAACAGTTGGAGCTGTTTGAGATATAATTTCTCTGAGAGAAATGTTCCTGCGGACGAGAGACGAGGAGTGAGGTACCCCCGGCCGTTCGAGAGAGACGGGAGCGCAAGACGCTGGTGGCCACAGCTGACCGGTGAGTCAGGCAGACAGAAGTCTGGGAATCGGGGATGGGGCATGCTGTATCAGCAATCGAAAAGGCAGCCGTGGACGGCCTGCTGAAGCTATCAGAAAAAACTGAGCATAAGATATTGAGGTCAAATCTTGAAGATTTATTGTTTTGGTGTAGACGACGTGGATTGCTCGAGGAGCCGTCCCAAGTTTTTAATGATGAACACTGTAAAATAATCGGAGGAGAAATCTGGGACAGTGTGCAGGCGGGGGTTAAAGAGGCGCAGCAGTTGGCTCGGACTTACCGCCTAGTTCGGTTGGTTTTGGAACAGCTGCGAGCGGATGCGGCGATGTCGGGAGCTTTAAAAGGGGCTATTGCTTTGGTACAGGCGGACTCGGGCGCTGGGAGCCCGGAGACTGAGGGAACGAGGGAGGAGAGTAAAGGCTATGATGATCCCCAGGGCCAGGGTCCGGACTACCTGGCTAGTGGGGGGTCGGATAGCCGGGACATTGTGTCTGCCGACGAGGCAGAAGAAATTCCTCCTCCTTTAAATCCGTTTGTTGCAACCCCGGACGGCCCCGAGCCTATGCTCTCTAATCCTTTGGTCGCCGCCCCGGTGGGTCGTAAGGGGCAATATGATGATTTGATACCTCCTTACGTCCCAAGTGCCCTACAGCCAGAGACAATGGAAACCGACCCAGCCGCAGTTCCTCTGCCCCCGGAGGCAGAGGAGGGTGCTCCGGACTTAAAGGAACACGAGCGGCTGATGCGGCAACTTTTGGACGAGATGAAACGGCTGGGCGGGGGGGCGTCGAAACCTCTTAGATCTTTAGCATATCAAAGAGCTACGGATGCGATTAAACAGGGCCTGGAGGCAGTGGGACAGTGGGTTGAAAAGGAACGGGCTAAAAGGAACGATTTAAACTCACTGTCGGAAAATTTAACGAGGGGACAATTGCTTGAAAGGGCAAAGGAAGGAAAGCTTTTATTGTCGGAGAAGGAGTTGCATGATCTTTTAAAAGCCCGGTTCGGGCCCGCGGAAGGACTGACTACGGAGGAACGACAAATCCTCCGACAGCAGAGGGGTGCCCTGAGAGGGGACCAGGGGGACCCTGACCCACGAAGGGGCGCTGAGACTGTAACAGTGCCGGCTCGACCGGAGCCGCCGAGGGACCCAACGTTTAATGTGCAAACTCGGTGGCACGGGATTGTGAGCAATGCAAAATTAGAAGGGGATTTCGCGTTTGCGCCGTTGCTGTCTGCTCCGGTGTTTGCAACACCGAATGCACCGGAGTGGCGGCCATTGGACTGGAATTTGGTTCAGAAATTACAAAGTGCAATATTGAGCTATGGTATAGACAATAAATTGGTTCGCCGCCAAGTGCAGGCGCTGTTTAAGTATCAGGAGCTGACCCCCTGTGATACTCGGGCTATAATGGAGTTAATATTAGGACCTACTGCGTATACTTTATTTTTGACAAAGTGGCAGGAGATTTTAGAAAATTATCAACTGAACAATTTAGATCTGCCACAGGATGACCCTCTGCGCCTGGCCAGTTTATCACAGCTGATGGGGTCAGGGGATTTCCGAGATCCACAGAGGCAAGCGGCATTGCACCCGCGTATTCTGGGTCAGTCTAAAGCAGCTGCATTAGAGGCGTTCGGAATACTCCCTCAAATTGGGAAGCCATCTCCACCGTACTTTAAAATAGTACAAAGCCCCGGTGAGCCATTTTTGGCATTTGTTGATAAGGTTCGCGAGGCAGTGGAAGCCGCGCCGAATGTGCCGCCTGAAATGAAAACGATCATGGTTAAGGAAGTGGTTGTTTCAAATGCTAATAGCAGCTGTAAAAGAATTATAGCAACTCAGCCCCCTGCAGCTACCCTGGTGCACCTGGTTGAAGCGTGTTCTCGTGCACCGTGGGAGGACGAAAAAGAGAAAGCACAGATTCACGCCAGCATGTTAGCGGTGGCTTTACGGCAGGGGCTGCAGGGAAAAGGAGGGCAAAACTGTTACAGCTGTGGGCAGCCGGGGCACTGCAAGAAAAACTGTCCACAAAGGCGCATGCAGGCTCCTAAGGGTCCTGCCCACAGCCACGAAACATATGGCAGTCGGACGTTACTGAGATACCTGCTTTTGGCAGGCTAAAGCATATACATGTTACAGTAGACACTTGCAGTAAAGCAATTTGGGCTACGGCCGCCCCCTCTACTTCTTTCAAATATGTTAAGCAGCATTGGTTAGCTGCCTTTGAGGCACTGGGTCAGCCGCATGAAATTAAAACGGACAATGGGCCTGCTTTATACTAGCAAGGCTTGTGCGCAATTTTTGGGGAGTTGGAAGATCTTACATAAAACAGGTATCCCCCATAATAGTACAGGGCAAGCCATAACTGAACGCAGACACCAAGACTTAAAACGCCTCGTTGCGGTTTTCAAAAAAGAGGGGGAGCTGTCGCCCCAAAATGTTTTAATGAAAGCATGTTATGTTATAAACTGGAAAAACATTGTGGGAGGGGAGAACGAACCGCATGAAGTGCCCATGAAGTTGCACTTGGGAGACAATCCCACTGATTTTTCGCGTTTTGGTGTTAATGTGGAAGTATGGGATCCTGTGGGGGGAGCCTGGCAAGGTGGTTTTAAACTGCTAACATGGGGTCGAGGTTATGCTTGTGTCGTTACAGGTGACAACACAAGGTGGGTGCCCGCAAAGTGGGTACAACCAGACGTGTCAAACAGAAAGAAAGACGAGGACGACGACACATGAGGAGACCCTAACTGTTATTTGATTATAGTATCAACAAAACAAGATGTGGTATATTTTCTTGTCTATGTTAATAGTTGTAGTTAATAATGGGAGCATTGATGTAACAAAGTATAACCCTAGGGATAATGTTTGGGTTAAGTTTGCTAATGCCACTAACCAGCGAGCCTTTTGCTTAAGCATAGGTAGTGTAAGCAATCCTTTTCGCACCTGCTTAATTGGAGTTCCCACATGGAGCCCCTCAGGGTATTGAGGGGTGGCTGAAGAGGGTGGGTGATTGGCCCATGGTTAAGAAGTTTGATAATGATGTTCTTAGGCCCTTGTCTAATCATTTTGATTATATTATTGTTGGGACCTTGTTTGATTCGATGTTTGCAGGACCGGTTGGAAGCCATAAGCCACGCTGTATTTGAAAAAAGAGGGGGAGATGCTGGGGCCTTGGACCTGCTCAGGGTGTATGAGAAAATTTGAGCAAGCTGCATGAGAAAATCTGAGGGAGTCTATGCAAGGACGCCGCATCCCTAGCCAGAAGAACAAAGAGATAAGCAAGGAATGTAACAAGTTTCAGGGGCTCGCCGACCTGTAACAAGCTGAAGGAACTTCTGCAAGATAGCACGGACCTGAACGTCAATATTGGTGACCAATAAGGAATGAAGGAGGCTGCATGATCGGCGCGTGGACAGGTATAGGTGACCAATTGTATTAGTTAGGCGCTTCGCGTGATGCGTGATCGGGACAAGCAAAATGTATATAAGCTACTGCGTTTGTATAATAAAGGGAGTTTGATTCCACATCATATTGGTGTGTTGTTCATCTCCGCTCACCCTCGGGCCGCGACAATCCCGTACCCAGAATTTTGCCCGAGGCAGGTGCGTCTCGCCTGACGACTGCAATGAGAGAAAATGATTCAGAATAACAGGATTATTTGAATTTGGTGGCACTGTGAGATGATTGATTGTATACAAAGCTTTTTCTAGTCGGCCCTGTGGGGTTTCTCCATGCATTCCCCCTTTTCGTTTTTCCAAAACACGCTTCAAAGTGCCATGAGCGTGTTCGACAATAGCTTGGCCGGTAGGAGAATGTGGAATACCAAAAGTGTGGTCTACGCCCCATAGGTGCAAGAACTGCCGCGTCTTCTGCGAGGCGTAGGCAGGACCATTATCAGTTTTCACAGCAGACGGCACGCCCAGGACCGAGAAAGCCAATTTCCAATGGGCAATGGCATCACGGCCTTTCTCTCCAGTGTGTGCAGAAGCCCACATAGCTGAGGAGAAAGTATCAATGGACACGTGCACATATTTAAACCGGCCAAATTCAGGGATGTGCGTTACATCCGTTTGCCAAAGCTGCAAGGCTTTCAGACCTCTGGGGTTTACCCCTGGTGGCAAAGGTGCAGCGAGCCCGTGACAGTCGGCACAAGCACTGACAATGTCACGAGCCTCAGTTGGCGTTAGGTGAAACTGCTTCTGCAGGGTATGTGCACTTTGATGGAAGAAACCGTGCGATGCCTTGGCTTGTGCAATTTTGTCAGGCTGAGGCGCTACCCATGCAGGGTTGGCCAGCATGTCAGCCCTGGCATTGCCTTCTGTTATAAAACCTGGCAAACTGGTGTGGCTTCGAATGTGCAGAATGTAGTATGGATGCGCTCGAGCTTGAATTGCACACCACAAAGTTTGCAATAGTGAAAACAGAGCCGCATTATTCACTTCCTTTAGAAGTGAACAATCCAAGCGTTGGGTTATATATGCTACATAAGCAGAATTAGTAACCAAATTCAAAGGCACCTGAGAGAACCGCTGAAAAGCCATGGCAACAGCCCTCAATTCAACCAACTGGGCAGAGCCTGACTCATGGCCTTCCAGCACCTGCCATTCAGATCCCTCCTTCCAGGTAACAATGGCTTTCCCTGTTTTTCCAGAACCATCCATGAAAATGGTGGGTCCTTTCACCGGCACCCGACTGTTTTTTGTCCGCAAGGTGAAGCTGGTCGATTTTGCCAGCTGCAGTAATTTATGGCTGGGCAGGTGGTAAGAAATCTGCCCTGAAAAATTTTGCAGCTCACTTTGCAAAGGAGTGCTCTTGGCAAGGCTCCACTCAAAGTGTTCCTGCGGTGTTGGAAGAATAATTGTTGCAGGATCCGCCGCCATTAATTGCAAACACCGTTGGCGGCATTTGATTATCACAGAAGCGATCAATTCAAACAACGTGGGTGCCGTCTCTTTCGGCTGATGAGGCAGAAAGACCCATTCTAGGACATGCAAAGGGTCAGACCATTGTGTGTTCCACTGGCCAATGATACCTGTGGGATGGAGGTCTGGAGCAGTAATGAAAACAGTGATATCAATGGAGGGATCCACTCGATAAACCTGACGAGCAGAAACAGCCTGTTGCACCTCCCGCAGCGCTTGTCGCGCTTCCAGAGTCAATTTCCGAGGTGAATTCAAATCGGGGTCCCCCTTTAAAATATTAAAAAGCGGGGAAAGTTGCGTCGTGGTTAGCCCTATATAAGGACATACCCAATTGATGATACCCAGCAATTTCTGAGCATCATTCAAGGTTTTAATAGAATCTGAGAATTGCACCTCTTGGTGTTGTATAGTTTGGTCCAAAATTTTGACTCCTAAATATTTCCAAGGAGGATGCTTTTCAACTTTCTCCAGAGCCACTTGCAACCCGGAGGAATGCAGAGCAGCGAGCAGCCGAGGCTGTATCCTCAGCAGCTCATTCTGGGTGGACGCTGCCACCAGGATATCATCCATGTAATGGTAGCAGTATGCATCGGGAAACTGCTCACGGACTCCGGACAAAGCTTGAGCGACATACCATTGGCAGATAGTCGGGCTGTTCTTCATGCCCTGAGGGAGAACCTTCCATTGATATCTCTTTGCAGGTTCAGCATTGTTAACTGCAGGCACAGTAAAGGCAAATTTTGGTCTGTCATTAGGATGCAAAGGAATTGAGAAAAAGCAATCCTTCAGATCAATGATCAGGATGTCCCACCCTGTTGGAATCATGGTGGGTGAGGGCATACCAGGCTGCAATGCCCCCATACCTTCCATCACTGCGTTAACTTTTCGGAGATCCTGCAAGAGTCTCCATTTCCCTGATTTTTTCTTAATTACAAAAACAGGAGTGTTCCAGGGACTAGTGGAAGGCTCAATGTGTCCCTGCTGTAACTGTTCCTGAACCAGCTGACGAAGGGCGACTAATTTCTCATTTGGTAGGGGCCACTGCGATTCCCAGATTGGTCTGTTAGTCAGCCACCGCAAAGGCAGCGTAGGAATCCGTGCGCCCTTACGCACAGTGACCCCTATCAAAAATTTGTCCCAATTCGTACCCCCCAAGCTGCCAGCACGTCCCGCCCCCAGAGGTTGACTGGAGCATTAGTAACATAAGGCCGAATTGTAGCTGTATGTCCCTCTGGGTCCTTTACCATTACAGGTCGTTCGCTTCAATAGCTCTGTGCGGTTCCTCCTAACCCTGAAATGGCCGATCCCACAGGGGCTAAAGGCCATGAAGGAGGCCACGCAGAGAAGGAGACAATCGTTACATCAGCACCCGTATCGATCAAACCTCGAAGCTGAGTCTGGGGCGGACAAGCGTTTGGCAGGACTAGGGTACATGTCATCTGTGGCCTTTGGCTAGATATGTCTGCAGTCGAGAAGATCTGAGGAAGTCCTGTAGGTCCACTGCCGCTATCGTTGCGAACTTGTTGTTCTGTCCTGGGGACACATGACTTAAAAGGCATTAATTGAGCAATGCAAGTCTTTTCAGGGATAGTAACAGGGGGATTGGGCGTGGAAACCATAGCATGAATCTGGCCTGTAAAGTCATCATCAATAGCTTCTGGGTGCACAAAGATCCCTCGGTGGGTAACATTAGGTTTTCCCACGAGCATTGCACTGAGTCCCTGACCTAGGGGTCCATATGCATTCAAAGGGACCTTATAAATACGACTAGAATCTAGGACGACTGTTGTTGTGGTGTAGACGTCGCCCCCGGCTGATCCTGGGCTGCCGTCTCTAAGGTGGCTGGGTAGGCCTGTGTCTGTGCCATTCCCTGGGGGATCACCTGCATCGGAGAGCAATTCCCCCTTTTTGCACCCCGGTGTGAGTTTCCCGACAGAGGCCGACCGTCGGCATGGCGCAGAGATCTGCAGTATTCTGCACAATGACCTGGCCTACCACACCTCTTGCACTGGGGGGTCCCTGTGTTTTCCTTTTGCCTTGATTTAGCCCTTTTCCGTTTGCTCACAGCTTTGGGCTGCTTCGGTTCACGATCAGAAGATGCGTGAACAGATGGCAGAAACGCAGCCAAAGCAGACCTTTTATGGCTCGCAGACCCCACCTTAGCACAGGCTTCAACCATATCTGTGAGTGTAGGCTCCCCTGGTAGAGCATCGATGATTTTTCTACACTCATCGTTGGCATTATCTCTTGCTAATTGCATGCGCAACATCCGCCTCAATGAGTCATCTGCAACCTGCTTCTCAAGGGCGGCAGCAACCCTTTCTACAAAGCGTAAAAATGGCTCTGTCTGACCCTGGTGTATTTTTGTATACCGTGTGTCGGGAGTATCCATGTTCATGGTCTTAAATAGAGCTCCCATGCCAACCTTTTGAGCTTGCTCTATGACTTGAGCGGGCCAGGTGGCCTGGAAATCAGGATTAGAGTAGTTATCAAGTCCCATAAGGGCATCTACTTCAACATCATGTCTAATGTCAGTGGATGGCAATTGCCTATTTTGTAATGCAGCCTTCTCAGACATCTTTCTCCAGGTAGTCTCAAAAATTTCAAGTTGTACAGGTTGAAGTATAATTTGAGCTAAGTGCTTAATATCAAATGGAACAAGCAGATCAGCATTCAGCACTCTAAGAAGTTGCATGAGTTCAGGAGAATTAAGCCCATACTGTGCCACTTTGGATTGTAAATCTTGTACAACCTTCCAAGCAAAAACGTCATGTCTATCATGTTGACCTGAATTTGGGGCAGCCTTAAACACAGGATAGGCTTGGACATCCCCTTGCGGGGTGGTACTATCGCCTTGAGTTAGTGGCACACCCTTTTGAGGCGTTACAGCAGTCTCCTGATCCCGCATAAATTCCCCTGACCTCTCTGGCAGTCCCAGTTTGTCTAATAGATCCCAGTTGCCCTCCTCTAGAGGACGCAATTTAACCGACTCCCAGAAACGCCTGCTGTTTCTTGGGCGGACAGTTACAGTACAGTCTGGGAGTATCCAAGGATGACCCTGCAGCAACCGCTTCTTCCGCTGTTCGGCTACCGTAGCCTTCCACCTTGAGGCAGGCGTGCCCTCTGTGTCACTGCCTGAATCGTCAGGCAGGGGTTTCCCGGAGGACCCCAGCACGAACAATGGAGGCGGGCAGGGCACGGGTGCCGGGCTGGACGGCGGTGCGGGGGTGAGGGCCGCAGTCGGTTGCGCAGGGGGCAGCAAGGCAGCCGGCTGGGGCGGCGCAGTTTGGGGCGCTGCCGGCGGATCTTGTGACGGAGCCGCCTCCGCCGCTGGAGTCGGGGCCGTCAGCTCGGCCGGCGGCGCCGGAGCTGCCGTCTCCGCCTCCACCGGGGCCACCGTTTGTTCCGCCGCTGCCGGTTGCGCCGCGGGAGCCGTCGCCACTTCCGCGTTCGGAATTCCCGGAGCCGGCACTTCCGGCCCGGGTCGGCCCGGCACGGCTTTCTCAGCGGCCGCCCGCAGGAACGCCTCGGGCAATTCCGCGAGCTGCTGAGATATCCTCAGCAGATGTTCTTCGATCACTGCCAGATGTTGCGTTAACAGGTCCTTCATGGGCGGCTGCGCCTGCGCATGAAAACACCCAGAGAAGGGCGCATGCGCGGAGCTGCCGGGCGCCCCGGGCGCTCGTGGAAAACTCCAGGGTGGCGTGAACGCAGCGGGCGCGCGCGTAGAAAACCTGGGTGCCGCCGTGGAGCTCCAGGTCACTGTTAAACCGGGCCGGACAACTGTAGAGGCCGTGGGAACGACCGGCACTGTTATATTTGCCGAAGGGAGCGGCGCGGAGGAGACCAGAGCCGCTGGGCTAAGGAGCGAGGGGCGCTCCGAGCCATCGCTCTGCTTAAGCGTTTCCGCGAGCTGCTCTGCAGGCGTCGGGTATTTGGGGGGAACATAATCCCGGGGCCAGGTGTATTGCCCCTGAACGGGCTGTAGGACCGTCACCGGATCCTGTAGGGCCGGAGGCGGCTCCTCGGTGCGGCTGCCGTCGGCTGCTACACTGAGTTCAGCAGCGTCCCCCTTAGCGGCGTCCCCCTCTGAAGCCGGCACCCCTCCCCCATCGCCAGTTTCAGACTTTCGAAGCACAGCAAATACAACTCTCCAAGTGCGAAACAAGTCTAGCAGCGTGTCGTCCCCGTCGGGGAGTTCACGACCGAGCCTGGTGCCCAGCTGCCGCCACAGCTTTAAATCAGAGGCGGTGTCAGAGCTCAGGAGAAACTGGTGCTCAGCTGCCCATTGCAAAAGAGCGCGGAGGGCGTCCTCCGGGACAGCGCTCTTTTTGGTAGCCAGGAAATTCTTCCAGGCCAACAGCACCACGCTTTCTCTCAAGTCGCAAGTCCCCATCTCGGCAGGGCTTTTCTAATACCACGGTGCCTGGACTGGTCCCGGCCGCGAACCTCGGAGCTGGGGGGTAGAAGGAGGGGGGGGTTGCGTACCTCCCGAGAGCTGCTCGGCTTCGGCCGGTGCGGGTCGGACACGTCGCAGGTCACCAAATGTCGCTGTTTATGCCGGGAGCGGAGAGGCGCAGCAACATATAAATTCAGCAAGAGCAGGCAAAAGAAGCAACTTTATTAATTTACAACCCCATTTTTATACCCCAGCCCCATAGGGCGATTGGTCAGTAATCACCCATCTCCCAGGGTGATTGGTTAAAGTCCTACAGCACCTATTTCAAAATATTTTTACAATGTACCATAAACAAAACTTATCGAAACACCATGTGCTAGTCTAGTTTACAAAACCGTCCTACTGTTTCTCATAACACATGTGGGAAAGGCAGGGTTCTCACAGAATATTGTGAGAACCTAGGAAAATTCCTCTGCTAGCAGCATTTCAGCATCCACAAAGCCGTACGGAGGGAACTGGACGGTGGATATGTGGTACCAATGAGCTACTTACCTGCCACATTCACCATTGCCTCCACAGGAACTGGAACTTCTGGGGTCTGTGCAAATGAACCGGTGTCTATTCTTTAATTATTCTGGATGGTTTGACAACTGGTTTCAAGGTCTTGTGCTTTGGATCCATAAACTGGTAAAACTAGGCCTAATGTGTTTATTAATCTTTGTATGTCTCATTATATGTGTGTCGTGTATCATTAGCTGTGTTAGAGCAATGGTTGACAAAACAATTAAGCCGGTATTAGTTACAGAATGACAGAATGACAGAATCACTGAGGCTGGAAAAGACCTCTGAGATCATCAAGTCCAGCCTATGACTCAATACTGCCACATCGTCTAGACCATGGCACTAAGTGCCACATCCATTCTTTTTTTAAACACATCCAGGGATGGTGAATCCACCACCTCCCTGGGCAGTCCATTCCAATGCCTGATCACCCTCTCTGTCAGGAAGTGATTTGTGAACAAGTTGTTCACATTAATAAAGAAGGGGGAATTGTGGGAGACAAGCTGAGCAGTCAGCAGAGCAGCAATACAGATCTGCTGATCTTGAAAGCCATGGGAATGAACATTGTAGGTAGGGAAGGGAAACATTGTAACTGTAGAAGCTAAACAGCCTTGAGTTAGAGATAAGGACAATGTTGAGGAGTTGCAATGCTAAAAATAGCAACCAGAACAGAGGTATATAAGCAGTCTTGTCTGTAAACTAAAGGTCTTTGTTTCTGCCCCAAGATGGAGTCCGTGAAATCAATCCCCACAAAGGGAATGCTGTTAAGCGGTTAGATCCCAAGGCTTGTGTGTATTCTGATGGTAACATTACAGTACTTAGTGGAATTAGAAAGATCACCTTGCATCTCAGAAGCTACTTCTATATTTCGAGAGGTATCTGTCTAAATGGCATTTTCAGACATAACTAATACTATAGTTACAGCAGCAATTTAAATACCTAAATAATACTAGTAATTCTATTTAGACAGTGTAATTGACTGTAAATACCATGGAAGCGTTGAAATGTAGCTCTTGTCCCCCATATGAGCCATTTAAAAAAATTAAAATGTGTCTCATTTACCTGACACTGGTATATAAATAGTTCATGACTGTATATCATTAAGCACTGACTCAGATGCCTAAACACAGGTGATATCTTCAAAACCCCTTTCTATTTTCCCTTGAACAGTTTATTTAGGCAGTTATTTAAAAAAGTTACTTTCCTGTTACCTAAAATTTGTGAGCTAAGCACCAAAGTTTGTCAGTCTTGGAAGATGTTTTGGCTCTGTTGAGGTGGTTAGAAATTAATTTGAAAAGGCAGATGTTATTAATGCATCTGAGGGAATGGGTAGTGAATATTGCCATATCAGGCATTTGGTGGACTAGAAAAGCCCTGTTATGGCAAAAGCTTTCTCGCTTTGACAGGTCCCAGGGAAAACTGTCATATCCCTTATGAAGCAGGGTTGTAAGAATTCTTCAGTCTTTCTTTTTTTTTTTCATTAAAACTATCTAGATGAGGAGGAGAGAGGAGGGAAATCCATTATTTTCTTTGGTAGTAGCCAGAAAACTTAATGCTGTTATTTATGATTCACTAATTTGTCTTTAGTTACCTTTAATATTAATAAATATTTGCACCCCACCCTTTCTGTTTCTTCTGTGGGTTACAACACATTGACAAACACCCTTTCCTGTGCAAACCTCTGTGGTGGGTTGACCCCGGCACAGCACCAGGTGCCCACCAAGCCCTTCTATCACTCCCCCCGACCCCCTTCAGCACAGCACGCAGGGAGAGAATAAGACACAAAGCAAAGGGCTGGGGGTTATGATAGATAAGATGTTATTTTCTACTTCCCATCCACAGGCGATGTCGGGCTGAGTCCAGGAAGCAGGGCTCCAGGAACACGTAGCAGCCGCTTGGAGGACAAAGCAGAATGCCCCCCCATCCTCCTCCTGCCCTCTCCCTTTATAGTTGAGCTGACATCATATGGTATGGAATATCCCACTGGTCAGATCAAGTTGGCTGTATCTTCTCCCCCATCCTGCCCCCCATCCTCTGGTGCCGTGTGAGCACTGGCAGTCATAACACGGGTGTGTTATCAACACCCTCCAGCTCCCAGTGCTGCAGCATGAGGGCTGGGTGGGGAAAAGCAGCAGTTATCTGCTCCTTCCAGAAGTTAAAAAGGAAGTCATAAATATTTTGTGACACTGCTAAGGATGACCACCAGTGACAATGGCTTGACCACAGTCCCACACCCACACTTTGCTCATTAGTAGTGAAAAAGTTATAAATATTATCCATATTTTGTACCTAATTTGTGTGACGAGTATTTGACACCAAGTCGTAGGGACAGATCCACGGGTCTGTTTTGGTCTTCCTCCCCAGAAGGGACGCATTTTGGCAAGATTTGTGGCCTCAGCAATGCCAAGTGATTTTCCCTGGGAGATTCCAATTGTGATTATGATTGTGTTTTGGAGCTATATAGCAATTCTGCAGTTCAGTGCATTTATCATTGACAATATTAAGGAATCTGTATAAGTTGCAAGTATACATAAGCATAAGTAACCTGGGATGATTATGTTATAGTTGAATTGAAACCAACAGAATTCAAAAGGGATTTCATCAAATATTTATTAAAAAAATAGGAAAGCAAAAGCAGCGCTGGGCGGCCGGGGAGTCGCAGCTCCACCAACGGCTCGCAAATTCAAGCAAGTTAAGCAGTCCTTTTTATCTTTGCTGAGATGTCTTCGGTATGCCCCTCTACTTCTTATATGATCGTGGTGTCTTCATGTCCAGATTTGTTTCAGGTAGTCCCGATAAGACGTCCGTTGCGAAATCAGCTTTAGGCAACCCACCCTTACATGGTTGATTAACTTAAGATAGTACATTCCGATACCATTGTGGTTAAGCTTCTCAACATTCACACAGGACATTCTTCTGTAAGACTGTTCCTCTTGCTTAACTCGTTTGATTAGCAAATTACTCTTAGTTACATATTACAATTACAAGGTGACTGTTAGTGAAAGCAGAAACCAGGTTAAAAAAGCTAAAGCCTTGACAGAATCAAATCTGTCCAGGGACATTAAAAATAACTGAAAAGGTTTCTACAGGTATGTCAGAGGAAAAAGGAAAACAAGAGAATGTGGGGCCTCTCCAGAGGGATACAGGTGACCTGGTTACCAAGGATATGGAGAAGGCTGAAATACTCAATGACATTTTTGCTTCAGTATTCACTGGTAACCACTTGAGCCACACCACCATCACAGACAGCATTGGTGGGGTCTGAGAGAGTGAAGAATCGCCCAGGGTAGGTGCAGATCATGTCCAGGAACACCTAGAGAACCTGAAGGTGTGCAAGTCCATGGGACCTGATGAGATACATCCATGGGTCCTGAAGGAACTGGCAGCTGAAGTTACTAGACCAGTAGCCATCATATTCGAGAAGTAATGGCAGTCTGGTGAAGTTCCCACAGATTGGAAAAGGAGAAATATAACCCCCATTTTTAAAAAGGGAAGGAAAGAAAACACAGGGAACTACAGACCAGTCAGCCTCACCTCTGTGCCAGGTAAAATCATGGAGTAGATCCTCCTGGTATCTGTACTAAGGCACATGATAAATAACGAGGCGATCAGTGACAGCCAACAGAGCAAATCATGCCTGACTAATTTGATGGCCTTCTACGACATAGCTACAACTCTGGTTGATATGGGAAGAGAAACTGATGTAATCTACCTGGACTTGTGCAAAGCATTTGACACTGTACCACATGACATCCTTGTCTATAAGATGGAGACACATGAGGTTGATGGATGGACCACTTGGTGGATAAGGAACTGGCTAGAAGGTCGCACTCAGAGTTGTGATCAACGGCTCGATGTCCAGGTGGAGAACTGTGACAAGTGGAGTTCCTCAGGGATCTATTCTGGGTCCAGTTCTGTTTAACATCTTTATCAGCAACATGGACAATGGCATTGAGTACACCCTCAGGAAGTCTGATGATGACACCAAGCTGTTTGGTACGGTGGACTCAATTGAGGGAAAAGATGCCATCCAGAGGGACCTTGACAGGCTTGAGAAATGGGCCAGTGCAAGCTGCATGAGGTTCAACAGGTCAAAGTGCAAGGTCCTGCATCTGGGTTGAGCTAGGCCCAGACACAATTACAGACTGGGTACAGAGTGGGTTGAGAGTAGCTCCTGAAGAGAAGGACTTGGGGGTGTTGATTGATGAGAAGCTCAACAGGAGCCGGCAGTGTGCTCATGCGGCTCAGAAGGACAACCATATCCTAGAATGCATCAAGAAGAGTACGGCCAGCAGATCAAGAAAGGTGATTGTCCCCCTTTACTCTGCTCTCATGAGTCCCCACCTTGACTGCTGCACCCAGTTCTGGTGCCCCCACCATAAGAGGGACATAGTTCTGTTAGAATGAGTCAAAAGGAGGTCCACAAAGATGATCCAGGGGCTGGAGCACCTCTTCTATGAGGATAGGCTGAGGGAGCTGGGATTGTTCAGCCTGCAGAGAAGACTCTGTGGCAACCTTACAACTGCCTTCCAATACTTGAAGGGACCCCAGAGGAAGGCTAGAGAGCGACTTTTCGCAAGAGTGTCCAGTGATTGGACAAGCGTGTCACGGTTTACGGTCAGGGCAGCCCCTTAGACCTATAACAGATGCTCTCTGTTAACCCCCCTCCCTCCCCAGAGGGGAAGAGAAAGGGAATAAGGGAGAGAGACTTAGCGATTAGAAAAGCAAACTAGAACAGCTTTAATGAAGATGAAATTAATCATTATAAAAATGGAAGATATACAAATATATACAAAACCAGTATCGACCCCAACCCCCCTGATGGTAATTACATCACCATCACCACTGATTCTGTGGAGCAGGCACTGGGTGGGGGAGTTCTAGACTGGGCCCTGCAGCAGACGGAAGCTGTGTTCGGGAGCTAGATTCTGGTAGTGGATTCAGGAACACACAAACTGGGATCAAAGGCAGAACAGACAGAGTCCTCCATGGACGCTCTGAGGAAGGAACTGAAAGAAGACCCGAGACAAGCCAAGTAAAGCTGTCCAAGCAGTCCAAGAGGGGAGAAGAGCCCAAAGACCCTTCGGATCCCTGAGCTCCATGCCGAATATGACATATATGGGATGGAATATCTTGTTGGTCAGTTTAGGGTCACCTGTCCTGTCTGCTTCTCCCTGCTGTTGCGGCCTCTCCCTTTTCTGCACCCCCCCAACGTGGTACACAAGATCCAGCAGCGGCCTTGGTCTGCATACCAATCCTTGGTAGTAACTCCAAACATGAGGTGTTATCACTGCTAGAAGTAGACACTGTCTGTGAGAATAGGCTGCTTCATTCAGAAAGTGCAGTTAATTAGAAGAACTGAGCTGAAAAGTAAAATTACTGAACAGAATTAATTCTGTTCTCACTCAAAGCAGGACATTCCACCCCTTATTCCATACCATTTACGTCATACCCATCACTAGGTTATCATTTCCTTCTACAGAAAAGTTCACTGAGTACATGATTGTAGATTTCCAACTACTGTAACAGTCTCTCAGGGTAGGAAAGATGGGATTCATCACAATTCGTGACCACAGGTTGCAGATTCATCTTAGGAGGTTACTGGACACTACTTGATGAGTGTAGCTCCTGTCATCACCATGATGTTATCCTGAAAGACACTTATTGAATACTGTTAGTATTATGCAATTAATACACAGCTTTGAATTGAGTATTCTCACCCAGGGTTAAATTTCCTTGAGGTACACACTGTACTTCACCATCTTCCATCATCACCCACAAAGTACTTCCAGGTCCTTGAGCGAAAACAGTCCCACGAATGGGTTTGCCTTTGCCTGAAGCAGGAAATACCCACACAGTTTTCCCCAACAAATTCCCTTCATACATGACAGGGGCTTTATCCCCTTCTACTGTGTGTAATGGGTCTGACTGAGCAGGACAAGTTCGATTGATGGATCCTCTGGTGTTGACTAACCAGGTGGCTTGGGCTAAATACTTGTCCCAGTTTTTAAAGGTTCCACCCCCCATTGCTTTCAAAGTAGTTTTTAACAATCCATTGTATCATTCAATTTTCCCAGAGGCTGGTGCATGATAGGGGATGTGATACACCCACTCGATACCATGCTCTTTGGACCAATTTTCTGTAAGATTGTTTTTGAAATGAGTTCCATTGTGAGACTCAATTCTTTCTGGAGTAACATGCTGCCACAAGATCTGCTTTTCAAGGCCCAGGATGGTGTTCCGGGCTGTGGTGTGAGGTACAGGATATGGGACAGCAATGTGCCCTTGTGGCCAAGCGGGGCACTGGTATCCTGGGGTGCATTAAGAAAACTGTGTCCAGCAGGTCTAGGGAGGTTTTCCTCCCCTTCCACTCTGTCCTAGTGCAACCACACCTGGAACACTGTATCCAGTTTTGGTGTCCCCAATTCAAGAAAGACAGGGATCTACTGGAAAGAGTACAACGGAGAGCTATGAGGATGATCTAGTGGGAGGTGTCCCTGCCCATGGAAGGCCGGTTGAAACTAGATGATCTTTAAGGTCCCTTCCAACCCTGACGATTCTATGATGATTAAAGGACTTGAAGATCTCCTCCTATGAAGAAAGGCTGAGAGAACTAGGGCTGTTTAGTCTTGAGAAGAGAAGGCTGAGAGGGGATCCTATTAAAGTCTATAAATATCTGAGGGTTGCCTGTCAAGTGGAAGGGGCCAGTCTCTTTTACACGGTGACCAGTAATAGGACAAGGAATAATGGGTATAAGAAAGAACATAGGAAGTTCCACCTCAACATGAAATTTCTTTTCTGTGAGGGTAATGGAGCACTGGAACAGGCTGCCCAGAGAGGTTGTGGAGTCTCATTCTCTGGAGACTTTCAAAAGCCGCCTGGAGGCATTCCTGTGTGGCCTGCACTAGCTAATCCTGATTTGGCAGGGGTGTTGGACTAGATGATCTCTAGAGGTCCCTTCCAACCCCTAACATTCTATGATTCTATGATATGGTTCCAGCAATCCAGTGGTTGCTTCCACCATTGTAAGCATGTAGCACTTTTCCTGACAAGTTTGAAGGAGTGTGATCAAATCAATCTGCCAGGCCTGCCCATACTTATACTTGCACCATCATCCACCATGCCACAAAGGTTTTAACTCTTTCATTTGTTTGATTGTGGAGCATGTTTCACAGTTGCGGATAACCTGCGCAATAGAGTCCATAGTTAAATCCACTTCTTGGTCACAGGACCATCTGTATGTTACACCTCTTCCCTGATGTGCTAAAGTATCATGGGCCCACCAAGCTAAAAATAGTTCACCTTTATGTTCCAAGTCTAAGTCTGTCTAGAACATTTTAGCAGCCTAAACCACTTGCTGGTTGTTTCAATGTCCCTCAGTGGCTTGACTTTTAGGTACATGAGCATCCACATGACAGACCTTTACAACTAGTTTCTAAAGACAAGCAACAATATCTTGCCACAGTGTGGCAGCCCAGATAGGTTTACCTCTGTACTTCCAGTTATTCTGCTTCCACTGTTTTAATCACCCCCACAAGGCATTTGCTGCCAACCATGAGTCAGTGTATAGATAGAGCACTGGCCACTTCTCTCGTACAGCATCCAATACCATCAGTTCTTGAGATCCTCCCATCACTCCAGTAATAAAAACCGATTCTGTCCCTTTATGATTTGATGGCAATAGGGTACACTGGACTTACATAGTTTACAGGATTTATATGGACTACAGGCATTACATTTTCATTCCCTCTACTCATGTTTGGATCTGAAGCCCATGTACTCGGACCAGAGGGCTGCTCACAGTAGACTGGAACAACCTCCCTTATGGAAGAACTTTCTCTTCTCTTTGTTTTACTTTGTAAGTATAGCACTTGTGCCTGTATAGCAGAAGTAGGTTTTCCATCCCATCTGCTCATTTTCTCTTCAAAGGCATGGAGGAGAGACCATGGTGTGATACACGGAAAATTCAGTGTATGTCATGACATGTACTGTTCCTGTTTAGCTGGTCTTGACGAAGAGCTTCTTCTCCTAATGGCTTCAACACGGGTCCATTCAGGGGAATAATAGGATCTGTTCTCCCTCCTGTCTAGTTTTTCCATCAATTTTTCAACTGATCTCTTGGTTTCCTTAGGCATCTTCTCCAGGGCTGATACATGGACCTGTAGAGGACCAGAGACACTGTCTTCATACTGTTGTAGTCTCCTGGCCACTTCTGTCACAGTTGGTACCTCATCATCTGTTCCCCAGATCATTGTTGACAACGTGTGGGAATATGTTGATGGGGCACACTGCAAAAAGTTCTGCAACATGAGTCACTGGCATAGGATTGCATCAGGGTTCACTACTTGCCCATCACCATAAATGACGTATTTAGTCTCTGTCTCCCCCCCGATTCAGCACAGCTAGTTTTCTCAGGTACTTAATACCTTTTTCCATGGTGGTCCATTTGCTTTGGCGGCATTTGATGTCCTCCTTACAGGGGCACCTGGATTTTATAGCTGAGAAGTGTAACCTTCAGAGGCTGATAGTGTTGTTTTTTCTTGCAAGCTCTTGGTTAATGCCTTCATCTCTGACCGGGTATCACAACTGCCTGTCTTCTCTACCATCCAATTCAATGGACTTGGCCCAATTACCCCAGCATCGGAGCAGCCAGTTTGGAAGCAGCTCACCTTCATGACTGCTGTAATCATTTCTCAGATTTCACAGCTCCTTTATAGATAAAGGTTTAGTGCTAACCTCTGCATCTGATGACTCCACATTTGATGTGTTTGCTTTATAAGGACCTGATCCTTGATAATCCAACCTTCAGTGAGTTGCTGAAGGACATGCTCCATCATCACCCAACAACACTGGGAAATCAGTTTTTGTTAGGTGTTTCTTTACATTTGCAGGTGTGTCAGGCTTTGCATCTGGTTCTGACTCATACTCTGATTCAGCTTGAGAATGACACTCTCCCTGCTCTGTCGCTGGACTTGGCTGGTTTTTTTGTTTTCTTTTCCTCTCAGGAGCAACTTGTACATGTACAGATTGAGTGGGAGTGGCTACTGTGGCTGTGTAGCTGCAGTGTTCATTGCTCAAGTTGAAACAACTACAGTGCCCTTTATTGGAGATGGAATAGCTTTAGCGCTTGTTGTGGGAGTTAAAATAGCAACAGTGATTGATGAGGGAGCTGAAGAAGCAGTAGGGTCTGTGGTGGAGACTTGTGGAGTTTGAGTATCTGCAGTGATTTTTCAAGGGTTTGCGGAGCATGAATAGTTGCAGTGCATGTCCTGCACTTCATAGAACCTTAAGGAATCTGGATATCTGTGGTGGTATTTTGGGAGCTGGAGTAGCAGCAGGGCTTATTGGGGGGGCTCATGAGGTCCAAGTAGATCACAGAATCACAGAATATTAGGGGTTGGAAGGGACCTCGAAAGATCTTCTAGTCCAAACCCCCTGCTAGAGCAGGATCACCTAGCTCAGGTCACAAAAGAACACATCCAGGAGGGTTTTGAATGTCTCCAGAGAAGGAGACTCCACAACCTCTCTGCACAGCCTATTCCAGTGCTCCATCACCCTCAGCATGAAAAAGTTTTTCCTTATGTTTACCCAGAATTTCCTATACTTCAGCTTGTACCCATTGCCCCTTGTCCTATCACTGGATGTCATTAAGAAGAGCCTGGCTCCATTCTCCCGACACTTGCGCTTTACATATTTATAGACATTAATAAGGTCACCCCTCAGTCTCCTTTTCTCCAGGCTAAAAAGACACAGCTCTCTCAGCATCTCCTCATAAGGGAGATGCTCCACTCCCTTAATCATCCTAGTGGCTCCGTGCTGGACTGTCTCCAGTAGCTCCCTATCTTTCTTGAACTGGGGTGCCCAGAACTGGATACAATACTCCAGGGGGGGCCTCACCAGCACAGAGTAGAGGGGGAGAATAACCTCCCTCTACCTGCTGGCCATGCAGGTCTTAATGCATCCTAGGATGCCATTGGTCTTCTTGGCCACGAGGGCGCATTGTTGGCTCATGGTCATCCTCTTGTCCACCATGACTCCTCGATCTTTTTCCCCAGAGCTCCTCTCCAACGGATCAGCCCCCAACCAGTACTGATACACAGGGTTGGTTTTCCCCAGATGCAGTACTTTACACTTGCCCTTGTTGAACTTCAATAAATTTCTCCCCTCCCAGCTTTCCAGCCTGTCCAGGTCATGCTGGATGGTAGCACAGTCTTCTGGTATGTCAGCCACTCCTCACAGTTTTGTATCATCAGCAAACTTGCTGAGGGTACTCTCTATCCTTTCATCCATGTCATTGATGAATATATTGAACAGCACTGGACACAGGACCAACCCCTGGGGAACACCACTACCCACAGGCTTCCAACTAGACTCTGCTCCACTGACTACAACTCTCTGGGCTCTGTCCTTCAACCAGTTTCCAATCCATCTCACCACAAAACCATCTAAGCCGCACTTCTTAAGCTTGGCTGCGACGATATCATGGGAGAGAGTATTGAAAGCTTTGATGAAGTCGAAATATACCACATCCATTGCCCTCCCCTCATCTATCCATCTAGTTGTGTCATCATAAAAGTCTATCAGATTAGACAAGCATGACTTCCCTTTGTTTGATCCATGTTGACTACTCGTGATAATCCTCCTTTCCTCAATATGCTTTGAGATGGTGACAAGAAGATGCTGGTCCATCAGTTTTCCAGGAATGGAGGTGAGGCTGAATGGTCTATAGTTACCTGGGTCCTCCTTCTTGCCCTTTTTGAAGACTGGGATGACATTGGCCTTCCTCCAGTCCTCAAGCACCTCTCCTGTTCTCCAGGACCTCTTGAAGATTATGGAGAATGGCCTAGCAATGACCTCCCTCATCACTCGTGGGTACATCCCATCAGGGCCCATAGACTTGTGGATGTTCAGTTTACTTAACTGCTCTCTAACCCAATCTTCCTCAAGTGATACAAAACCTTCCTCCAGACTTCCTCTGTGGTCTTATAGGACTGGAACCCCTGGGAGCTGGCCTTAGCAGTAAAGACTGAGGCAAAGGTGGCATTCAGTAACTCCGCCTTCGCTCTATCAGTCACCAGGGTACCCACTTCATTTCGCAGCAGGCCCACATTTCCTCTAGTCTTCCTTTTACCTCCAGCATACTTGAAAAAGCCTTTCTTGTCCTTGATCTCCCTCACCAGGTTTAGTTCTAAGGAGGCCTTAGCTTTTCTTATTGCATCCCCGCATCCTCTGACAACTTCTTTGTACTCTTCCCACGTGGTCAGCCCCTCCTTTCATGTTCTATATACTTCCTTCTTCCACTTAAGTTTATTCATTAGCTCCCTGCCTAACCATGCAGGTCTCCTACCTCTCTTACTTGATTTCTTACTCTTTGGGATGCTCTGATCTTGAGCCTGGAGTGAAAGGCGCTTGAATATTAGCCAGATTGCTTGGGCCCCCTTACCATCTAGAGTCCTGTCCCACTTTTTCAAGCAGTTCCCTGAGGAGGTCAAAGTTAGGCCTTCTGAAGTCCAGGGTAGCTATCCTGCTTGTGGCCCTGTGTCTGCTACATGTGATTCTGAACTCCACCATCTCATGGTCACCGCAGCCAAGGGTTCCCCCTACTTTCACATCCTCAACCAGCCCTCTTTGTTTCATAGTACAAGGTCCAGCAGTACTCCTCTCCTTGTCAGCAATTCCAATACCTGCCTGCATCAAGAAGTTCTTGCCAATGCACTGGAGGAACCTACTGCACTGCATGTGTCTGGCTGTGTAGCTTTCCCAGCAAATGTCAGGGTAATTGAAATCCCCCACAACAACCAGAGCCTGTAGGCAGATGTGCTGCCTTTTCCTGAGGCAACACACACTATGCAAGTTGAGGTGGCTGTATGACACCTACAAGAGTACTGGTATCTAATTTGACACCACACTATAAAGTTAATAAAAAGAATGAAGAGTGTCAATAATAAATTCAATGACAGTAACAATAATAAAACCAACATTATATTTTCATTGTAATAATCATATCCACTGTAGTGGGTCTGCCTGAGCTGCTTTTTCCCATCCAGCCCTCATGCTGCAGTAGAGGGAGTTGGAGGGTGTTGATAACACACCCATGTTATGACTGCCACAGCTCACACGGCACCAGAGGCTGGGGGGGCAAGATGGCGGAGGGGATACAGCCAACCTGAGCTGACCAGTGGGATATTCCATACCATATGTCATCAGCTCAATATAAAGGGAGAGGGCAGGAGGAGGATGTGAGGGCATTTGGTTTTCTCCTCCAAGCGGCTGTTACGTGTTTCTGGAACTCTGCTTCCTGGACGCGGCCCGACATCGCCTGTGGATGGGAAGTAGAGAATAACATCTTATCTGTCATAACACATGACTCCTTGCATAGTATTCTCTCCCTGAGTGCCCTGCTGATGGGGGTTGGGGGAGTGATAGAAGGGCTTGGTGGACACCTGGTGTCGTGCCAGGGTCAAACCACCACAGTTCCTTTTTGGCACCCAACGTGGGGCATGATCAGCTGTGGGCAACCATAATGGACAGTCACACACAGACCAATGTGATCAAGCGAATGCCGTTTATTAGGGGTTACATAGTTGCTTATCTATCTCACTATTCCTAACATGCACTACTAACCTCTACATGATTGGTCACTTCATAAAAAGCTATGCACTCTTAATTATACATGATTGGTGACTTCTGGCTGTCAACACGGCAGGCACACAGCAGTCTTGTCCCTTATCTTCCTTCTTGGATTCAGGGAGTTGTTCTTCTCTTAGCTGTCTTCCTATCTCGCAGCTGTGGCCGACCTTGAGGCCTCATTCTTGCAGTGAATTCTGTTAGCTTATGAAGGCTGGATTGCTCACATGTCCGTTGCTAGACAAAAACTCCTCTACAAATCCTCCGTTTTTCTTTTGAGCAATCCAGACAGACAAGACAGCCTTATGGAGCATTCGAGAAATACACTGAAAAGCACACGCCAAAACAGCTATAAGCAAAATTAAACAAATTATAGCAATAAGCCCTTGCTTGATCAAAATAGCCACTCTATACTTTTATCACAGGTAAGCTTTTACATGGTGTTACTAATATGAAGTGCAAGCTGTCTTGTCTTACATGACACTAGCGTTACACTACAGCCTACAGCAAGGAGGAGACTTGAAGCTGCCCTCGGTTTTACTTCTCTTTAAAAAGCGGGACCTACTGAGGAAGAGGAATGAGATATAACTGCACTTTAGGGATAATATTTCCTCTGTTTCTTACAGAGTTGTAAACAAAGTACAGAATAGCAGAGGTGATAGTAAATTGAGGAAAAAAAAGTAAACTAGCCTATTACACACACACACAGAGAACTGCAGTTTATTATCAAAGGCCAACATCATACACATTCTGTTTTTCATATCAGGATCCATATCAGGGTGTCCATAAATGGCTGCATACAGCTTATCTAAAAATGATGTAAAAGGCTCATTTGGACCCTGCTTGATATGTGTGAATCCATATGGCTTCCCTGGCTCATGGATAGAAAGTATAGCCTGTAAGGCCAGCTGCTAAGATAGCTGTAACATTTCTACTGGATATTGAGTCTGCATCTGGGTGCTATTATACGGAACCGTCCCCATTAACGTTTGCGTATGAACCCCATAGAGAGGGGCATTTTGTTGTCGAGGTCTCGCTTGCTCTGCGTCACAGAGTTTCTGCCATGACCTATGAAATAGAAACAACTGAGATGGCGTCAACAACATTTCAGCTATATTCACACTATCCTGGGGTAATAACATATCAGCAGTAAAGATATACCTAATAATTTGTTGTGCCAATTGAGAGCGTAAACCATACTGACTTAAAGCAGATCTCACCTGTTCCAAAACCTTCCAATCAAAAGCCTCCCACTTTTTCCCACCCCCCGATGTCTCAATTACAGTGAATGCTTGTGGTATAAAAGCCCCCTCCACAAGAGCATCCTTAATAATCCCTTTCCATCATTGGGAAATTTGATCTGGAGGCTGGTCTGATACCCCTCCGCCCTCCGGCAGCAAAGGAGTTGCATTGCGGATAGGAAGGCTCGACGCGACATTCTCAACCCTTGGTGGATCGTGAAAAGGACTGAGAGGAGCTCTTGGATATTGAAGAACTGGAGCTTCTCACATCTGCAGGCTCATGTCATTCAGTTTCATTAAAACTTCCCACAATAGCCCCTCCACCCCTCCTTTCTCTTCCCTTTGCTCACTAGGGGTGGTGACAAACCCAGGAGAGGGAGGGGACGCTGGCAAGGCAGGGCATGTCCTGGTTTCAGGTCAACAATCTGGCCCGCCCACTACTCCATCTGGTCCCACAGTTACTTCCTCATTCCTGCCAGATGCTGTACTGCTGCCGGACTGATCACAGCCATTCCCGCCAGCAGGTGACACCTCCCCACAAAAGGAGGGTTTAGCATTCCTGTGTAAACTGGGTACCCGTATGCACATTTCAAAAGGATTTAAGGAGGAGGAGGACTTGATACTCCCATCCTCCTTAGGTGAGCATGAAGTGTTAGGGCTTAATGCCACAAAAGCAGAGGCGGTTGTGGCATGCTCCCCTTTCATAGATTGCAGGGTCTCCTTAATCAGCTTCCATAAAGTAGAATATTTGAGTGCTTCCTTCACCTCTTTTCCCCCATCTCTAATGTCATCCCATAGGCCACTCCCTATGGCTTCCCAGGTGGACAACTGAAACGCTGTACCGACCTCGGGGAACATGTTTCTTTCTCTTCCCCATAGCAATAGCCCTTTTAAAGTCTGAGTTTCATATTGGATCCCTCTCTTAGAGAGGATATGTTGGACAAGCTTCATCACGGCTTCTCCCTGTTTAGTGATAGCCGGCCCCATCTCCTCCCTGACAGCTCACTTGCCTTAGCAGAAAGATTCAACTCTGTTGTCTCTGTTGAGGTGCACCTCTGCCATGCGTTGGGCTGTTCCGCATGTAGTCGCCAGGGCAGCGACTAATTTTGGTCGTCTTTCCACCCTCCAGCTGCCTTCTTCACGCCGTTACCACAGCTTCAGCAGCTACTGAGGGTCCCTGTTCGGGCGCCACTTGTGGGAGACCATAACGGACAGTCACACATAGACCAATGTGATCAAGCGAATGCCGTTTATTAGGGGTTACATAGTTGCTTATATATCTCACTATTCCTAACATGCACTACTAACCTCTACATGATTGGTCACTTTGTAAAAAGCTATGCACTCTTAATTATACATGATTGGTGACTTCTGGCTGTCAACGCAGCAGGCACACAGCAGTCTTTTCCCTTATCTTCCTTCTTGTTATCAGCGAGCTGTTTTTCTCTTAGTTGTCTTCCTCTCTCGCAGCTGTGGCTGACCTTGAGGCATCATTCTTGCAATAAATTCTGTTAGGTTATGAAGGCTGGATTGCTCACATGTCCATTGCTAGACAAAAACACCTCTATAACCATCTTCTTGCTTGCTTCCTTTAGATATTAATAGCAAATTCGTGTGCAGGACACGGAGTTTGCTTGCACTACCTATCTGGTGTTTTGTTCACATGTTTACTGAAACACTGTCTCTTTGCTTTGCTTCTGCACTGATTGCTGCAATGTGCTGGGGAAGCTTCTGTCTCGGGAGGATGAAGGGACTCAGGAGCACCCTGGCACAAATAGCATTGATGTGTTTCACGCTGGTATCAGTGGCATTGCTGTGTTGGGGGGGCTACCTTGGGGAGGAAATGATTGAATATATCTCTCTCTTTCAACAGAAAACTGATGTAGATGATTTATTTGTGCATGCTCCCAAGGTCCTTGTCCACCCTTATGACAGCTTCTTGATACTACTAATTAATATCTGTGGCCTAATCTGGGTTGTGTGTAGTCTGGTCCCAGTTTGGCCTGAGAGGAAACAAGTTTCAGGTGGGGTGACACAAAAATGTGCCCTGAGACGGCCTGTCCCTGGGTGGCAAGGGGTCTGGCAGGATTTGGGCAGGTTCCTGGGATGGTTGTCAGCTCCTGTAGCCTGGGACTTCAACCCTGAACAGGCAAGCTGACAGTATCTAATAGAAGGGTGCCTTGTCTACCCCAATGAAAACCAGCGGCTTTTAGCGCTGTACTAGGGCCTGGCCTGTGCCTATCAAGCCACAGTTGAGTACTCTCAGAGGACTGTGGTTGAGGCAGGCACCCAAACTACATCTGAAGACTCTCAGGTTGAGACAGGGACTGAAACAACCACAACCACCAAAATTGCCCCAGTAGTAAAAAAGAAGCAGTGGACTGGCCCCTACCCTCGATTAGTGAGGGATGTGGAAGATGAGGAAGCACACAACCAACAAGCTGGACCCTCAGCAGGGAGATTGGAGGAGGGAGTAATGGAATTGAAGCAGGAGGCAGAAACCACCCAGTCCCTGACTTCATCAGAACTTTGAGACCTGAGGAAAGATTACAGCCGACAGATAGGGGAATGGATTGTTACCTGGCTGCTTCGATGCTGGGATAATGGGGCTGATACCCAACAGCTGGAAGGTAAGGAAGCCCAACAGCTGGGCTCCCTTGCTAGGAATCGTGGCATTGAGAAAGGAATTGGAAAAGAGGCAGCAATTTGCAGACTCTGGAGATGGCTCCTTTCAAGTGTCAAAGCAAGATATCCATTCAAGGAAGACTTAATGAACTCCACCTTCTCAGGAAAGTGGTCCACTGCTGATGAAGGTACCCAGTACCTGAGGGAACTAGCAGTACTGGAAGTCATCTATGGGGATTTAGATAATGATGAGCATCCTAAAGACCCAGAGGATGTTCAGTGTACAAGGGCCATGTGGAGAAAAGTGATTAAGAATGCACCAGCTTCATATTCTGCCAGCTTGGCAGCAATGTACTATCCACAAATGGATAACCCAACTGTGGAAACTGTTTCTTCCTGGCTTCAGAACTTTGAAGAGAGTCTTGGTACCTCCACATGCCTAAGGGCTAGCACCTTGGATATCAGGAGTCCCCCAAGGAATCAGCCAGTCAGAGGGAAAGGGAACCCCAGGCATATGCCACTTGGTCTACTCTGGTTCTTCCTGCATGACCAGGGGGAGGATATGAGGAAGTGGGATGGTGAACCAACCTTTAAGCTGGAAGCCCATTGTAAGAGCCTGGCTGTTGTTTGCCTCAAACCTTGTGTGGTGATAAGGTCTGGAAAGACCTGTCTGGAAGGGAGAGGTATTGATTGCTTTTAATGTCTCTGTGCCCCCCTTTGGCTCCTTGCAGAAATGATTTAACAAAAGGAAGAGATAGGTTCTGCATAGGTGGGACTCTGTCTTTTCTTTAGTTAAGTGCTCCTGCTGACTGCATCATGGGGGTGGTAGATGGCAGGCGCCACACTACTTCTAGCTCATGGAGCTTATGCAAATCAACACCACTTCCTGTGGAAGTTGGGAATGCCACCCAGATACCTCAAGGGTATAAAAGGGACAGAAAAATATTGATTGGTGTGCACCCACCACCGAAGAACTGAAAACTTGTATTGATCGAGTGAGACGTCGCTGGATCCACGGGTGGTGATAATCTTTTCTCTTTATCTTACTCTCTATCTTTCTTACTTATTCACTCACCTCTCCTCTCTTTTCCTCTTCTCTAATAACTTTCTTCCTCTTCCTCAAAATTCGGTTGCGCCGTAAAATAATCGCCTACAAAGATTGACTCTTTTATCCGTACTGTTTGTTGATTGTTCTATTAGGGAGAGCTAATAAACTGTTTTGTTATTGTTCCTCGGAGTCAGTGTTGTGACTCTGCTGCCCCGGCTGCCCTGCCGTGCAGGGGCAGCCTCTTTCAGGGGATCGCAAAGATTCACCTCCCTCGTTGTCCACTGAGTGGGACGAGACACCCATGTACGTGAACTGAGAGGGAAGACCACCGTTAAAAAGGGGCCATCCAAGAAGACCGTTAATGTAGTCAGTGTCGAAACACAAAAAAGCAATCAACGATTTTGCAGATATGGGAAGACTAAAATCAGCTTCACCGAGCCTGACGAGGGGACTTCTGTTTTGACACAGCAAGGGTCAGACAGTGAATATTCTGACCAGGAGAAGGAATAGAGGAGCCCTGCCTCCAGCCAGGTGGTGGAAAGGGACAACCAGATTTACTGGACTGTGTGGATCCTATGGGGTGGCATGTCAGATCCATAGCAGTACAAGGCCTTGGTCGATACAAGTGTGCAGTGCACATGAATGCCATCAAAATACAGAGGAGCTGAGTGCATAAGTATTTCTGGGGTGACAGGGGGATCCCAGAAGCTGACAGTATTGGAGGCTGAAGTAAGCCTGACTGGTAGGGAGTAGTACAAATACCCCATTATGACTGGCCCAGAGGCCCCGTGAATCCTTGGCATAGATTATCTCAGGAGAGGCTTTTTCAAGGATCCAAAAGGATACCGGTGGGCTTTTGGTGTTGCTGCCTTGAGGTGGAGGGAAGTGAACAGTTGTCCACCTTGCCAGGTCTCTCAGAAAACCCTTCTATAGTGGGGCTGAAGAAGGTTGAAGAGCAGCTGGTACAATGGCTACGACAACAGTACATCACCGGCAATATCACACCAACAGAGATTCTCTGATCCCTATCCAGGAATTGATTCGTCAGCTGGAGAGCCAGGGAGTGATCAACAAACTCATTCACCCTTCAACAGCCGAATATGGCGTGTGCAAAAGTCAAGTGCACAATGGTGATTGACAGTGGACTATTGTGGTCTGAATGAAGTTACACCAATGCTCAGTGCTGCCGTGCCAGACATGCTGGAACTGCAGTATGATCTAGAGTCCAAGGCAACCAAGTGGTACGCCAAGACTTATATAGTTAATGTGTTTTTCTTCATTCATATAGAACCAGGGTGTAGGCCACAGTTTGCCTTCACCTGAAGGGGAGTCCAGTACACCTGGAATCGATTGCCCCAGGGGTGGAAACACAGCCCCACCACCTGCCACAGACTGATCCATACCGCACTGGGGGAAGGTGGGGCTCCAGAGCACCTCCAGTACATTCATGACATCATTGTATGGGGCAACAGAGCAGAAGAAGTTTTCAAGAAAGGGAAGAAAATAATTGAAATCCTCCTGGAGGCCAGTTTTGCTATAAAGCGAAGCATGGTGAAGGGGCCTGTGCAGGAAATCCAGTTCCTTGGAATAAAATGGCAGGATGGGCGTCGACACATCCCGATGGACGTGATCAATAAGATAACAGCAATGTCTCCACGAACCAACAAAAAGGAGACACAGGCTTTCCTGGGTGCTGTGGGTTTCTGGAGAATGCATATTCCAGATTACAGCCTCATTGTGAGCCCGCTCTACCATGTGACCCGGAAGAAGAATGACTTTAACTGGGGCCCTGAACAGCAACAGGCCTTTGAACAAATTAAACAGGAGACTGTGCATGCTGTAGCCCTTGGGCCAGTCCGGACAGGACCAAATATCAAAAATATAATCTACAGGGCAGCTAGGAAGTATGGTCCTACCTGGAGCCTCTGGCAGAGGGCACTCAGGGAGACACGAGGCCGACCTCTGGGTTTTTGGAGTCAAGGATAGAGAGGATCTGAGACCAACTATACTCCAACGGAAAAGGAAACACTGGCGGCATATGAAGGAGTTCGAGCTGCCTCAGAAGTGATCGGAACAGAAGCACTGCTCCTCCTGGCACCCCTACTGCCTGTGCTGGGATGGATGTTGAAAGGGAGAGTCTCATCTACAAACCATGCAACTGATGCCACATGGAGCAAAAGGATTGCATTGATAACACAACAGGCTCAAATAGGGAACCCCAGTCGCCCAGGGATCCTGGAAGTGATCACGAACTGTCCAGAAGGCAAAGATTTTGGGATGTCGCCAGAGGTAGAGGTGAAACGTGCTGAGGAGGCCCCACCATACAACACATTATCAGATGATGAAAAGCAATACGCCCTGTTCACTGATGGGTCTTGTCGCATTGTGGGAAAACATCGACGGTGGAAGGCTGCTGTGTGGAGTCCCCTATGACAAGTCATTGGAGTTGCTGAAGGATGCGGTGAATCCAGTCAGTTTGCAGAAGTGAAAGCCATCCAACTAGCCCTAGATATTGCCGAACGAGAAAAGTGGCCAGTGCTCTATCTCTACACTGACTCCTGGATGGTGACAAATGACCTGTGGGGGTGGTTGCAGCAGTGGAAATGGAGCAACTGGCAGCACAGAGGCAAACCCATCTGGGCTGCTAGGCTGGGAAAGACATTGCTGCTCGGGTAGAGAACCTGGTGGTAAAGGTGCGCCACGTGGATGCCCATGTGCCCAGAAGCCGGGCCACTGAAGAACATCAGAACAACCAGCAGGCAGACCAGAATGCCAAGGTGGCATTGGCTCATGTGGATCTGGATTGGCAGCGGAAGGGTGAATTATTTATAGCGCGATGGGCCCATGACACCTCAGGTCATCAAGGAAGAGATGCGCCCTATAGATGGGCTCAAGATCAAGGGGTGGACCTGACCATGGAGGCTATCACAGAGGTCATCCACAAATGTGAAACATGTGCTGCAATCAAACAAGCCAAGAGGTTAAAGCCCCAGTGGTATGGAGGACATTGCTAAAATATAAATATGGAGAGGCCTGGCAGGTTGAATACATCACTCTCCCACAAACCCGCCAAGGTAAGCGCCACGTACTTACAATGGTGGGAGCAACCACTGGGTGGCTGGAAATGTACCCAGTGCCCCATGCCACTGTCCAGAACACCATCCTGGGCCTTGAAAAACAGATGTTGTGGCGGTATGATACTCTGGAAAGAATTGAATAAGAGAATGGAACTCTTTTCTGAAATAGCCTCCTGGATGCCTGGGCCAGGGAGCATGGCATCAAGTGGGTGTATCACATCCCTTATCATGCACAAGCCTCTGGGAAGATTGAAAGGTGCAATGGGCTGTTAAAAACCACATGAAAAGCATTAGGGGGTGGGACCTTTAAACAATGGGACAAACATCTAGCAAAGGCCACCTGGTTAGTTAACACCAGAGGATCTGTTAGTCATTCTGGCCATGCCTAAACAAAACCCCTGCCTGTTGTGGGAGGAGTTAAGGTCCTTTTAGTGCACACTGGGAGGTGGTTGGGGAAGGCAGTGTGGATAGCTCGACCCTTGGGAAAAGGCAAACCCATTTGTGGGATTGCCTTTGCCCAAGGACCTGGATATACCTGGTGGGTAATGCGGGAGGATGGTGAGACCCGGTGTGAACCTCAAGGAGATTTGACCTTGGCAGAAAGATAATCTGGATCGTGAGTTGTATGTTGAAGGAAATGATGCTGTAGGAAGGAGATGGAATAACAGAGAGTGAATTTCACAAAGGACCCATGTAGGGATTGATAAGAATAAGACAGAAATAGTTGTTAGCTAGAAATAGTTATGCTAAGTCCTGCAAGGCCATTAAACAGCCAACACTGCCCCAACCTTGAGGAGATAAGACTAAGGATGAGAAAAGCAGAAGCACCTGGCAAAACAGGAGGATAAGAGGAGAAAAACAGGGTGCTGAAGGAAGAAACCCAAGAGAATCGGCAGCCAATTAAAAGTGATTGAAGTGCGCATGGACAGACTCTGTGTTTGAGTGTGGGGCCAATAAGAAGTGACCTGGGTGCGTGGTCAGTATTGTCTCGTGTATAAATTTAGCCTGTTGCACTTAATAAAGTGACTTCTGATTACAACCATATTGGCTGTGCTGTCGGAGTCTGTCCCTGCACGCTACATTTGGTGACCCCGACGTGATAATGATTCTACGGGATGGGAGTTGGAGGGAAAAGAAAAAGCAGGGGACTTGCCGTGGTCAGGACACGGCAGGACCATAACTGAGTGTCCGAGAGAGATGCGGTAAGGAGACAGCAGGACCGTTAACTGGACTTCTGAGAGAGATGTGGTAACAGTCAAATCAGTGTGTTGGAAGAAAAGATAAGCAGTGGCGAGGGTCAGATTGGGAGCCAATAGTACTAAAGAAGAAGAAAAGGCAGGAGACATTCTGAAGTATATCCTTTCTACGAAAGGGATAATAGTAGAAAAACCGGCATTATGTACTATTGCTATCATGTAATTGCAGTAGTGGAAACAACAATTTAATTGTATCAATAATGTTACCAAAAAAGTGATTTTCCTGTAGCCTTAATAGTGCATTTGGTTTGGCATGTGGCCTGGGAATAGCTTATGAAATGTTATTGATCTTTTTTCATTCACAAAAAGGAAGGGAGAGTGCTTTTCTTTTCAGAGGCCACAGATTGGTAGAGAATGTGAGGTGATGCTGGTTTTGCCATACTCATCTCAATACATTTGGTTTTCAACAGTATCAGAACAGTTTGTGCTTCAAATTTGATAGACATTATTATCAGATTCCAGTTTGTCTTTGGGTCTCAACATTGGGCTTGAGAAATGGCTATTCGACTTATGATGGCCTTTTTTGACTTATGCTGCTTTTAAACAGGAAGTTTCTCAGAAGAGACAAACTTGCCCTATATGCTGTTAACAGTAGCCAAATATGTTGAATACTTAAGTAAAACAGACGCTCAGCCATGTAGTACTCCCAGGGGAAAAAAAAAAAAAATTAGTTGAAATTGACTAGAAATAAATAAAGAAGGTAAGAGTTTACTCCTTGTTGAATCACGATGCTCTTAACAGAATCATATTTAAAGAAAAAAAAAAAGCATTATTCATGCAATTAGAGCAAATTTTCACAGTAGTTCAGCTTTGCACAGACTGGAGGCTCAGTAATTTCAGAAAACCTGGAAGTAGATAAGGAGTCCTGAAAATTTGGTCTCTCAGACTTAGTTAAAAAAGTCAGTGTTACTACTGGAAATATATCCACTCTCCCCAGTCCTGCTTCAGTGTTGCAGCCTCAAGAATCCCTGCAGCCTTCAAATCCAGGATCATGTCAACCCATGTTCATCATTTTTATTTAGATAAGACCTTGAGAAGGATTGAATATCTACACCTATTCTTGACCTCAGGTCGTCTCACATCCTAGGAACAAGCAGATAATGAACGGTATTTATTTATTTATTTGTAACCTGATGTGCTTTTAATCAGTGACATATGCATCTGAATTTGAATAATATATTAACTTGCAATAAACTCACATGATTCTTCAGGTCTCATAGTACAGACCACACAGATAACTGGCTTTTCCTTAAACAGACCTTCACTGAATTAAATTAAGTTCTGTTGACATTCTTTACAGACATTTGCTTTAGATCGTGCTACATACTTTCACATTACATTTTCCTATGATTTATTTATGACAGTCCTATACATATAAAATCTCTGCTCTTAAGTTCACATTGTTCTCAATTCGCATTCCTAGAAAAGTTCACAGCAATGATTCACAAGTGATTCACTCTCAACAATGCCCTTTTCTCCTCTGAAGTGAGCCCTTGGCATCCTGCATTTGCTTAGAGAGGCACTGACTACTTAAATCTTCACCTTGTGATTTTTTAGGACTGCCTGTCTATGAGAAGTACATAAATGGCTATACAAGCATTTGAAAAGACTGAATGCTGAAACATACTTCAGATTACTATTTACCTCTACTGTTTATAAACATATAATAATACATAAAGACAGCTGTGAAATAATTTTTTGTGTGTGCATGTTCAAACTGTGTCTTTTAGGTTATATGCAGCATTTGTCCAAACAGCTCAAAATATGCTGGATGTTGTCTTGCCCCTGCTCTAATTAAGCAAAAGAAATGACAGCCCAGAAAAGACAGTGTCACGGTTTAGGGTCAGGGCAGCCCCTTAAACCTATAACAGACGCTCTCTGTTAACCCCCCTCCCTCCCCAGAGGGGGAGAGAAAGGGAATAAGGGAGAGAGACTTAGCGATTAGAAAAGGAAACCAGAACAGCTTTAATGAAAATGAAAATAATAATTATAAAAATGGAATATATACAAATATATACAAAACCAGTATCGAACCCAACCCCCCTGATGGTAATTATATCACCGTCACCACTGATGTTGTGCAGGCACCGGGGGAGTCCCAGACTGGGCCCTGCAGCAGACGGGAGCAGTGTTCAGGAGCTGGATTCTGGTACTGGGTTCAGGAACACGCAGATCGGATCAAAGGCAGTCCTCCTTGGGTGCTCCGAGGAAGGAACCGAAAAAGGACCAGAGCCGAGCCAAGCAAAAGCTGGCAAAGCAGTCCAAGGGGGAGAGAAGAGCCCAGAGACCCTTCGGGTCCCTCAGCTCTAGACCAAATATGGTGTATATGGGATGGAATACCTCATTGTTCCGTTTAGAGTCACCCGTCCTGTCCACTCCTCCCTGAAGGTGCAGCCTTTCTCTTTCTGCACCCCCCAGTGTGGTACACAAGACCCAGCAGTGGCCTTGGTCTGCATACCAATCCTTGGTAGTTACTCTAAACATAAGGTGTTATCACTGCCAGAAGCAGACACTGTGAAAACAGGCTGCTTCATTCAGAAAGTGCAGTTAATTAGAAGAACTGAGCTGAAAAGTAAAATTACTGAACAGAATTAGTTCTGTTTTCACTCAAACCAGGACAGACAGGGTATTATTTACTAGCATGCTGAACACTTGCAAGTATTTTATCTGTGAGTCAGAGCTCAGTGTGCAAGTGTAGACAAAGCAGATGATTTCTGGGCATCACACTGCTGAGAGTGTGAAACAGTTGGGAAATGTCTCCTCTTCCTGCACCTACAATTTCACAAAGCTTAGCAGCATTTGTGGAGGAATTTGGATGTGTGTAGGGTCGCAGATGGAAAAGGGTGCTAAGTGTTTCAGAAAACATGGGAACAACAAACCATTGTTCTAAGGCCCTCAGACCTGCTTTCCACTCCATTTCTTCATTTTGCTTCCCTCTCCTGTTCTTGCCTGAGACCCAGGCCCTGATCCTTGTGGGAGAGAAATTTGACTTTTCTGCTGAGATGCTTTTATCTGACTGAATGCCATAGTCAGAGGACATTTTCTATGGCAGACTCTTGAAGGATATTCTCTCTCTGATATTGCTACATTTTTGACAACTCTTATCCTGTTTACTTTTCAGCTTATTAAAAAGGTAAAGTAGATACAACTTTTCCATGTCATACAAGGTTTTGTGGGAGGCAAAGGAGGGAGAACAACTACCAGTACTGGAAGTGGCCACTACATCTCCCACGCAGTTCAACTGTTGCACCTACGAGTACATCTCATTAGCCAATAGCAAATTTGTGACAAGTGACGTGCGGAAAACAAACTCTACAACCCCTGAAAGGTTATAAAGCAGGTATGTTTATTACGGCGCCGGGTGCAAGG
>JANVCC010009118.1:48434-180401 GCA_025345505.1 Todiramphus chloris collaris
AACTTGCTTTATTACCTTTCAAGCAGAATACTGTCCCCCTCACTTCACAAGGGCTGTAAGATAATCTGAATCACAGATAGTCAAAAGCAAAATATTCAGATATATATTTTGAGGTTCCCTTAGGAACTGCTATGGGCTGGTTTCAGCCCCATCCTACAATACTATGCTGGAATACCAAGTATAGAATTTCCACCTCTCAATTCTTAACTGTGCAGAGTTCCTTTCCTTTTGGGTCTCTGTGGTACATACATGTGTCTTACAGCTGATGACCATATTTGGATTTTGTTATGCACTTTGTCATATTGAAAGATATCAGGGTCATGGAATAATTCAGGTTGGAAGTCTCATCAGTAGATCATGTAGTCTAATCTCCTGCACAAACCAGTGTCAGTTATGTGGTCAAAACACGTTATTCAGAGCTTTCATAGGAGGACTGACAGTTTTACTGGAAATCATAATGGCATCCAACTAACAAAATATTAGAATGCAAGCTTCCAAGGCTATTCTTCTGTCTTTGCCAGCTGCTTGACCTGTTGCTGGCACGGTTGCAAAACTTTGCCAGTGTTGAGGTTTTGGGGAGTTATTCTGTTTTCCCTCTTGTCTTAACGAATTTTTCCATACTTGTTAGTCAGGGAGGTAAATGGCTGTACTTAAGAGACACAAAAGGACTTGGCCACAGGGGGAGGGGTCCAGCCAGCCGAAAAAAGGGGGTTGGGTGGAGCCCCTGGGGCTCTTGCTTGGTTTGCTCCCGGCATTCGAGGAGGAGAAGCTGCCCTCGTGGTGCAGAGAACTCTCCCCTGCTGCGTCTCCTGCTCTCCCTGCTGCGTCTCCTGCTCTCCCTGCTGCCTACCGAGGATCCTCTGGACACCGGGATCAGCTTGGAGAGAGGTCGTCCCTGCTTTTAGTCTCCTGCTTTTCCTCCTACCCCTGCTGTCTCCCGAGGATCTTGCTGGACACCGGGATCGGCTGCCCAGGGGGTTCGTGACGCGGGCTTTCCGTCGGCCATTGCCACGTGGGGACTGAGCTGGCTCCGGAGCGGCGGGGAGACCATCGCGCCCGCCCTGCTCCCTGGGAGCCCCGAGAGGTTGGGACTGGTTTCCCTGTGCTGTTTTCCTGTTACTGACATAGTTATTGTTGTTTGTTTGTCCTGTTATATATATTTAGTAAAGAACTGTTATTCCTATTCCTCATATCTTTGCCTGAAAGCCCCTTAATTTCAAAATTACAAGCATTCGGAGTGGAGGGGGTTGCATTTCCATTCCAAGGGGGACTCCTGCCTCCCTTGGCAGACACCTGTCTTTCAAACCAAGACAGCCAGCCTCTTTGCCTTTCACCTTATCCTCATACACACACTATACCAGAGGTCTTCCAAGTTATTTACCTGATTTTTGTATAAGATCACCAGAAGGAGACAACAGCCATGATTAACCCACTCCATTATGTGATAAATAGCCTATCATATCAAATATTGTCTCTAAAAAAATAGAAGAAAGCTGTAAGTAGAAGACTTCTACAGTTTTATTTTGTTTGTTGCTTTTTAGTAGAGATCCTCAGTAACTTAAGCTCTGGATATAAATTCAGTATCAAAACTCCTATGTGAGGCAGAACTATTTTTGCTCCTTCCACCTTGTAGACAGGATTTGGAGATACAAACACAAGGTACACCTAAGAAGTAAAATAATTAATGCTCTTTTTTGTGACTTGTTAAGTGTAGAGGAGTTTTTGTCTAGCGACGGACATGTGAGCAATCCAGCCTTCATAAGCAAGCAGAATTTCTTGCAAGAATGAGGCCTCAAGGTCGGCCACGACTGCGAGAGAGGAAGACAGTGAAGAGAAAAACAGCTCCCTGATGCCAAGAAGGAAGATAAGGGAAAAGACTGCTGTGTGCCTGCCGCGTTGACAGCCAGAAGTCACCAATCATGTATAATTAAGAGTGCATAGCTTTTTATGAAGTGACCAATCATGTAGAGGTTAGTAGTGCATGTTAGGAATAGTGAGATATATAAGCAACTATGTAACCCCTAATAAACGGCATTCGCTTGATCACATTGGTCTGTGTGTGACTGTCCGTTATGGTCTCCAACAGTTAAGAGCGTTTGCTTTTCACTGTCAGTGGGATAATGTCTGTGGGATAATGACTGGGGGTGATTTTAAAAATCAAAATAATATTAAAGTTGCAGTATTGTTCACACATACAGAAAGGTATAACATTGGAGAAACTTTCAGGGTAGAGCACAACTGGTATGCCAGGAATCCATTTGACAACAGATCCCTAGGCAGCACTGCTTGCAAGTAGCGTGGGGGATGGAGTGGAGTGAAGATTCCACATCCAGGCCCTGCAAAGTTACAACAGAAATGGGAACTTGATGGTCCTACAGAACTGATAAGCTGCCTGTTTGTGACCGTTGGCCAACAGTCTGTCAGCTTTTGACAAAGTACTGTTCTTTGTGCAAACTTTGATCATTATAACGTCATTATAACACCAAAACACACCTCCATCCCAAAGGCTACCCACCTCAAAAGTGCGACCACCATTCACTGAGTTTGCTCAGTGAATTTTCTTCTGCTATATCTTTAAAAGTGAAGAGAGAGAAATTTACACCAATCATAATAAAGGTAATGTAGTGGGTCTGGCTGATCTGCTTTTCCCCATACAGCCCTCATGCTGCAGTACTGGGAGCTGGAGGGTGTTGATAACACGGGTGGTGTTAAGACTGCCAGTGCTCACACAGCACCAGAGGCTGTGAGGGGGGGCAAGATAGGGGAGGGGATACAGCCAACCTGAGCTGACCAGTGGGATATTCCATACAATATGACGTCAGCTCAACTATTAAAGGAAAGGGCAGGAGAAGGGGGGGGGGGGGGGGGCATTCAGCTTTGTCCTCCGAGCAACTGCTATACGTGTTCCTGGAGCCCTGCTTCCTGGACTCGGCCGCACATCGCCTGTGGACGAGAAGTAGAGAATAACATCTTATCTATCATAACCCATGGCTATTTTCTTTTCTTCTTATTCTCTCCCTGTGTGCCATGCTGACAGAGGTTGGGGGGAGTGATAGAAGGGCTTGGTGGGCACCTGGTGCCCAGACAGTTTAAACCTACCACAGGTATTTATGACTAGAGTCACTGAAGCTCCACCTTGAAGGTAAAAATTATTATAAAAATGGTTTAGGTAAGAGGGGATGTTAGGGAAGACATCATCTTGGACAAGCCAGAGCAGACATCATCTCTGACTCCTGGGATCAGTCGACAGGCTGAACCTCTCTTCCCCCCCTTAGGGATGCCTTTGGGTAAGATCTGGTCTTTAAACTTAGAAACTTTTTGAGCTGCTCATTTGTATACTATACATATATATATATATACTTTGCAGACAGTGTATTTATCACCGGCAATCTAAAATAACTTGTATTTCTGTCACTCTCAATAAACTGCACTTTTTCATGTTGCTCGTCACAGTAGTTCTCTCATTGGGTGCCATCAGATCGTTACTGGCTGCATGGTACCATGGAGCGTGACTAGGCAGAGAGTGTAGGGGTCTATTAGTGAATGAATCCCGAGCCATGTTAGTTCAGATGTACTGAACGCAACTGGACTGGGATCCAAGCCGTGATAGTACAGATACACTGAACGCGACCAGACTAATAGTACCAAACTAACAGTGCCCTATTAGTGAATCCGAGCCGTGGTAGCTCAGCCAGACTGAACGTGACCGGACTAATAGTGCCAAATTGGACATCACTCAGAATCTAAGCCTAGCCGCCCCCACCCCCTCTGATATCTGACGACCAGCTGGAATGCAAGGGGGTTTATTTTCTGCCAAATTACTTTACCATTTTCACATGACAATGTCCCAGCTTGCCATGTGACACAAATGCAGGCTAATTTATTGCATTTCAGGAGTGTATTGGGTCTGACTGAGATGGAGTTAATTTTTCCCATGGCAGCCCTCCCAGTGCTGTGCTTTGTATTGGATCTGGAAAGGTGCTGATAATACACCTATGTTGTGGCTACTGCTGAGCAGGGCTTGAACAGCACCAGGGCTGTTTTTTCAACATTCCTCCTACAGTGGGATGGGGTAGAGAAGATCTTGGGAGGGGACACAACCGAGACAGCTGACCCAAACTGACCAAAGGGATATTCCATACCATATGACGTCAACTCTACAATAAACACTAGGAAAAGGAGGGAAGGTTGGAGCAAGGGCATCTGCTTGTTCTCCAGAGCAACCGATATGTGTTTGGAGCCTTGCTTCCCAAAAAGGGTCCAGACATCACCTGCTGATGAGAAGTAGAGAATAAATCTTTGTTTTCTTTTGCTTCCGCATGCATGGCCTTACTTTGCTTTCCATTAAACTGCCTTTGTCTTAACCTATGAGTTTCATCTTATTTTCTCCCCCCTGGTCCAGATGAGGGAGCAGAGGGGGGAGTGACAATGTGGCTTGGTGAGCACCTGGCATCCAGCCAAGGTCAAACCACCACAAGGAGAATGGTTAAGATGTTTGACACCATGACATTCCCATGCTATCGCTGGGGAGGAAGACCTGATGAGCTGGCACGCCAAATGGCTGAAGGAGGGAGTCTTGTGAAGAGAAGACAGCCCTGTCTTGGCTAAAACAACAAAAGCAAGCAGCTTTGACACAGATTTTGAAGGCTGTAGTGTCCAAGAGAAGACCTTTACCTAATTAACAGCAAAATTAATATTAAAGTTTACACCCCTAAGTATGGCAATGAGCCTAACAGAGTACATGCTAAACATACATGACTATGTTACTCAACTCTCCACCCAAATCCTGCTAGATGTCATAGAGAAGGCAGGGACAAACTGGATCAGTATATAAAAAAATCACGAGGGGAATACCTGTCTGGGGAGGGAGAAGACTGAAAGTCTAACAGAGATGGTCAACAGGTTGCACTTCTCTTCCTCCACCCAAGACAGGGATGAGTTATTGATAAGAATTGAGCCTTCAATATGCAGTAAACCTTTTTCTAGTGTTGCGATTATCTATTAGCACTATTACACAGGCCTGCGCCTTCGACTTTGTTGGATGTTACCTGGGAATTATTAACTTAAGCTTGATTATCCTTTTTGCAGTTAGTGCATTTATTGATGGCATGTCTAAACCTATCTGTTGCTTTAAAAATCAAACTTATTTGTTTTAACTTTTAAACTGTCTCAGTGCAAGTCCTTAACTGGGCTCTGAAACAGGTAACTGCCCTCACAGTGCAATCCCCTTAGCCATGGCTCTGAGACAGAATTCTCAGACATAGCTTTTGTCTTTGCAAAACTGCTCAGTGCAAGCCCTTGGGCTCTGGCAGGCAAATGTCACACTCTAACCCTTAACATGACAGGAAAATTGGTGTCACGGACAGGATTGATGTGGATAAACTGCTGCAAAAATATAAATGCGTACCATCGCAAGCTGGAATGTAGAAGGGAGGAAAAGATTAGACAAGGCAAAGGAACTATTTGCACAATATTGGGGACTTACGTGTGAGTTTAATTTTAAATCCTATTTGTTTTGTGTTCTCCTGCATTAGAAGTGTTGTAGAATCTAAATTTTATATTATTCTTTACCTGATACACAATTTATCAAATACAAGATAATAACTACAGTACAACCGATTACTTGGGGCCCTGAAAGGGAGAAAGTTTTTCGTACTTTAAAAGCAGCTCTTCTGTCAGCCCCAGCCTTGGGACTCCCTGATTATTCAAAAGATTTTAAATTATATTGTGATGAAACAAAAGGAATTGCAAAAGGAATGCTAGTGCAGATCTTGGGGCCTTATGAAAAACCTGTTGCTCATTTTTTTTCTACTTTGGATCCAGTAGCAAAAGGAACTCCCTTCAGTATTAGGACAGTAGCTGCTGTAGCTGAAATGGTAGAAAAGACCAGGACAATTGTTTTAGGACACTCGCTAAATGTATGTGTACCCCATGAAGTAGAGATATTGTTAAAACAATATGCAGAGAAAGCCCTATCTCCACAGAGAGCACATAAGTATGAATTGGTCTTATTATTGTCTGATAATTTGAAATTGGAAAGGTGCAACACTGAATCCCAAAACTTTAATGCCTTTACTTTCAGATGGAGAAGAAGATAATCATGACTGTGTTCAATTTATAACCAAAACCCGTAAGCCGCGTGAGATAACCCTGACATGAATCTTTTTACGGACAGATCTGGTGCACTGGTTTCTCTGTCACCATGGAAACACAGGTATTATTAGCAGGACCATTACCTGCACCTTTAGGTGCACAAGGAGCAGAATTACTTGTTCTTACAGAGGCTGCAAAATATGCAATAAGGTAAAAGTTAATATTTACACTGATTCTAAGTATGCCTTTGGAGTATGTCACGCGACGGGGGACTTTGTGGAAGGAAAGAGGTTTTCTGACCTCAGGGGGAAAAACTATTGCTCATGGAAAACAAATTCAGAAACTGTTAGAGGCAATTCAGTTGCCTTCTGAAATTTCTGTTATCTATATAAAAGCACACACAGAGAAGCAAGATGCAATTTAAAGAGGCAATCAATTGGCTGACAAGGCTGCAGCCAGACAGAATCTATCTGTCATGACTCTCATTCAACATGAAGTGATATCCGAGTTCACGGATATAGGAAAATGGTATGAAGATATTCTGAAAGAAGAAAAAGAATAATAGATTCAACTAGGGGCCCACCAACAAAGAGGACAGTGGATGCTGAATAGTCAATCACTTCTCCCAAGAAGGTATTTAATACCGATTATGCAATGGCATCATGAAAAAACACATGAGGGTCCACAAAATCTGGCAAATTGGATCCAGAGACTTAGGGCTACACCAGGGATCTATGTAGCAGCAAAGCAAATCCAGGAAGGCTGTAAACTCTGTAGGCACTATTCTTCAGTGCAAATCAAGCAACCCAGCAGGAAAAGACCACTTGCTACCTTTCCTTTTTCAAAAGCTCCAAATTGATCTTGCTGATAAAGGCAATGGAATGTTAGTGATACATGGAAAAACTCCAGTACTGAATAAGTAGTAAAGTAGGTACGTTTATTCCAGCGCTAGGATGCATGGGGGATAATTCCTCCAAAGTCATGCGTGCCCCCAGCTGCTTTCAGCTTAGTATATATTGGGTTACATGTTCTGTGGGAGAGTGGCTACAGGGTAAGGGTCACATTCCCATGCAGAGACTTGCTGACGAGGAGCTGCACAGGCACAGGACACAGATAGTGTAACAGAATAGCAAGGTCAGATTGTTCCTTGAGAATGGGAGTTCTGCAACAACAAGATGCCTGGGGCCTAAGATATGAGGAGCTGCACCAGCTGCATGACCACAGAGATAAGCAACTGGGCAGGTCTGACTTTTTATAGCCTGACCAATAATGAGCTTGCTTTTGCACTATGTATGAGCCTCATTAATAACTGTATAAAAGAGTGTTGGTCTTAACAATAAAAGAGAATTGCCTGATTGCTCACATTGAGTGCCGTAGTTCTCCCACTGTCTCCGACAAATGGTGACCCCGACGACAACCACGACATGATACTGCTGGTCAGAACACACTCCGACATGCCAAACGGACGTCTTCGCCACAAAGAGACGGTGCCGAGGGAACAGATCCCTTCGCAGCAGGGATGGTAAAAGCTGGAATGGCATGAAGCCGTCAAGCAGTGCCCCCGGCGACCTCATAGGAGAGTCCGTGGCCATAACATGCTGCCGGTGACCTCGTAGGGCTGCAAGAGCGCGTGCTGAAGGTAAAATGGAGAGGCAAGCAGCATATGATTTATTTGACTGCTTCTTAGAGAAGCAACAGGTTAAGGGCATAGACGTCCGAAAAGATCTCCCTGGGCTGTAAGCTTATGGGTACCCGCGAGGATGCTTTAAATTCGGGGATATACTTTGGGAGGAGATTTTACATGATGATAAAACCGCGAGGAAATTAGGGAAGCAGTGGAGGATAGTACATAATGCGCTTTTGCAACATCAGGCGGAAGAGAAAGCTGCCCACCAAGCGTCGGCAGCTATGGGGAGGAATAGGTTGCTAGAGGGAGTGAGCGATTGTCCCCTACACCCCCCCCCCCGTGTCCACTATCCTGCTGCCACCTCCTAGCCAAGAGCTCCCCCTGTCGGATCCGCAGCCATCGGCTCCGCCAGCACAGGGGCCGGATCCGCAGCTGTCCCAGCGGCTGGAACCGCCGCCGCCCGGGGAAGAGGCCGTCCCTCTTCCCGGAGCAGACAGCGATCTAGGGGCGGCGATTGCCCAAGAAAGACGGGAGGCATGGGCTGCTTTAGCTCGGGATATTATGGGATCCGGGGATAATGAAGCGGCTAATTCTGTCCTAGAGGTGGTTTGCCCGGTAACATTTACGCCGGCAGCCGGGGGAGGGATGCATGCAACGATATCAGCACTCGATTGGAAATGGCTGGCTCAACTCCGCTCCACTGTCAGTCAGTTCGGCATCACTAGTGAGCCCATGAGACAGATGATCGACTATCTGTGGGGGACACATATTCTATTGCCCTCAGATTGTCGAGCGATCATGAAGCTCATCCTTAGCCAGCACCAGCAGCTACTTTATAGTGCCCACTGGCAAGCGTATTGCCAAGAATCTGTAGCTGTGCAGAGATAGCCCGGTGATCCGCTACATGGGCTGACTCTCGATGAGCTGATGGGTCTGGGAGCCTATTCCCGGGTTGAAGCCCAAGCCATACTCGGTGCTGACAAGTTGAAAGAGGCGATGCGATTGGTCCGAGCTGCTTTTAATAAAATCAAGGTCCCCGGAGAGGTTCCTAGTTACATGGGGATAAAACAGGGCAGGGAAGAGCCGTTTGGGACCTTTATAGATAAAGCTGCTAATGCAATTGAGCAGGCTGGGGTTCCTGAGTACACGAGGGGGGCATTGTTAAAGCAATGCGCTCTACAGAACTGCAATGCAACCACCCGAGCAGTTCTAAATACCTTGGGGGCGAATTGGACCATAGAGGAAGCGTTAGAGCGGATGTCCAATATTCCTGTTGGGTCGTAGGCCTTTTTAGAGCAATCCATTAAGGAGCTTGGGGTAGGGCTCAAAGAACCGGCGGCAGCTGCGCAGACACAAGTGTTAGCTGCTCTTGCACCCCTACAAGCAATGGCCATGGGTGGCAGCCGACCAGCAACCAACAGGATAAAGTGTTTCCGCTGTGGAAAAGAAGGACACGTCAGGAGGGAGTGCCCAGTACCTTCCGTTTGGTGCAAACGCTGCCGGACGTATAGCCATGCAGACGGGGCTTGTCATCAGCGATCAGGAAACGGGAAATCCAGCGCGCCGGGCCGCCGTGTGATGACACAAGTAGCAGCCATCAACGCCTCAGCACAGCCCCCCCCCAACCTGCTACCGCTGGGAGCCTTGGACTGGACCTGGCAGCCACAGTAGATGTCAACCTGCTAACAACATGTCCTGAGAGGGTTTCAACAGGAGTGCATGGTCCATTAGTCATTAATGATTGGGCCATAGGAGCTCTACTGCTGGGACAATCATCAGCTAGCATGATGGGACTATTTGTGCTTCCCGGAGTTATAGATGCGGACTACACTGGGGAAATATTCTTGATGGTGTATACCATTTCACCGCCTCTGAGGATTGAGAAGGGACAGTGTATCGCCCAATTGGTGCCATTACCACAGCTTACGTGTGGTCTACCCCCATTATTGAACAGGGACAGGGGTAAGCAAGGCTTTGGTTCTACCAGAGGACTTACTCTGCTTACCTTGGACTTAACCACCCGGCCCAAACAAAAAGTGACTATCGCCTATCAGCGACAAGAAATTACGCTGGATGGGCTTTTGGACACTGGGGCGGACTCGAGTATTGTTGCCCCTAAACACTGGCCGGAGAACTGGCCCATGCTGCCCAGTATGGTTACAGTCACCGGGGTGGGAGGATTAACTCTGGCAAAGAAATCTCCGCGAGTGTTAATTACCATTGAAGGTAGGTCGATATTAAGTGTCGTCTCCCTTGTTCCCTTGCACGACAAAGTGCAGTGCCTAATAGGACGGGACGTGCTGGCACAGCTCGGAGTGGTGTTGACAAATGAACGCCCCTTAGCATAGCGGCCATTGCATGGACTTTCCCCATCCCACTGACTTGGACTGTGACTACTCCGGTGTGGATTGATCAATGGCCGCTAAAGAGGGAAAGTACACCAAGCTCACCTGTTGGTGATGGAACAGGTTGAGAAAGGACATTTACAACTATCAATGAGTTCTTGGAATACTCCCATTTTTGTCATAAAGAAAAAGTCGGGCAAATATCGGTTATTACATGATTTAAGGGCACTGAATAAGCAAATATAGCCAATGGGGGTGCTGCAGCCGGGTTTGCCTAATCCGTCCATGCTCCACCGAGATTGGCCCTTATTGATAATCGACCTCAAGGACTGTTTTTTCACTGTATCCCTACACCCCAGTGACACCCGTCGCTTCGCGTTTACGCTGCCAGCATTAAATTGAGCCGAACCTGATAAGCGGTTCGAATGGACGGTTTTACCGCAGGGGATGCGTAATTCCCCTACCTTGTGCCAGTTGTATGTGGACAATGCCTTGCAACCGCTGAGGAGGGTTTGGCCTCAAAGAGTGATCTATCATTATATGGACTACATTTTGTTTGCCCAACCACACCTCTGTTCCCAGAATCAGGTAGCGGCCATACAACAACAGCTCGGTGCTGCTGGCTTGAAAATCGCGCCAGAAAAGGTGCAACGATCCTCCCCTTGGAAATACTTAGGTTGGACTCTTACAGAGCAAGTAATTATGCCCCAAAAACTGACTCTGGACACTAAGATTGAGACTGCATGATGCCCAGAGATTACTAGGCGATCTGCAGTGGTTGCTCCCTATAGTCGGCATACGCAATGAGCTATTAGAATAATTGCGACCCCTTCTGAAGGGTGCGGACCAACACGGCCGGTTCGGGTAACGCCCCGTCAAAGGGAGACTTTGGACCGTATTGTCGACTGTGTGGTCCATAGAGAGGTCCGGAGGTGCGACCCGGACCTCCCCATTGACCTTACCATATGGTTTGGGGAGCAACATCTTATAGGGGCATTAACTCAATCCTTAAAGAAAATGTAGGAGGTATGGGTACGGTATCGGAATCCAAAATCTGGACTGTGGGGGTCCCGCAGTTTGCTTATGGTGGTCCCTGTTATTTGGGCTCTTTAACCCTTTTAGCCTTAGATAAAGCCATACTAGCTAGCATTAGTCAATCACGGAGCAAGCGGGATCTTTCCCAGTTACCTGCTGATTGTAATGATAAGGTTGAACTATGGAGTCCGGCTTTACGCACATTAGCATCTATTGTCCCAGGGGTGGGAACTGTTTATGCTTTAGCCACACTAGGCAAGCTCGCATGTTGGACTGTCAGGCAATCTAATGTTACCACTCAAGTTATAGAGCAACTGTCGGAAGATATGGACAGTTTGCGTCACGCTGTTTTACAGAATCATGCCGCCATTGATTTTCTACTGTTAGCTCAGGGTCATGGATGTGAAGAGTTCGAAGGGATGTGTTGCTTTAATCTGTCTACCCATGGAGAATCTATACATCAACAGCTTAAGTGGCTTAAGGAGCATACCCAAGAGATTACGGTGGGATCAAATCCCTTCAATAAGTGGTTAGGGAGACTTTTTGGCGGGCTGTCACCATGGTTAACGGGTCTGTTAAAGGAAGGATTTAGGTGGTTGGGACTCGCATTGTTGTTGATTATCGGTGGAAGGATTGTATTGGGATGTGTGATGAAGCAGGTGGAGAAGGCCACGGTAGCAATGACCGTCAGCCCTAAAGAAAACGGGGGAATTGTGGGAGAGTGGCTACAGGGTAAGGGGCACATTCCCATGCAGAGACTTGCTGATGGGGAGCTGCACAGGCACAGGACACAGAGAGCGTAACAGAATAGCAAGGTCAGATTGTTCCTAGAGAATGGGAGTTCTACAACAAGATGCCTGTGGTTTAAGATATGAGGAGCTGCACCAGCTGCACGACCACAGATATAAGCAACTGGGCAGGTCTGACTTTTTATAGCCTAACCAATAATGAGCTTGCTTTTGCACTATGTATGAGCCTCATTAATAACTGTATAAAAGAGTGTTGGTCTTAACAATAAAATGAGATTTGCCTGATTGCTCACACTGAGTGCCGTAATTCTCCCACCGTCTCCAACAATCCAGGAATTCGGATGGTGACTCGGAAGTAAATGTCGCTGTTTATGCCGAGAGCGGAGAGACGCAGCAACATATAAATTCAGCAAGAGCAGGCAAAAGAAGCAACTTTATTAATTTACAACCCCATTTTTATACCCCAGCCCCATAGGGCGATTGGTCAGTGATCACCCATCTCCTAGGGTGATTGGCTAAAGTCCTACAGCACCTATTTCAAAATATTTTTCCAATGTACCATAAACAGAACTTATCAAAACACCATGTGTTAGTCTAGTTTACAAAACCGTCCTACTGTTTCTCATAACACGTGTGAGAAAGGCAGGATTCTCACCGAATATTGAGAGAACCTAGGAAAATTCCTCTGCTAGCAGCTTTTCAGCATACACATGACCCTGTTTTACTGCATACAAAGCTGACCGATTTATGGTTTTGGGAATGGCCCTCTCTACCCCTTTTACTATCCATTCTTGGTAATTGCTTAATTATCCCAATTCAGCTGTTCTATTCAGATTCCAGTGTGATTCCTGGAGTGGGAAATAATCTTTTACATCTAATTGTTGTTTGTTATAATAATCCTCTGCCAAATCTTTTGCTGTTTCCAAATCTGTCTATTTTCCATTTCTGTTAGTCCTCCCAATAATAATTGTATATCACTCCAATCTGGATTATGCTGTTTTATTATGAGTCGCAAGCGTTCAGCGGTACCCACTGGATCACTTCGATAATTTTTGGCAAATTTATACCATGCATCTAGATCAGCACTTGAGAAAGGTACTCTAATCAACATTGTGTCCCCATCAAGTGCCAGTGCCTCTCGCAGGGGTGCCATCAATACCTGCTTCCTGGTTCGGGATGAAACAGGACTGCCTGGGGAAGAGGGATGTGGTGGTGTTCCTTCCGAGGCTGCATCCTCTTCCTGTCTCCTAGGGGGAGACTTAAGCAAATCGGTTAGTTCATCATCGTCTTGTCCCTGAGGCGCTTCCTGATAGAATTTGTCTGGCCTTGTACATCTCTGACTTATACTACACGAGGAACAACACCGCTTAATTTTTCCCCAGCGTTTATCTTCTTTCTCAAGAGCTAACACCATAGGATCACTGGGGGGTTTAAGTCCACACTCTCTCTGCCACTCAGGGTGATTTAGAAGATTGAAAACTGCTTCTGCAGAAGAAATCTCGCCCCACTTGTCTTCCCATCTCAAAAATTTCATTAGCTGTAACAGGGTGTTATAATCTAAAGTTCCATTAGGTGGCCACCTTTCTCCATCTTCTAATCTATACAGTGGCCACCATTGGTTACAATACTTTACAAGATTTCTTTTACTCTCTGTGCCTCCAGTTCCTACTATCTTTTTCCAATGTGCCAAAACACAGCCAAGCAGGCTTGCTCTAGGGATTTCTTTACTCTGTTCAGTTCCCATCCTGTGCAGAGTTCGAGTTCACTCAGATACTGTGCCACACACTCCGGGTTGAAAAGCCTTTGCCTTCCCCCCCCCAATCCTCTCTTCACCCCTCCTCGTAGTCCTTTCCAAACCTCAGGTACCAAACAGAAACTTTAAACTGTCTGGTTCAGAATCAACCACACTAGAGTGTCTCCGATAACACTGAGAGCATAAGCTCTGTTGCCTGGCAAAAGAACAATACCACCTCTTACGAATTTTACACTATATTAATACCCACACAACATTGCTAGAAATAAAAATAACAAAATTCTAGTGGATCCACAAAAACAAGTTATTCCATATAATTTTCCAAAATCTTAATCCTCTACCTCTAACTTCTCACTTAACAACAATTTTATTAACACAAAAATCAATAATCTAGCACCGCTCCAAACAAATGCTTCTATACAACACTCCCAACAATACACGGTAACGTCCGTACCTCCGATCTGCAAACAGATAAGCAAACTAACATCCAGCCACATACACATAGAACAGTCCAGCAGCAACCACCATCCACACAAATATCCACACAGACATCTGAGCAATCCAACAACAAACAGCTACTAGCATCACAACGTTCAACTTCAGGGTCCCGCTTACTTATTTTTCAACAAGGTCTGGCGGAAACCCCCCCTCGGAGTCACCCGACCCACCCCAGGATTGCTCGCGGCCGCTCTATCGTATGGCTACTCCACCTTCCCGGTTTCCGTAGCCGTCTGCTTGCAACCATTACCTTTACGTACACAGGGACTATGCTGTGCGCCAGACGTCTTTGCGTGGCTTATCAGCAGCCCTGGCCCTGCGTACGACTTACAGGCACCCTAGACCCAAAACATACCGTTCATCCGTAGTCCCAGAAGGTTTCTGTCTGTCCCCGCAGTGAGCGAGAAGAGAGGCGGAGGTCCTCCGGGAAAGCCCCGGGGCGCACCTAGGATGTCCGCTCCTCAGCCGATCCTGCAGCCGGACAGAGTTTCTCCTGCCTGTCTCGCCAAAATGATACACGGAAAAACTCCACTACTAGAATAAGTAGTAAAGTAGGTATGTTTATTCCAGTGCTGGGACGCATGGGGGATAATTCCTCCAAAGTCATGCATGCCCCCAGCTGCTTTCAGCTTGGTATATATTGGGTTACATGTTCCATATTCATCAAGTTTCACAATAGGCCTATACATATTCATTACCTAGCCCCACGCAGTCTCGCTTTATATTATAATGAACCCAAAAGTCATTTGCATCTGCATTGCGCTTGCACAGTGTCATCTGGTGGTCGTGGGTAGGGGTCTCTGGGATGAAGTAAGAGTCTTCCTCAGATGAAGTAAAGAGTCTTTCTCGTTCTAGACTTTTCACCTCACTTTTCTGTGCATGCTCTTTATGTCCCTGGCCCGAGTTCAAACCTCAAGGCTGGTTTAGGCTGGTTTATGCTGTTTTCAGGTTTGAGAACAAGGACTCGGTTCGAGGCTCTCCCCATTATCAGTCGCTCCTTAGTCTCCCATCCTGCTTTGGTAGCCATAACAGATGTTGAGCTATCTGTGCATTGCCCTTGGAACATATCTTCCCAGTAAATCATTTAGTCCCTGTCTTCTCCCCTTATTCATTAGTAATAGCTGATCAGCTGTCAGGATGGGTAGAAGCTTTCCCAACAAGGAGAAATTATACGAAAGCAGTAGTAACTGACATTCATAAAATCTGGGAGGTTAGCTCAAATGTGCAACAAGTCTAAAAGGATGACACGTTGTGGGGATTTGCTGAAACGTTTTCTTGATTGACATCCTGGTATCAGTAAAGAAATTAATTGTTACTGGATTAATGGTCATAGTGATAATAGTCTGTGTGATTTTCCTTTTTCAATGTTCTATAAGCAGTTGTTCTATGTTAATCAGGAACATGGAAAGAGATATGAGGAAATATGGATAGAGTGAATTACAGGGATGAGATGAAAACAAAAGGAGGGAATTGTAAAGGAAAATAGGACCTTAAGATGATTAGCTAAGTTAGAAGTTAGAGAAGAATAGGACATTATAGAATAATGGCAGCTTAATAGAATGCAGGTGCTGTAGAATAATATATTAAGACCATGGGAATGCTTTTCATTATTTCTTGTATAGCCCTTAAAATGTCTGGTTTAAAACCCAGTCCAGCTGAGTGAATAATGGTTATGAATAGATAAATTTTCTATTATATATAAGACATGATAATAAATGCGTAGTCAAATTAGGGTAAGCATTATATTAAAGGTTAACTACTTTTAGGTAAGTGTCGTTGTTTAGGGTCAGGGCAGCACCTAGACCTATAACAGACGCTCTCTGTTAACCCCCCTCCCTCCCCAGAGGGGAAGAGAAAGGGAATAAGGGAGAGACACTTAGCGATTAGAAAAGGAAACTAGAACAGCTTTAATGAAAAGGAAAATAATAATTATAAAAATGGAATATATACAAATATATACAAAAGCAGTATCGAACCCAACCCCCCTGGTGGTAATTACATCACTGTCACCACTGATGTTGTGCAGGCTCCGGGGGAGTCCCAGACTGGGCCCCGCAGCAGACGGGAGCTGTGTTTCCACCACTGGGGCAGTCGATTCCAGGTGTATTGGACACCTCTCCAGGTGGAAGCAAACTGAGGCCTACACTCTGGTGCTATTGGAATAGAGAAAAATGCATTAGCAATGTCAATGATCACATACCACTTAGCGGCCTTGGACTCCAGTTCATACTGGAGTTCCAACATGTCCGGCATGGCAGCACTCATTGCTGGCGTAACCTCATTCAGGCCACGATAGTCCACTGTTAATCTCCATTCCCCATCAGATTTCTGCACCGGCCATATAGGGCTGTTAAAGGGTGAGCGAGTTTTGCTAACCACCCCTTGACTCTCTAGTTGACGGATCAGCTTCTGGATAGGAGCTAAAGAGTCTCGGTTGGTGCGATATTGTCGTCGATGCACCGTTCCAGTAGCAATTGGCACCTTTTGATCCTCAACTCTCATCTTACCCACAATGGCAGACTCCTCTGAAAGGTTAGGTAGGACAGTCAGCTGTTTCTTGTCCTCAGTCTCTACAGCTGCTATACCAAAGACCCATCGATACCCTTTTGGGTCCTTATAATACCCTTTCTTGAGGAAGTCTATGCCAAGGATGCATGGAGCATCTGGACCAGTCGCTATAGGGTGCTTTTCCCATTTATTCCCAGTTAGACTCACTTCAGCCTCTACTACAGTCAGTTCTTGAGATCCTCCTGTTACTCCAGTAATGGTAACAGATTCAGTCCCTTTATGATTCGATGGCAATAGGGTGCACTGTGCACCAGTATCTACAAGGGCTTTATACTTTTGTGGTTCTAACGTGCCAGGCCATCGAATCCACACAGTCCAATAAACTCTGTTGTCCCTCTCCTCCACCTGGCTGGAGGCAGGGCCCCTCTAATTCCGAGGGTATTGTCCATAATTAGTAACTGGGTTTGTAAAGTTCACTGGGTTTACATGGTTCATCTGGTTAACAGGGTACATGGAGGTCGTAGGAATTCCACCGTTGACAGGATTTGCATTATTTACAGGATTTACACTATTTACAGGATTGGTATTGGTTACAGGAGTCACATTTTCATTCCCCCTACTCACGGTTTGACCTGAGGCCCATGTAGTTGGACCAAAGGACTGCTCATAGCAGACTGGAGCAGCCTCCCTTCTGGAAGAATTCTCTCTTCTTCTTGGTTTACCTTGTAAGTAGAGCACTCGTGCCTGTAGAGCAGTGGTAGGTTTTCCATCCCATCTGCTCATATTCTCTCCAAAGGCACGGAGAAGAGACCACAGGGTACGTCGTGACATGTATTGTTCCTGTTTAGCTGGTCTCGAAGAAGAGCGCATTCTCCTAGTGGCTTCAACACGGGTCCACTCAGGGGATGAATAAGATCTTTTCTCCCTTCTCTCTATTTTTGCAACCAGGCTTTTAACTTATCTCTCCAGGGCTGATAAATGGACATGTATAGGACCAGAGACATTGTCTTCATACTGTCGTGCTCTCTTGGCCACTTCTGTCACAGTCGGTACCTCTTCATCGTCTGTTCCCCAGACCAATGTTGATAATGTATGGGAATACGCTGGTGGGGCACTCCACACAAACTTCTGCAAGATGGGTCGCTGGCATGGGATTGCATCAGGGTTCACTATTTGCCTGTCACCATAGATTACCTGTCACACAGCTAACTCTCTCAAGTACTTAATACCTTTCTCCATGGTGTTCCATTTGCTTGGGCGGCAATCAATGTCCTCCTTATAGGGGTACCTGGATTTTACAGCTGACAAGAGTCTTCTCCAGAGACTGATAGTGTTGCTCTTTCTTGCAAGCTCTTGATCAATGCCTCCATCTCTGGCCAGGAATCCCAGCTGCCTGGCTTCTCTGCCATTCAGTTTGATGGTGTGGGCCCCAGTATCCCAGCATCGGAGTAGCCAAGTGATCAGTGGCTCACCTTCATGGCGGCTATAGTCCTTTCTCAGATTTCTCATCTCCTTCGTAGGTAAAGATTTGTTGGTACCCTCTGCATCTGATGACTCCACATCTGATGGGTTTGCTTTAGAAGGGCCTGCTCCACTGTCATCTGACCACACTGGGCAATCTGTTTTTGTTAGGTGTTTCTTTCCAGTAGCAGTGGCATCAGACTTTGCATCTGGTTCTGACTCATACTCAGATTCAGCTTGAGAAGGACCGTCTCTCTGATCTGTTGCAGGACTTGGCTGTTTTGTTTGTTTTCTTTTCTTCACAGGAGCAACTTGTACAGGTGCAGTTTGGGTGTGAGTGGTCACAGTAGCTGTGGGTGTAGCTGCCGGCTTTGATGCTGGAGCTGGAACAGCTGCAGTGCTTGTTGTGGGAGTTGGAGCAGCAGCAGCGCTTGTTTTGAGAACAGGAGGCGCAGCAGCAGCAGCAGGGCTCGTTGGGGGGGGCCTGCGGAGACTGAGTAGTCACAGCATGTTTCCTGCGTACAGAGCGTGAATGTCGCAGGGAAGCAGCACGCAATCTACGTTTTTTGGAGGCTACCTGACCTGTGTTACTGCACTGACGACTAATCTGATGCCACACAGTAAAGATATTCGAAATTAATAGCAATAATATGATCTTTTGGTAATAACCATGTCCAGAATCCTCATTATTTGGACTTCTAAACTCCGGTGTCGTCAGATTAACATAGTGGGGAGCAGTATACATTCCCGAGATAAAAACAAAAGTATTTCTAGTAATAAAATCCACTATGTAATGCCAGTAGTACCAAGATGCACTCGCTGCCCAATTCAGTGCAACATAAATCAGAGATTAACACCACAGCAAAGCAGAGACTTTCGCCCAGCTCCCAAGCCCGAGAGCATTCAGATAAACAGTGAGAACAAGCAAACAGTGACATAATGCGTACGACACGTAAGGGAACAGTACAGCATTTAACTCTGAAAGAAATGCTAAAAAGACACGAACGGACACTGCTCTTAGGAATGACATCATTTAGGCAGTCTGTTTTAGTTTCCAATTTTAAAGGCACTCAGGAAAAAAAAAGGTGATACTCTCAGAAGCAAGTGAAACAGAATTTGAACTATTTGGCCAATCAATCAAAGCTCTGATCGTGCCCCACGTTGGGCGCCAATAAACCTGTCGCGGTTTAGGGTCAGGGCAGCCCCTTAAAACTATAACAGACACTCTCTGTTAACTCCCCTCCCTCCCCAGAGGGGAAGAGAAAGGGAATAAGGGAGAGACACTTAGCGATTAGAAAAGGAAACTAGAACAGCTTTAATGAAAAGGAAATTAATCATTATAAAAATGGAATATATACAAATATATACAAAAGCAGTATCGAACCCAACCCCCCTGATGGTAATTACATCACCGTCACCACTGATGTTGTGCAGGCTCCGGGGGAGTCCCAGACTGGGCCCCACAGCAGACGGGAGCTGTGTTCAGGAGCTGGATTCTGGTATCGGGTTCAGGAACACGCAGATCGGGATCGAAGGCAGAACGGACAGAGTCCTCCTTGGGTGCTCCGAGGAAGGAACCGAAAGAGGACCAGAGCCAAGCCAAGCAAAAGCTGGCCAAGCAGTCCAAGAGGGGAGAGAAGAGCCCAGAAACCCTTTGGATCCCTCAGCTCTAGACCAAATATGGCGTATATGGGATGGAATACCTCGTTGGTCCGTTTAGGGTCTCCCGTCCTGTCCGCTCCTCCCTGAAGGTGCAGCCTTCCACGTTCTGTACCCCCCGATGTGGTACACAGGACCCAGCAGTGGCCTTGGTCTGCATACCAATACTTGGTAGTAACTCTAAACATAAGGTGTTATCACTGATAGGAGCAGACACTGTCTGTGAAAACAGGCTGCTAACTTCAGAAAGTGCAGTTAATTAGAAGAACCCAGCTTAAAAGTAAAATTACTGAACAGAATTAGTTCTGTTTTCACTCAAACCAGGACAGTAAGGTATAGATGAAGAAAAATTGAGATAAAAGAACAACTCAAGACTTTCTCAGAATTCTAAATGCAAATGTCTAATGATAAGAGACTGTGATGACCTGTGACATCTGAAGAGGAACTGAAGCAAAAAGGTGAAGACAGGCTGAAGATTAATAAGGGATTAGGAGATGAGAGTTTGGGAAAAACACAAAGGACTTTTAAGAAGAATATTGATTACATAATGTTGTCTTAAGAGTATATATATATGTGTCCTGATTTAAGTGAGAACAGAACTTATTTTGTTCGGTGATTTTACTTTTCAGTTCAGTTCTTCTAACCAACTGCACTTTCTGAAGTTAGCAGCATGTTTTCTCAGGCAGTGTCTGCTTCTAGCAGTGAAAACACCCATGTTCAGAGTAACTACTAAGTACTGGTATCCAGAACAAGGCCACTGCTGGATCTTGTGCACCACATTGGGGGGTGAAGAAAAGTTAAAGGCCACACCTGTAGGGAGGAGCGGACAGGACAGGTGACCCTAAACTGATCAACAAGGTATTCCATCCCATGTACATCATATTCGGTATAAAGCCGAGGGATCATAAGGGTCTTTGGGCTCTTCTCCCCTCTTGGACTGCTTTTCCATCTTTGCTCGGCTTGGCTCAGGCTCTCTTTCGTTTCCTTCCTTGGAGCATCCTCTGTCCATTCAACCTTCAATCCTGATCTGTGTGTTCCTGAATCCGGCACCAGAATACAGCTCCCAAACACAGCTCCCATCTGCTGCGTGGCTCAGTGTGGGACTCCCCCACCCGGTGCCTGCTCCGCAGCATGAGTGGTGATAGTGATGTAATTACCATCAGGGGGATTGGGTTCGATACTGGTTTTGTATATATTTGTGTATATTCCATTTTTATTATTATTTTTCATTAAAGCTGTTCCAGTTTCCTTTTCTAGTTGCTAAATTTCCCTTATTCCCTCTCTCTTCCCCTTTGGGAAGGGAAGGGGGTTAACAGAGAGCATCTGTTATAGGTCTAAGGGGCTGCCCTGACCCTAAACCGTGACAATATATGTTGAATTTTAGAAGTCATTTTGCTACTCACGTAGGTGATGTCCCAACTCTGAGTTGTTAAATAAATCAAACATACAGTAACCCACTGTATGGGAAAATCCTTTAATAGTACTAAAAATTTGGAAAAAAAAAAAATAAATAAAGAAAAATAGGAGTTTTAAGTCATGCTTTTAAAGATATGCATCATTATGATGGAAGAAATAATAATTTCCTGAAGTGTGGTCACTTTCTACATATTTCTGCAGGAAATGTTTTGATGTTTGTTTTTGTACTAAGGTTCCAGAAGTGAAATTAGAGGTACATTTGAATGGGCTTTGATAGAGTACCTGCAGATTTAAAAGGGGGGTATCAGAGTAATTAAATACTGTCAGTATGCCTAAGAAAGAGTACAGCAGTTACCTTTTAGGAAACTATTCTGTTGGTATTCTGAGGTCATTTTAATAATAAAGGATGAAAAAGAATTTCTCAGAGAATGTTTAAGTCTAAGTGAGTCAACATAGTAGAATTATTGCACCATTAAAACAATTACTTTGATTTTAAGCTATTTAAAGGAGATACAGAATTTGTCCTGTTAAGCTCAAAAGAGCTAAGTAGGCTGCAAGTCACAGAAGAAATGGGATCTATATTTTACAAGACAATAAAAACCTGTATGTAAACCAGTTCATTTGTAATACTCTATGAAATAGTGTAGCTTTTTGTTGTGTTCAGTGATATGTAAAGTAATATAGAAATAGTTGGCCAAATAAATTGATTTCTGTGTTAAGATTCCTTGCCACAATTTGACTATTGGGATATAGTAGAGAAGTTAAACTAAACTCTTCCTTCTTTGTCTAATGAGAAAATTCAATAAATTGGACACAAGTGACTGGATATGCTTTTTTTTCATGTTCACTGAGGCAAGTTAATAGAGAACCATGTCTGATCCTGAATAAATTCCTCAGAAAGATAATTGGTGTTTGGCCAAAGATGTATCCTTCTGTTTGTTCCACCAAGCAAATTTTTCATGTTTATGGACTGAAATAAAAAGTGAAATAAAGGACTCCTGCAAGCAAATCTTTTTTCCTTCAGTCTGTTGCAAGGACCCACATTTCTCCTTGAAAATGTTTGCCCCAGACTTCTGGTTCCTCTATCAGTAAATCATTAATCCAGGGTAACAGCATCAATGCTATGAGTTTAATGGAAAACTCTTCTATACTTGAGAATCATTTTTTATAAGATTACAAGAATGTAATCCAAACAATAATATACACTCTTTTACCTTCACCATGTGTGATCACTTAGTCAATAATACTGCTGCAACCGTTTCACAAATATTTTCTCCTAGATTGTTTCAAACACATTTAACCAAGGGACCTGAGGGCATCATAAGACCATAGACTTGTGTTGGAGCATACAAAACTCCAGAAGCAAAACAACACAAAACACCCAACAATCAAACCTACTTTGTTTGTCTGAGAATTATCAGAGTAATTTCCACAATTGTTTAAAACATTCTAATTTTCTTTCTAGACTTCCTGTGTTATTCAGTGATAAATACTGCCTTAACTACTTCTCAATAGGAAGAAAAGAGAAGGAACTGGAAAGGGTCGAGAGAAAAATGTAGAGATAAGGAAGAAATAAGATCTATTACTTATTCTGAGTTATTTCAATTTATTCATTCTTTGTGGACTGTTTTTTGTATACTCTTTTATATGTGAATAATACTTTACAAGACTCACATTGACCATGAATTTTGTCTTGGGTTATAAAATCTGTTTTAAAGGAGGAATAGAGCAAGAAAAAGAAGCAAACCAAGGAGTACATTGTAGGGTCATCAAAGGCTGTACATACACTCCCCAGATAGCCAAGTGCAAGGACAAATCACCTGATTGATCTTATAAAAAACATCTGATTGATCTTATCTAATCATTTGTATTCTGCCCAGCCTTGTGTTGGATGTATTCCTGGACACATCCTGACAGATACATGTCTCTTTCTTGACTATAAATCTTCAGCAGCAGTAAAAGGAATTTATGAATTTATCTCTGGACCTTTAATCACGTTTTCTGGCAAGAAGAGTAAAATACTCTGAGATACTGTAGAGGAGTTTTTGTCTAGCAAAGGACATGTGAGCAATCCAGCCTTCATAAGTGTCCTGGTTTGAGTGAAAACAGAACTAATTCTGTTCAGTAATTTTACTTTTCAGCTGGGTTCTTCTAATTAACTGCACTTTCTGAAGTTAGCAGCCTGTTTTCACAGACAGTGTCTGCTCCTATCAGTGATAACACCTTATGTTTAGAGTTACTACCAAGTATTGGTATGCAGACCAAGGCCACTGCTGGGTCCCGAGTAACACACTGGGGGGTGCAGGAAGTGAAAGGCTGCACCTTCAGGGAGGAGCGGACAGGACGGGTGACTCTAAACTGACCAGCAAGGTATTCCATCCCATATACGCCATATTTGGTCTAGAGCTGAGGGACCCGAAGGGTCTCTGGGCTCTTCTCTCCCCTCTTGGACTGCTTTGCCAGCTTTTGCTTGGTTTGGCTCGGGTCCTCTTTCGGTTCCTTCCTCGGAGCACCCAAGGAGTACTCTGTTCGTCTGCCTTCGATCCCGATCTGCGTGTTCCTGAACCCGATACCAGAATCCAGCTCCTGAACACAGCTCCCGTCTGCTGTGGGGCCCAGTCTGGGACTCCCCCGGAGCCTGCACAACATCAGTGGTGACGGTGATGTAATTACCATCAGGGGGGTTGGGTTCGATACTGGTTTTGTATATATTTGTATATATTCCATTTTTATAATGATTAATTTCCTTTTCATTAAAGCTGTTCTAGTTTCCTTTTCTAATCGCTAAGTGTCTCTCCCTTATTCCCTTTCTCTTCCCCTCTGGGGAGGGAGGGGGGTTAACAGAGAGCGTCTCTTATAGGTCTAGGGGCTGCCCTGACCCTAAACCGCGACAATAAGCTAACAGAATTTATTGCAAGAATGAGGCCTCAAGGTTGGCCACAGCTGCGAGAGAGGAAGACAGCTAAGAGCAGAAAAACTCCCTGATGCCAAGAAGGAAGATAAGGGAAAAGACTGCTGTGTGCCTGCCGGGTTGACAGCCAGAAGTCACCAATCATGTATAATTAAGAGTGCATAGCTTTTTATGAAGTGACCAATCATGTAGAGGTTAGTAGTGCATGTTAGGAATAGTGAGATATATAAGCAACTATGTAACCCATAATAATCAGCATTCACTTGATCACATTGGTCTGTGTGTGACTGTCCATTATGGTCTCCTGCAAGTGGCGCCCGAACAGGGACCTTCAGTAGCTGCTGAAGCTGCGATAACAGCGTGAAGAATGCAGCTGCAGGGTGGAAAGCCGACCGAAAGCAGTTGCTGGCCCGGCGACTACATGTGGAACAGCCCGACGCATGGCAGAGGTGCACCACAACAGAGACAACAGAGTTGAATCTCGCTGCTAAGGCAAGTGAGCGGTTGGGGAGGAGATGGGACTGGCTATCACTAAAGAGGGAGAAGCCGTGATGAAGCTCCTCCAACATATCCTCTCTAAGAGAGGGATCCAATATGAAACTCAGACTTTAAAAGGGCTTTTGCTATGGGCAAGAGAAAGAAACTTGTTCCCTGGGGTCGGTACAGCATTTGAGTTGTCCACCTGGGAAGCCATAGGGAGTGGCCTATGAGATGACATTATCAACGGAGGAAAAGAGGTGAAGGAAGCACTCAAATATTCTACTTTATGGAAGCTGATTAAGGAGACCCTGCAATCTATGGAAAGGGAAGCGTGCTGCAGCCGACTCCGCTTTTGCGGCGTTAACCCTTAACACTTCATGCTCACCTAAGGAGGATGGGAGTACCGAGTCCTCCTCCTCTTCCTTAAATCCTTTTGAAATGTGCATACGGGTACCCAGTTTACACAGGAATGCTAAACCCTCCTTTTGTGGGGAGATGTCACCTGCTGGCTGGCGGGAATGGCTGTGATCAATCCGGCAGCAGTATAGCATCTGGCACGAATGAGGAAGTAACTGTGGGACCAGATGGAGTAGTGGGCGGGCCAGATTGTCGACCTGAACCCGGAACATGCCCTGCCTTGCCAGCGTCCCCTCCCTCTCCTGGGTCTGTCACAACCCCTAGTGAGCAAAGGGAAGAGAAAGGAGGGGGGAGGGGCTATTGAGGGAAGTTTTAATGAAACTGAATGACATGAGCCTGCAGATGCGAGGAGCTACAGTTCTTCAATATCCAAGAGCTCCTCTCAATCTTTTTCGCGATCCACCAAGGGTTGAGAATGTCCCATTGAGCCCTCCTATCCCCATTGTACCTCCCTTGCTGCCGGAGGGCGGAGAGGTATCGGGCCAGACTCCTGATCAAATTTCCCAATGATGGAAAGGGATTATTAAGGATGCTATTGTGGAGGGGGCTTTTATACCACAAGCATTCCCTGTAATTGTGACAGCGGGGGGTGGAAAAAAGTGGGAGGCTTTTGATTGGAAGGTTTTGGAACAGGTGAGATCTGCTTTAAGTCAGTATGTTTTATGCTCTCAATTGGCACAACAAATTATTAGGTATATCTTTACTGCTGATATGTTATTACCCCTGGATAGTGTGAATATAGCTGAAATGTTGTTGACACCATCTCAGTTGTTTCTATTTCAGAGGTCATGGCAGAAACTCTGTGACGCAGAGCAAGTGAGACCTCGAAAACAAAATGCCCCTCTCTATGGGTTTCATACGCAAATGTTAATGGGGACGGTTCTGTATAATAGCACCCAGATGCAGACTCAATATCCAGTAGAAGTGTTACAGCTATCTTAGCAGCTGGCCTTACAGGCTATACTTTCTATCCATGAGCCAGGGAAGCCATACGGATTCACACATATCAAGCAGGGTCCAAATGAGCCTTTTACGTCATTTTTAGATAAGCTGTATGCAGACATTGATGGCCACCCTGATACGGATCCTGATATGAAAAACAGAGTGTTTAGGATGTTGGCCTTTGATAATGCAAATGAAAAAACTAAACAAACTCTTGGCACGCTGCCCCAAGGTGCCGATGTGGCAGACATGATTGTGCTAACTGAAAGAACTGTGGAGCTTAATAAGGCTGCATGTGTGGCTGCTGCGGTTCGGGGAGTTGTAGCACCTTTTTTAAAACGTAAAGAGAGAGGTAAGGGCAGCAAGGAGCTACGATATTTTAAGTGTGGGAAGGCTGGCCATGTTAGGGCTCAATGTACGGCCCCAAAACAGTCCAAGTAGCGTACTATTTGTCAAAAGGATAACCACAGCACGGTCAATTGCAGGAATCAGGGAAACCACTGAGTAAGCGCGCAACCCCCTCGCGCAACGAGACAAATTCAGGGGGCTTGGTCAGCGGCTGCTCCGGAGGGTGCCTCGACACCCTTCCTTCAGCCACAACAGGAAATGCCGGAGTGGACTTGGAAACAGCAGTAGAGGTTACGTTACAGGACACAGGAGTAAGGTTGATAGATAGTAATGCAAAAGGACCCCTGGGGCACATATTCAGCGCGCTTCTTGTAGGGCGATCATCAACATCAAGGCAGGGAATTTTTGTGCTACCAGGGGTCATCGATGCGGATTATCAGGGAATTGTAAAAATTATGGTTTATACATTAACACCTCCTGTGCTTATCTCTAAAGGTAGACGTATTGCTCAGCTGATACCGTTTAACGCGTGTGTCCCAAGACCAGGTAATAAGACAAGGGGAGATGGCTGGTTTGGCTCTTCAGGACCTCAGGAAGTATATTTATCAATGGATATAAGCAAAGCAAGACCGGAATGTGTGGTGGAAATCAAATCAAAAGGTGGTCACAAACAATAGGTAAAAATGTTGATTGATACAGTGGCTGATGTCACTATTATCTTGGGATTGCAATGGCCACCATCCTGGCCTACCGTTATAGCTCCCACGGGACTTTTTTGAGATCGGGGGTACTCAATCTACCCGAGTTAGTAGGGACATCATTGCCTTTCATTTTCCCGATGGCGCAATAGCCTCAACAAGGCCCTATGTCATGCATGTACCTGTCACTTTGGTAGGAAGTCAACGAAAACGATTGTGACCCAGCCTTTTTTGTAGCGGTCACTGAAGAGCAGCCAATCTTAAAATTGAAATGGAAGACAGAGGAACCTGTCTGGATTGATCAGTGGACACTCAAACAGGAAAGGCTGCAAAAAATCAGAGAATTGGTAGATGAACAATTACAGGCTGGGCACATTGTTCCATCCATGAGTCCTTGGAATACCCCGATTTTTATAATACCAAAAAAGAGAAGGAAATGGCGATTATTACATGTTTTAAGAGCAGTCAACGCCGCACTTGAAAATATGGGAGCCTTACAGCCCGGTTTGCCCTCTCCCGTTATGTTACCTGAGAACTGGGATTTACTAATTATTGACCTAAAAGACTGTTTTTTCACAATTCCTTTGTGTCAAGAGGATGCTGAAAAATTTGCTTTTTCAGTTCCCTCAATAAACAAAGCCAAACCAGCTAAAAGATATCATTGGGTTGTTTTACCTCATGGAATAAAGAACTCTCCAGCCATGTGTCAAATTTTTGTTGCATGGGCGTTAGAGACAGTGCGTACAAGGTATCCAAATTTGTTGATTTATCATTATATGGACGATATTTTAATTGCAGGGGAAAGGTTACAAAAAGAAACCATATTAGGAAATTTACAGTGCGATTTACAAAAATGAGGCCTTCAAATAGCCCCAGAAAAAACAGAACAGCAGTCTCCTTGGAAATACTTAGGATGGATTATTACTGGGGGAATCGTAAAGCCTCAGAAATTAGAAATTAGGACAGAGATTAAGACACTCAATGATGTGCAGAGGCTGGTTGGTGACATTCAATGTGTAAGAAATGTCTGTGGTATTACTAATGATGACTTGGAGCCCTTAATTTGGCTCTTGGGTTCTTCAACACAGGCAGATGGAAGACGCTATCTAGGACCTAATGAAAGAAAAGCTTTAGATCAAATTAGTGATAAGATCAGGAATAATCATGCGTCTCATCTGCATCAAAAGCATCTGATAAAATTGATGACTGTAAACTCCGGGGGGGACTGGCAGTGGCCACTCGCCCTAATCGTGCAGTGGATACCCCTTGATCGTAATCCACTGCACATTTTGGAATGGGTGTTTTTACCAGTAACTCCAAAGAAAACAGTTGTTACCCGAGCTGAATTAATTACTCAGTTGATTATGAAAGGTCATACCCGAATTCAGGAAATGGCTGGTGTCAACCCGGATACTATTATAGAACCATTGGTGCAAGAATACCTGGAATGGCTAATGAGACACAGCACCATTGCAAATAGCTTGTGAGGACTTTACCGGACAACCGACTAATGTTTATCTTGCACACAGACTGTTGCAGTTATTACAGAATCAAACATTTAAGGAGAGACCTCACCGATCAGAAACACCAGTTTCAGGCCTTACTGTATTTACAGATTCTGGAAAGCATTCTCAGAAAGCGGCAGTTACCTGGGAAAGCAGGAAAAACACCTGGGAGCACCATTTAATAGAAGGGAACAGACCCGACACGTTACAAACCCTAGAGCTCCGTGCCATATTATGGGCATTACAACATTGGAGCCAGGTGTGGATGCTGAAAAGCTGCTAGCAGAGGAATTTTCCTAGGTTCTCACAATATTCTGTGAGAACCCTGCCTTTCTCACACGTGTTATGAGAAATAGTAGGACGGTTTTGTAAACTAGACTAACACATGGTGTTTCGATAAGTTTTGTTTATGGTACATTGTAAAAATATTTTGAAATAGGTGCTGTAGGACTTTAACCAATCACCCTAGGAGATGTGTGATTGCTGACCAATCGCCCTATGGGGCTGGGGTATAAAAATGGGGTTGTAAATTAATAAAGTTGCTTCTTTTGCCTGCTCTTGCTGAACTTATATGTTGCTGCGTCTCTCCGCTCCCGGCATAAACAGCGACAGCCAGGAACCACTGAGCATTGTCTGCGATTCATTGTACATAGTCGGGGTGGTATCCCGGATTGAGAGATCAATGTTACGTGAAGTGTCTAACAAACAATTGTCGGACTTGTTACAACAACTGCTCCTTACACTCAGTAGTAGAAGTCATATGTATTTTATAACTCATATTAGGAGTCATGTACTGAACTTTGGGCTAGGGATTGGTAATAACCGAGCTGATCACCTGGTGGCTCCTGCATGGGCGGGACCACTGGTCAACAGCTTCGAGCAAGCAAAAACCTCCCATGCCTTTTTTCACCAATCTGCAAAGATGCTAGTTTGACAATTCCACCTGTCCCTAGCCGATGCTCAGGGCATAGTGAAATCTTGTCCTGGCTGTCAAAAGATAGGTTTTGGAATAGGAGTTGGGGTCAACCCGAAGGGCCTACAACCCCTGCAAATTTGGCAAATGGACATAACACATATATCTGAATTTGGACGTTTAAAATATGTCCATGTTGTTATAGACACCTTTTCTATGGCCATCTGGGCGACAGCTCAAAGTGGAGAGACTGTTAAGCATGTGGAAAACCATCTGTATGGTGCCTTTGCGGTATTAGGCGGACCCTCATCTATCAAGATGGACAATGGGCCAGCCTATATATCTCAGCGTTTTCACCACTTCTGTTCTCTGTGGGGCATCCAACACGTCACAGGAATTCTACATTCTCCTACAGGCCAAGCAATGGTTGAGCGCGTGCATCAGACACTCAAACATCTTCTGTTAAAACAGAAAGGGGGAGCCCCTGGTACCCCAGCAGAACGCCTGGCTAAGGCAGTTTATGTCTTAAATTATTTGCGTCTAACAGGGGATAGGCAGGATCCACCCATTATAATTCACTGTGCTGAGTTGAAAACATTGCAGGAAAAAATTTTGGTCCAGTTTAAAAACTTGCAGACAGGCACATGGGAAGGTCCAGCAGAAGTGAAACTAACTGGTAGAGGATATATGTGTTTGCTTACAGATCATGGTGTCCGCTGGATTCCATCCAGATGGGTGCGGCCTTGGAAAGACAAGACACCGAGTACTGGTCCTGTGGACGATGATTAGTCTGTGCATGACAACAGCCACAGGATGGCTGGTACCTCAGACAAAGCAGAATGTATGGGTAACACTTGCAAACACAATTGGGCAGGACACGCTGTGTCTGTCTGTGGCAAACCCTGAAAACCCCTTTTCCACGTGTCTAGTGGGACTGCCGCTAGACACCTGGCCTCATCCTTTGTATAGTGGTCCTTGCATGGGCCTAGATATGAATGCCACCTGCATGGTCGAGAACTGGGATAGCATATATGCCCACCTGCCTCAGGTGACGGGGGAACCCCAAGAGTTAGAGCTCTTGGGAACAGTAAAGATGGATGCATACATATATTTCAAATATACCTATGATACTACTAGAATAGGGCAAAACATTAATGCTACTCTTGCAGCTTATCATAACGCCACGACATGGTGTAATCACACCGCACACAATCGATCTAGATCTACTCATGTACCTCTCCGGTTACCAGATGGTGTATTTTTCATTTGTGGAGATAGGGCATGGGCAGGAATTCCTTCCAGGATGAATGGTGGCCCGTGTACATTAGGCAGACTAACATTGCTTGCCCCTAACAGCACTATGATTCATAACAAGAAGATATCGCGTTCGCGCTTGAAACGTATGACACATGCTTTTACTCCAGATTGCAAAGATAATGTAAACTTTTGGGGACCAAGTGAAATTATTGCTGCATCATTTTTAGTGCCAGGAGTAGCATCTGCAAGAGCTTTAAGTCAGTTAAACAGATTAGGGTGTTGGCTTAGCAAGCTAACGAATGCTAGCTCCATTGCCCTTGAAGGATTGTTAACAGATGTGGACAGTGTTCGCCATGCTACTGTGCAGAATAGAGCAGCTATTGATTTTTTGTTATTGGCTCAAGGCCATGGTTGCGAGGACTTTGAAGGGATGTGTTGTATGAATCTCTGGTTTTGGCCCAGTACCCATGATTGAATTCTCATGAGAATAAAGAAAATACCTCCACCTTGTATGTGTGATTGGCAGCTACATACCAGGTGATGGACAAAGTTTTGGGAAAACAGTTTGGTGACCCAGATGGGTGTCACATTAAGAGTAAGGTAACCAAGACAGGGATGCCTTCTTGGTAAAAATTGTGCCTTCAATATATGGTATATCTTTTCCTAGCATTACTATTATCTATTAGCACTATTGCAAAGACCTGCACCTCCAACTTCATCGGATGTTACCCAGGAATTATTAACTGCATCTCGATTATCTTTTTTGCAGTTAGTGCATTTATCAATGTAATTTCTGAAACTATTGTATCTGTTGTTTTAATAAATCAAGCCTATCTTTTTTAACTTTTAAACTGTCTTGGTGCAAGTCCTTACCGTGTTCTGAAATAGGCAACTACCGTCTCCATGCAAGCCCTTAGCTGGTCTCTGAGAAAGAACTCTTAAACCTGCTTTTTGACTTTGCAAAACTGCTCAGTGCAAGCCCTTGGGCTCTGGCAAGCAAACGTCACACACTAACCCTTAACACGACAGTAAATTTGGTGTCACAGACAGGATTGATGTGGATAAACTGCTGCAAAATTATAAGTGTGCACCATCTCAATGTTGAATAGAATGGGTCCAGAAATTTTGGAAAGATGAGGATAAAGTGGTATTACGGATAGAACAATGCAGAAAGGAGCAAAGGATTAAAGAAGGTAAAGGCAAAGGAATTATTTGTGTGATACTGGGGGCTTGCTTATCTTTCACACAAAAAGAAACTAAAGAGTTCCTTTCCCCAAAAACTATTGCAAATGTAGACTATACTACTTTGAAGTACAAAAATTAAGTATTAAAAGCATCACTGGCTTTTGAAAGGGAAAGTTGAGGGAAATTGGAATCACAGGTGGATACCCTCACAGCTTAACACCAAAGCCTAAATGCAGAAAATAGTATTTTGAAGTCTGAGACTGTAGTATTAAAAAAAATCATTGGCTTTTAAAAAGGAAAACTGAGGAAAATTGGAAACAAAGGTAGATATTCTCACAACTGAAAAACAAAAATTAAACACAGAAAATAGGGCACACACTCCATACAATTCTCAGATCTGGATGGTTAAAAAACCTAATAGAAAGTGGTGGCTTACTATTGATTACAGATGATTGAATGCAAACACTGCTCCTTTACCGGCTGCTGTACCTAATATTGCTGAATTAGTGACACAAATACAAGGAGCTTCCCATCCCTGGATGGTGACCACGGATGTGAAAGGTATGCTCTTTATGATTCCTCTCCAGGAACAAGATAAGGCTAAATTTGCCTTCACCTGGAAGGGAATACATTATGTGTTTATCTATTTACCTCAAGGGTACAAACATTCCCCTACCATTGCTCATTGCCTTAGCAAAGGTGTTAGAAGAAATTCCTATCTCACTCCAGGTCACAGTATATGAATATATATAATATATAAACCCACAGGAGGTTGAGTCTTCTACAGAACATATCTGAGAGAAATTAATAATACTAGGATTGGATGATCCTCAATCCAAATGCCAAGGGCCTGCCCAAGAAGTTAAATTCATAGGAGTCTGGTGGATTAATGGAGCTGCCTCCATTCCCCAAGATATACTTAAGCAGATAGAACAAGGACAAAACCTCTATAATGAAAAGGAATTACAGTAGATCTTAGTAACTCTGAGCTACTGGTGTAAACACATTCCTGTTTTTTCAATTATTGCTTGTCCTTTGTATAAATTGCTCAGGAAAGGGAAGTTGTGGGATTGGACTGACCAACACACAGATGCATTGAAAATGCTAACCGAAGAACTGAGGCTATTCCAACAATTGGGCCCTATACAGCTGTCTGACCCTATCCATGTAGAATGGGGGTTCAGTGAATGTGGTTCCTACTATGACCTATGGCAAAGGGTAGCCAGGGGACCCAAGAGATGATTAGAGTTTAATTCCCATTCCTTCAATGATACTGAAACTAGGTATTCAGACCTTGAAAAGGGACTATTGTTCTTGGTACGAGCAATAAAACGGGTGGCACAGGTAAGGAAAGGAAAGGATGTAATTGTTCGGGAGCCTTTTCGCCTATTAGGTGTAGTCCGAAAGGGAACAGCGACACCTGCTGACATTGTTCATAAACCCATCATTCGTAAATGGTATGCCTATCTGGAAGGGATCAATGACATCATGCCCATTAGAGAAGGCAACATTAAAGTATTTAATCTTCAGAAAGATATAGATAGTGCCTTGTTATTTCAAACCCTGCCAAGCAAACCCTCTCCAATTCAGGAAGCACCACCTCTAAGAGGAGGCAATCATCTTAAAGGAATATGGCTCACCAATGCATCTCAATCTGCTGAGTCTCCAGTAAATTGGGGAATATTAACCATGAACTTAGTCAAAGTTTGGCACAATATGTGGCAAAACCGTACCGATCTCACCTGGCATAATGAAGGGGGAAAACACAGCCTATGGTGAACCCCTGTAAATAATATTGATACAATAAAGGGATGTAATATCACCAACTTGCTGATGAAATTCTAAACTGGTGATAAAGCCAAAGTTATATACAGACCAGCTGGAGACCAATGTACCAATATACCATGGGGAATGCATGTGCCTAGGGTATGGGGAACACCACAACATTGTGATTGGCATTTTATGCAACCAACTACATGGTGCACTGAATGGGAGGGAGATGTCAGGCTACTTGAAGACTGCCTACAAGTGGACATCCAATATCTAAATTTTAATGCTTCCCACCTGAATAGTCCAAAACATTGCAAGTGGAATTGTACCAAAGTGTACACATGCAATACCACTGACAAGGAGATTCAGACAATGGGTCCAGTAGCACAAGCTATTAGGATAGGATGTGTCTGTCGGAATTATACCATTATATCTTAATGATACTTGGTCTCATTTAACCAATAGTGACACACAGTGTGAGGTAATTTGTTCTGAGGTTAATGTACCATCTATAGAACACTGTATGGGTCAGCAGTGATAGCACCCGGATCACCAATCTTCCGTTAGGAGGAAGATAATGTTAACATACATTGGGACTATTAACTCTTTGTCCTCTCTGGAGGAAGCAACCTCTTGCCTCTGCTTTGTGGGGATGAATGAAAAGAGAACCGCATGTCCCATGTCAACACCCAACAACAGGAACCATGGTAGGATGGTTAATAGAATCAATATTTGACCCCCAAGCAACAGCCTTTCAAAACTGGCTAATGATATATAATCCCATGGGACAGATTGAGGCATTGGCCAATGCAACTCATGTTGGGTTGGAAGAATTGAATGTGCAACTACAGGCAACATTGAAGATGGCACTATTAAACAGACTAGCACTACACTTATTACTGATGCATGCAAATGGAGCATGTGGATATTTGAGTCTAATTATACCTATTGTGTTAACATACCAAATGTAACCCAAGATCTTAGCGAACAACTGGATCATATAAAACATGTTGTCAAGGGCAGTAGAGGGTTTAGAGAAAGTACGGAGGTGAGATAGTTGAATAAACTTTTTCATAGTCTAGTTTTTTTGTTAATGGGTTAGTTACAAAGTTTGCTGCAATCTGTGTTGATAGTTGTCATTGCGATTATTATGTTTTGTGTCTTATTATCTTGTAGTAAATCTGTTAAGCTGTATATTGATCCATCAAGTGCATATAACATCCAAGTAGATATAAATAGAAACACGTCCGGGTAAGGAAGAAGAGAAGCACACTATAAGGGATAAACCCAACATTGATTTTTATACAAGCATAATTTGGGATTCTGTATTGAGTGACTATAAACACAGGGTAGATAATGTGGGATAATAGCCTAGTTTGCTGTGACACAGGAATACAACTAATTTAGTCCGCTTCATGAAAAAGCTTAAGATGTGTGTGACCATGAGATTCTTGTGCTATATCTGATGGCAGAGATCTACCAAGCTGGCACACCAAATGGCTGAAGGAGGGAGTCTTGTGAAGATAAGATGGTCCTGTTTTAGCTAAACCAACAAAAACAAACAGCTCTTAGATAAATCTTGATGGCCAGAGTGTATGAGCAAAGACCTTTGCCTAATTAAACAGACATCTTAACCTTTCTCCCAGCTGTATTCCTGTCTCATGGCAATCTAGGCAGTTATCCCACAATGGGAGAGCCATAGATCCTTGCTTACTTGGTCTTGCCATACCCAACAGGGAAGAGAACTGTACAGACTCCAGTGCGCACCTACCTGTTCATTGGTGACTCCATCAGCTCAAATCCTGCAGTCGGGTGGTAAAAGATAAAATAGTGCAACACAAACCAAAGTGGTATTTTTGATTACTAGGAAAGAGGGGAAACTCTTTGGTAGCACAAGGCATTTGATATCTTTGTGTGGATGATGAAAAGCTGCTAGCAGAGGGATTTTCTCAGGTTCTCACAATATTCGGTGAGAATCATGCCTTTCTCATGCATGTTATGAAAAACAGTAGGATGGTTTTTGTAAGATGGACTAACATTTTGTAAGCTAGACTAACACATGGTGTTTTGCTAAGTTCTGTTTATGGTACATTGGAAAAATATTTTGAAATGGGTGCTGTAGGAATTTAGACAATCACCCTAGGAGATGGGTGATCACTGACCAATTGCCCTATGGGGCTAGGGTATATAAACCAGGGTTATAATTTAATAAAGTTGCTTCTTTTGACTGCTCTTACTGAATTTGTGTGTTGCTGCATCTCTCCGCTCACAGTATAAACAGCGACATCTTTGTTTTGTTCAAATCCTGCAAAATTCATATCAGAGAAGAAAACCTGCAAAGTAATTTCTACATGTTGTTTTGGTAGTGAAAGTAGATTTCATGGTTTAGGGTCAGGGCAGCCCCTTTCACCTATAACAGATGCTCTCTGTTAACCCCTATCCCTCCCCAAAGGGGAAGAGAAAGGGAATAAGGGAGAGAGACTTAGTGATTAGAAAAGGAAACAAGAACAGCTTTAATGAAGATGAAATTAATCATTATAAAAATGGAATATATACAAATATATACAAAACCAGTATTGAACCCAACGCCCCTGATGTGCCCCATCACTGTCACCACTGGTGCTGTGAAGCCGGCACTGGGGAAGACCCAGACTGAGCCCCGCAGCAGACGGGAGCTGTGTTCAGGAGCTGGATTCTGATACCAGGTTCAGGAACACACAGACCGGATCAAAGGCAGAACGGACAGAGTCCTCATTGGGTGCTCCGAGGAAGGAACTGAAAGAAGACCCAAGACAAGCCAAACAAATCTGGCAAAGCAGTCCAAGAGGGAAGAAGAGCCCAGAGACCCTTTGGATACCTTAGCTCTATGCCGAATATGACTTATATGGGATGGAATACCTCGTTGGTCAGTTTAGGGTCACCTGTCCTGTCCGCTCCTCCCTGCAGGTGTGGCCTTTAACTTTTCTGCACCCCCCAATGTGGTACACAAGATCCAGCAGTGGCCTTGGTCTGCACACCAACCCTTGGTAGTAACTCTAAACAGGGGGTGTTATCACTGCTAGAAGCAGACACTGCCTGAGAAAACAGGCTGCTAACTTCAGAAAGTGTAGTTGGTTAGAAGAACTGAGCTGAAAAGTGAAATTACTGACCAAAATTAGTTCTGTTCTCACTCAAACCAAGACAGAAGTCATCCCTCATTTTGTATTCGGATTTTTGTGGTGGGTGGACTCTGGTATGGCACCAGGTGCTGTGGATGCTGAAAAGCTGCAGGCAGAGGGATTTTCCTAGGTTCTCACAATATTCGGTGAGAATCCTGCCTTTCTCACACGTGTTATGAGAAACAGTAGGACGGTTTTGTAAAGTAGACTAACACGTGGTGTTTTGCTAAGTTCTGTTTATGGTACATTGGAAAAATATTTTGAAATAGGAGTTGTAAGACTTTAGGCAATCACCCTAGGAGATGGGTGATCACTGACCAATCGCCCTATGGGGCTAGGGTATATAAAATGGGGTTGTAAATTAATAAAGTTGCTTCTTTTGACTGCTCTTGCTGAATTTATATGTTGCTGCATCTCTCCGCTCCCGGCATAAATAGCGACAGGTGCCCACCAAGCCCTTCTATCACTCCCTTCAACCCCCATCAGCGCAGCACGCAGGGAGAGAATAAGATGCAACGAGTCGTGGGTTATGAGAGATAAGATGTTATTCTCTACTTCCTGTCTGCAGGCAATGTCAGGCCGAGTCCAGGAAGCAGGGCTCCAGGAACATGTAGCAGCCGCTTGGAGGACAAAGCAGAATGCCCCCCCATCCTCCACCTGCCCTCTCCCTTTATAGTTGAGCTGATGTCATATGGTATGGAATATCCCACTGGTCAGCTCTGGTTGGCTGTATCCCCCTCCCCCCCATCTTGCCCCCCCATCCTCTGGTGCTGTGTGAGCTGTGGCAGTCATAACATGGGTGTGTTATCAACACCCTCCAGCTCCCAGTACTGCAGCATGAGGGCTGAATGGGGAAAAGCAGCTCTGCCAGGCCCACTACAATTTTATAGGAAACGCTGAGTCTTTTTTGGTACTGGTATAGTCATGATGCCTCCCAAGATATACCCCTTTGCTCTCCTCTGGGATGCATTCTGAAACACTGGGATAAATTTGGTAGGGATGCTATGACAAAAGATAAATTAAAAATAAATTGTAATCAGTGGAGGCCACAAGATCAATTAGAGGATGAAGAAAAATGTCCTGAAAATGGAAGTTTGAAATGTAATATTACTGTCTTGGTTTGAGTTAGAACAGAACAATTCTCTTTAGTGATTTTAATTTTGAGCTAAGTCTTTTCTAAATAACTGCACTTTCTGAAGATAATAGCATATCTTTCACAGACAGTGTCTGCTTCTAGCAGTGATAATACTTGATGTTTAGAGTTACTAACAAGGATCAGTGTGCAGATGAATGTCACTTTTTAATCTTGCGTACCATGTTGGGAGTGCAGAAAGTAAAAGGCTATACCTGCAGGGATGAGCAGCCAGGACAGGTGACCCTAAACTCACCAAAGAGATAGATTCCATCCCATATATGTCATATTCAGTATAAAGCTGAGGGATAATGAGGGTCAAGCTCTCTTCTTCAATGACTATCATCTGAGGAGGACTCTGTTCTGCCTTCGTTGCCCATCCATGTGTTCCTGAATCCAGTTCCACAATCCAGCTCCTGAATCCTGTTCCTTCCTGTCTTCCACTGAGTCCAGCCTGGGACTTCCCTAGTGCCTGCTCCACAGCATCAGTGATATTGGTGATGCAATTGCTATCAAGGGGTTGAGTTTGATACTTGTTTTGTATATATTTGTGTATATTCCTTTTTATTATTATTATTTTTGTTAAAGCTCCTCTATCTTTCTTTTCTAATTGATATGTCTCCCTTATTATTTCTCTTCCTCTTAGGGGAGGTGCAGCATGCAGGGACGGATGCTGACAGAATAGCCAATATGGTTGCAATCAGAAGTCGCTTTATTAAGTGCAACAGGCTATATTTATACATGAGACACATCACACACCCAGGTCACTTCTTATTGGCCCCACACTCAAAACCAGAGTCTGTCCACGTGCACTTCAAACACTTTTTATTGGCTGGTGAGTCTCTTGGTTGTCCGCTGTCAGCACCTTCTTTTTCTCCTCTTATCCTCCTGTTTTGCCAGGTGCTTCTGCTTTTCACATCCTTAGTCTTATCTCCTCAAGGTCAGGGCAGTGTTGGTTGTTTTTCGGCCTTGCAAGTCTTAGCATAACTATTTCTAGCTAACAACTATTTCTGTCCTACTCTTATCAATCCCTACAATTCACCCTTTTTTATTTTATATGACATGCCCTTGTTCTCACAGGTATAGTTGCTACATGATATGGTTCTATTCCTAAACCTATAATAACCTTAAATATCATAGCTACAATGACTATCCCAAATGCACTTTGTTTCCCCATACTCACTATCTCTATTCTAAATCACTTATGACTATACTATTCTTACTATGACTAGCTATAATTATACTATTTCTGAATACTATTCTATTACACTTATTCAAGACTACTTTTCTATTATGTTGCACTATTCATTACTGCTTTCTTACTCTACTACTTAGACTCTTCGCAATCCTCGTTTAGGTTCTGATCTTCCTCATTGCTGACGACATCGACGGCATCGCTGTTGTGATTTTCTTGCATCTTATTTGTTACCAGTCGGATCCATTTTGCTGGTATCCATCGTGGTCCTGTATCAGTGAAAACACAAGCATACCCTCGACCCCACATTATTAATTCCACAGGTCCTTTCCAACAGTTTTCTGTATACCTTTCCATAACACTTTTGGTTTTATTCCCCACTCTTGTTCTCCAGACAAACCCCGGATATACTTCATGATTGGTGGGTATTCCTCTTTTTCTGCTAAAGACAGATAATTTAGTACATAAACAGCCTTCTCCACCCATGGTCCTGGTGCTAATCCTACTTCACCCATTTTTTGTTTATCCATCATGGCCTTTAAGGTTTTATGTGTATGTTCAATGATTGCTTGCCCAGTAGAATTCCCTGGCATGCCAGTGACGTGCCTATCTCCCCACATTTGCAGAAATGATTGAGTCTTGCTAGCTATATATCCAGACCTATTGTCTGTTTTGATTGACTGAGGAACACCCAAGATCACAAAACATGCCCGCCAATGACATATGACTGAGGCAGCATTTGTCGATGCCATAGCTGTGGCCCATACTGCTTGTGAATAAGTATCTATTGTAACATGGACATACTTTAGATGGCCAAATTCTCCATATTCTGTAATATCAGACTGCCATAATTTCAGTGGTCCTAGTCCTCTGGGATTTACCCCTTTGTCCATAACCGACACTTGTTGTTGACAATGAGCACAAGTTGCTACAAATCCACGCGCATCTCCTATTTTTAGACAAAATTGCTTTGCTAACACCTGCGCAGACTGGTGGAAAAATTAATGGGATAGGATGGCCTGTTGTAATGTATCTGGAGTAGGAGATGTGGTGGCCCAAGCTGGTGCTACTAGGCGATCTACTCTCTCATTTCCCTGTGTTAAACCTTCTACAATACTCTGATGACTTCGTATATGCATAACATAGAAAGGCCGTTCTCTGTATGTTACTAGCTCCCATAGGTTTCTTAGCACTTCCCATAAGTTTTCATTTTCCACATGTCTCAAATAAGCTCCAGATAACCGTGCTAAAATTCCCGCAGCATAAGCAGAGTCTGTAATAATGTTTAAAGATTCTTTGGGCCACTTCTGAAATACCCTCAGTACCGCTCGTAACTCCAGTACCTGCAATGAACCTTCTCCCATCACTAATTCTTGATTCCATTGTTCAGATTCATATCACAGTATTCCTGTTCTCCCCTGCTTTTTGCTTCCGTCTGTAAACACTGCACGTCCTGCAACCGGCGATTCCGAATAACGTGATTTTTCCACCAGAGGTAAAGCTGCTCCAAATAGTCTGTGTTTTGGATAATGACAGTCAATTTTACCCACGAAACCTGCTAAAGCTATTTGTATTTGATCATCCCATTGTAACATATGTGAAACCGGTCCGAGACCATGTTACTGGCATAAACACCCATTCCAACACTACTAGTTGATCCCTCAGGTCGTCATTCCACTGGAAAATAAGACCAGCAACACTGGCTCTAGTGGTCAAGATTGCTAGATTTATAGAGAGATGAGGATAATACCTTCCCAAATATGTCTGAGTTATTTTCTCCCCTATTTTCTCTAGTGCTTGGCTTTGTTCATCTGTCAACTGCCAAGAATCCTCCGCCTTATTCCCACCTTTCGATAAAGGTACCAATAGTGCTAGATCTTCATTTGTTATGCCACACAGAGATCTGACCCACTGTATGTCTCGAAATAATTTTTGAATGTCTGTTAGGGTCTTGACCTCTGTTTTTAGTGTCATTGTTTGTGACCTTACTTTTGCATCAGTAATAATCATACCTAAGTACTTATATGGACTATGTTTCTGTACTTTCTCTGGGGTAATGATTAAGCCTGCTTGTCCTAAATCCTGTTGCAATACTGGGAAAATCTTTTCCACATAGATATCACGCCCTGCGATTAAGATGTCATCCATATAATGATAAATTATTAACCCCTGATATTACTGTCTCACAGGCTTCAATGCCCAGGCCACATAATTCTAACATATAGTTGGTGAATTTTTCATTCTTTGGGGTAGTACTTGCCATTGATACCGCTCGTCCTGTTCAGCTTTGTTAATATATGGCACAGGAAAAGCGAACTTTTCCCTATCCTCATCACCTAATGGAATAGTAAAAAAACAATCCTTAAGATCTATTATTAATAGTTTCCAGTCAGCTGGGATCATAGTTGGAACTGAAAGGCCTGGTTGTAATGCACCCATGTCCTGCATTACTGCATTGACTGCCCTCAAGTTGTGTAACAAACGTCATTTCCCTGATTTTTTTGGTATTGCAAAGATGGGGGTATTCTACGGGCTAATAGATGGTTCAATATGCCCTGCCTATAGGTGTTCTTGAACTAACTCTCTTATGTGGCCAAGCTTTTGTCGCTGTTTATACTGGGAGCGGAGAGATGCAGCAACACACATTCAGCAAGAGAAGGCAAAGAAGCAACTTTACTAAATTATAACCCTGTTTTATATATCCTTGCCCCATAGGTCAGTGATCAGCCATCTCCTAGGGTGATTGCCTAAAGTCCTACAACACTCATTTCAAAATATTTTCCAATGTACCATAAACAGAACTTAGCAAAACACCAGGTGTTGGTCCATCTTGCAAAAACCATCCTACTGTTTTTCATAACTTGTGTGAGAAAGGCAGGACTCTCACCGAATATTGTGAGAACCTGAGAAAATCCCTCTGCTAGCAGCTTTTCAGCATCCACAAGCTTTTCTTGGGGTAGCAGCCATTGATCAATCCACACTGGTTCAGTAGTCAACCATTTCAGCTTAAGGATTTGCTTCCCCTCAATGGCCTCCCCACAAAACCCTCACTTGTAAGCTGGTATCCCCATTGGGACAGCACGTCACGCCCGATTAGCCATACCGTGGTGTTCATTATGTACGGTCTTGTGTGAGCTCTATTCTCGGGTTCTGTAGTCAGCCATACCGTTATTAGCTCTTGACTCACTCGAGTCAGTTGTGTGCCTCCCACACCCATTACTGGGGTCCCGAGCTTTGCTTTTGGGCCATCCAAATGCTGTAATTATAGTAATATCTGCACCTGAATCTAGCATAGCCATGTGTGTCAATTGTTTCCCCTTTTCATCCTGAAATACTGCCTCTACTGTTGGCTTGCTCAATGTTATCGGGATCGTCATCATCACCTGGGGCATGTTCATGGATCCAAAAGCACCATCACCCCTTTCTACTCCTGCTGCTTTAGGAATGCAGGCCTTAAATGGTACTAATTGGTCTATCTTTGTCCCTTCAGGAATGTGTATGGGTGGTTGTAATGCCTTTACCATAATATCTATATTGCCCGTATAATCAGCGTCAATTACCTCCAGCAATACAAAAGTTCCCTGCTGCGATGATGATGATCTTCCCAATAAAAGCGTGCTTAAACTGTCCCCTAGTGGCCCATTTAGCTGCGATGGTATAACATGAACTTTTTCCATCTATTGAGTAGCTGATGGCAGTTGCCATGTCCACTCCCACGCTTCCTTGGGTTGCTGCTCTGAGATTGCCCAGGCAGCCTGTCTGTGAGGAGACACTTGTGTCAGTGCACTGCTCCTCCTGGCGCTCTGCCTCCTGTTTCCCTGATTTAACCATGTCCCGTCTGTCTTAAACCATGATCTACACTCACTTGCCCTATGACCAAACTTGTTGCATCGGCTGCAGTTTCCTCCGAATGCTCCACCCCTGTTCCTCTTGGTGCTGGAATTGTGACTGTCACCCCCGCCTCGCTGCTTAGTCATACAGTTGCGCTTTACATGTCCCTTCCCTCTGCAGCTGTAACATATCAACAGTCCGCGATCTCCAAGCCTTTGTTGCATAATAGGCTTTAATGCTACCACCAGAGCTTGTGCTTGTGCCTGAGCATGTACCGACACACGCTCCTCTTCCTCCACTATCGGTGCCCATGCACAAGCTTCTATCATATCTATCAGGCTTGCTGTTTTCGGCAGGGTGGCTATTATATGGCGACACGTACTGTTCGCATTTTGAGTCGACAATTCCATACCGAGAACCATGCGTGTATTGGCATCGATCCCAGGGGCACCCTCTAGTGCCATATGGAGATTGTCTACAAAACTTAAAAATGATTCATTAGGACCCTGTTTAATTGACATGTACAGGGGGCGTGGCTGCCCCATTTGTGGAACTGCTTTTAATGCTGCTTCAGCCAGCACCTGTGACTGTTGTAATATGGAGGGGTGTAGCCGTGCTTGCAGCTGTGGATCCACAAAAGCCCCTTTTCCTAACAACATGTCTTTAGTGGCTACTGCCAAGGGGTTATCTGCTGGTAATTCTAAATTTTGCATCATCGCCACCTCTATACGTCCTTCTCAATCTGACATCCACAATAACTTTTGTGTTGGTGTTAATAACATGTCCGCGAGCTTATGGGTATCAAAAGGTGTTAAGTCATGAGATGTAAACACAGTGTCTAAGATGTTTTATACATAACGATTACTCATTCCCCATTGCTGAATTACCTTTTGTGCTTCTTGCACTAATTTCCAGTCCAGTGGACCCCAGCTCCTTGTTGTGGATTGTTAGGGTCCACTATCACTGGATAATCTTCCTCAGCTACCGTAGTCTGCGTCACAAACTCCCCTTCCGCGATACCATTTTTTATAAAACCTTTCCATCTTTACACCGGGTTATAGTCTCCCCCATCCCATCCACCCATTCCTTTAATTGTTCCCGCTTTTGTTCCTCCCCCACCCCCATCTTTGGCGGATCAGTCAATCTTCTCATGCCCTGATATCTGTCCTGATATCTGTCCCGATATCTGTCCGAGTCCGAGATCTTATCCAACTTTTGCAATATGCCTTTTAGCTGAGCACATTGCCATACAAGATCATTGTGAAGATTTTTCCCTTGGAGTTCTTGTTCAGTTGGTGGTGGAGGCGGGCTTTCTGGCGAGGGGGGTAAAGCAGCCCTTCCGGCAGTTGCAGTGGTGGTGATAGCGGGGGGAGGGGGGGGGGGGGGGGGGGGGGGGCCCTCAAGGGGGATTGATGAGGGGAAGGTAAGGAGGGATTTGCATTTCAGAGCAGGATGAGTCATTTGCAGGGCAGGAATTAGCCTTGTCTGATGGTATAGCCTGTGGCAGGTCCATTTCCATTTCGGTGTGGGCTGGGGGAATCACAGGGTAGGGCGGGACTGACGAAAATTTAGCGAAATAGAGATCATCGTCACCCCGAAAGAACCTCAGTGTGTCCGCTGGGCATTCTAATGGAGTTGGTTGAAAAGCGGCTTCGGCGGCAGCTTTTGGCAAAAACCACACGAGTCTCTTTAAAATATCCTCTCCTTTGTCCCCAGGTCAATATGTCCTCTAATGCCCCGTTTTTCCACTTTTATCCCTTTCATAGAAAGGATATGCTTCAGAATGTCTCTTGCCTTTTCTTCTTCTTTAGTACTATTGGCTCCCATTCTTAACCTCGCCACCACCTACCTTTTCTTCCAGTGCACTGATTTGTCTGTTACCATGTCTCTCTCGGATGCCCAGTTACAGTCCTGCTGGCTCCTGACCACAGCGAGTCCCCTGCCTTTTCTTTTCCCTCCGACTCCGATTCCTTAGAATTGTATCACGTCGGGGTCACTAAATGTAGTGTGCAGGGACAGACTCTGACAGCACAGCCAATATGGTCGTAATCAGAAGTCACTTTATTAAGTGCAACAGGCTATATTTATACACGAGACAATGCTGATCACACACCCAGGTCACTTCTTATTGGCCCCACACTCAAACACAGAGTCTGACCACATGCACTTCAAACACTTTTAATTGGCTGGCAATTCTCTTGGTTTTCTTCCTTCAGCACCCTGTTTTTCTCCTCTTATCCTCCTGTTTTGCCAGGTGCTTCTGCTTTTCTCATCCTTAGTCTTATCTCCTCAAGGTCAGGGCAGTGTTGGCTGTTTATTGGCCTTGCAGGCCTTAGCATAACTACTTCTAGATAACAATTATTTCTGTCCTACTCTTATCAATCCCTACAGGGAGGGAGAGGAGTTTACAAAGACCGTATGTTATAGGTCTAGCAGATGGCCCTGACCTGACCTTGATGTACTATATTACATTTGATGTTGTTTTGTTGGAGAACTGAGAAATGGGATGAAGCCCCATATGTGGATTTGTTCTTATCATTGAGAAATGATTGTGAAACCAGAAAAAATATGGTTGGGTAGATTTTAAATATCAGAATGGGATTTAGCTGATTAAGAAAAAAAAGAGTGATTCTTGTTGTAAAAGTTGTAAGACTAGGAAGAATGGACTAGATGAAAATGATGAGGAAGTCCACATGTTGGTAGAATCTGAAAATTTGAATGAGGGAAATGAGTCTGGAAGTTAAGATGAGAAAAGTAATCCTGTGAGTCCGGTGACAGCAAGAGCAAGTGGTTATAAATATAGTATTCAAGCCCCTTTAAGGCAAGCGGCTGGTCCAGAGGGGGCTACTGTGTATGCCCATGTTCCATTTACCACCTCAGGCATTAAATTGGAAACAGTCTGTGGGACCCCATAGCTGTAACCCTGAAGGAATATACAGTACTATTAAAACTGTAATGATGACTCATAATCTTAACTGGGGAGATAGGCTCTCTTGGAGTACCTATTTGCTACAGAAGAAGGGAGAACTATATCCTGGTTTGAGTGAGAACAGAACTAATTCTGTTCAGTAATTTTACTTTTCAGCTCAGTTCATCTAACTAACTGCACTTTCTGAAGTTAGCAGCCTGTTTTCCCAGGCAGTGTCTGCTTCTAGCAGTGATAACACCCCCTGTTTAGAGTTACTACCAAGTGTGCAGACCAAGGCCACTGCTGGATCTTGTGTACCACATTGAGGGGTGCAGAAAAGTTAAAGGCCACACTTGCAGGGAGGAGCAGACAGGACAGGCGACCCTAAATTGACCAACGAGGTATTCCATCCCATATATGTCATATTCAGTATAAGGCTGAGGGATTCGAAGGGTCTCTGGGCTCTTCTTCCATCTTAGACTGCTTTGCCAGCTTTGCTTGGCTTGGCTCAGGTCCTCCTTAGGTTCCTTCCTCAGATCATCCAAGGATGACTCTGTCCGTTTGGCCTTCGATCCCAATCTGTGTGTTTATGAATCTGGTACCAGAATCCAGCTCCTGAACACAGCTCCCATCTGCTGCGGAGCCCAGTCTGGGACTCCCCCACCCGGTGCCTGCTCCACAGCATCAGTGGTAACGGTGATGTAAGTGCCATCAGGGGGGTTATGGTAGATACTGGTTTTGTATATTTTCTATTTTTGTTATTATTATTTTCATCTTCATTAAAACTGTTCTAGTTTCCTTTTTTAATCACTAAGTCTCTCTCCCTTATTCCCTTTCTCTTCCCCTCTGGGGAGGGAGGGGGGTTAACAGAGAGCGTCTGTTACAGGTCTAAGGGGCCGCCATGACCCTAAAATGTGACAAACTATTTTGGAAAAAGCTAAGGAGGAGGTGACTCCTGAAAATGGTGGTGTACCTAATATGCGCATATATCACCTGAGGTAAGATCCAGGGTGGAATCTGAATACTGAAGGAGGATCGAAAAGTGTAAATGATTACAAAAAATATATTTTATATGGGAGCAAAGGCAGGGTACAAAAGCCAAAGAATTTGTCAAATCAGGGAGATAAAGAATCTCTGTCATTCTTTTAGGAAAGACTGAGTGAAACAGCTTGAAAGTAGACTGATTTAGATCCCAAACATGATAACAACTCAAAATTAGTCAACATGTTATTTATTGGTCAAGTGGCAACAGATATTAGAAAAAAAATACAAATAGAAGGAGCAGATGGGATTGCAATCTTGCAGTTATTATTAATTGTATATGAAGTTTATAGTAATCAGGATGAATTGGAGGAAAAGGAAAAACAAAACAAAATAAAACTGCAAGCTTCTCTACTAGCTATTTTGACAGAGAGACAAGGAAAATGTAGAGGAAGAGGTAGAGAAAATTTGCAAGAAGGTTTTAAAGGACAAGGAATAGCCCACAGAAACTTTGGGGGAAATAACTTTGCCACTCCTTTCAAAACAAATCAGTGTGCTTATTGTAATCAACATGGACATTGGAAACAGGATTGCCCACTCTTGTCAAATACTCAGGAAGGAAAGACAGAAACTGCCACTTGAGTATTGGCAGAAATATGGTTTGACTGAGGGGGGTGGAGGAATTTATTAAAGATTCCCCAGCCAATCCTCTCATCCTAGTGAAGCTGGAAAAAGAAACAATAGATTTTTTGATAGATAGTGTGTGGAGCGGTGAGGGAAGATGCAGAAAATAAATATGATTGGTAAGCAAACTTCGTTTATTAGAGATAAGAAGGGTGCTTTTATACAGTCACCTTATTAATAGGCACACTTGTCCGTTACTCATTGGTTATTGCTTAAAGAATACATTTTCATAATCCAACCCCCTTGCAGCGATAGTTACAACCCACATCCTCATTCCTTCGACCACAACATTCTGTTATTGTACAGCTCACAAGCACAAGGACATGCTGACCTTGCTGTTCCTTGCTATAACTTCTGCTGAGCCTCAGCAAGCATTTCCTTTAAAGATATATGGCCCTTGTTTTCTAGCCATTCCCCAACAATAGTGTAGCTAACCTTTCAGTACTTATGAATAATAAAGGGCCACTGAGTAAAATTGAAACTAGTGTAATTGTTGCAACATGAAAAAGAAGCATAAAGACCTTTTTGAAACCGATGGAATTCATAGATTCATAGATTCATAGATTGTTAGGGGTTGGAAGGGACCAAGAAAGATCATCTAGTCCAACCCCCCTGCCAGAGAAGGATCACCTATAATAAGTCAAAGAGGAACGTGTCCAGGAGGGTTTTGAACGCCTCCAGAGAAGGAGACTCCACAACCCCCCTGGGAAGTCTGTTCCAGTGCTCTGTCACCCTTACCGTAATAAAGTTTTTTCTTATGTTTATCTTAAACCTCTTATTTTCCAACTTGCTCTCATTGCCCCTTGTCCTAACATTGGATGACACTGAGAAAAGTCTGGCTTCATCCTTCCTACACTCGCCCTTTATATATTTATAGACATTAATGAGATCCCCCCTCAGCCTCCTCTTCTCCAGGCTAAAGAGACCCAGCTCTCTCAGCCTCTCCTCATAAGGGAGATGCTCCACTCCCTTAATAATCTTGGTGGCCCTGCGCTGGACTCTCTCCAGTAGCTCAATGTCTTTCCTGAACTGGGGTGCCCAGAACTGGACACAGTATTCCAGGTGGGGCCTCACCAGGGCAGAGTAGAGGCTGAGGAGAACATCCCTCGAACTGCTGACCACACTCTTCTTAATGCACCCCAGGATGCCATTGGCCTTCTTGGCCATGAGGGCGCATTGTTGGCTCATGGTCATCCTCTTGTCCACCAGGACCCCGAGGTCTTTTTCCCCAGAGCTGCTTTCCAACAGATCAGCCCCCAGTCTATACTGATACATGGTTGTTCTTCCCCAGATGCAGCACTTTACACTTGCTTTTATTAAATTGCATGAAATTTCTCCCTGCCCAGCTCTCCAGCCTATCCAGGTCACACTGGATGGCAGCACAACCTTCTGGAGTGTCAGCCACTCCTCCCAGTTTTGTATCATCAGCAAACTTGCTGAGGGTACACTCTATCCCTTCGTCCAGATCATTGATGAATATATTGAACAGTATTGGACCCAATTGTATATTCCTGGGTCCAGTATTGGACCCAGGAATATACAATTGGAAATACAACTGTAACTCGTTCATTTCTTTATATGCCAGATTGTCCATTGCGCTTGTTGGGATGAGATTTACTATGCAAATTAAATGCACAAGTAACTTTTTCTGAGAATTTGGTCCAGTTACATATTCCTACAGAGAATGCCTGAAAAGCACAGATGTGTTTTCTAATGCAATTAGAAGATGATAATAATGAAGACATCCCTGAAGAAATTTTGAATGCAGTAATACCATTGCTATGGGGATCAGGGAAACCAGGATGAGTAAAGAATAAGGTTCCAAACAAAATAGAACTAAAGCCTGGAGTACAGATGGTAAGATAAACAAAACAGTCCCCTATTAAACTGGAGGCATGGAAAAAGTTGGAGTCACACATTAATTCTTTCTTGGAATATGGATTACTACTGGAATGCCAATTGGAATTTAACACCTGTATGCTACTGGTAAGAAACCAAAATTCTCAAGAATATAGGTTAGTGCAAGATTTATGGGAAGTTAACTCTAGAACTGTGGATGTCCACCCTGTAGTACCCAATCCATATAGACTGCTTGCATCAGTCCCTGAAAATAGCATGCATTTTGCAGTTTTAATGTTGAAGGTTGCTTTCTTTTGTATGCCAGCAGAAGAACAGTCAACTTATTATTGCATTTGAATGGAAGAACCCAACAACTGGAAGGAAGACTCAGTTATGTTGGATAGTATTGCCCCAGGGATTTAAGAATAGTCCAACATTGTTTGATAATGTATTGGCAAAATAATTAGAACAGTGGCAAAGTGATAACAGACATTTTACTCTGTTGCAATATGTGGTCATTCTATTAATTGGTTCTGACAATTATGATTAATGCCTTGAAGTTACTATTAGTTTATTGAACTTTTTAGGACTTGCAGGATACCATGTCTCAAGTAAAAATGCACACATAGCTAAGGATAATAATTGATACCTGGGATTTGAAGTTATGCAAGGGTAAAGAGAACTAAGTGCAGAACAAAAAGAGACAATTTGCAGGGCTGCAGCGACAAAGGCAAAAAAGCAATTAAGAGGATTTTTAGGCATGGCTGGATGGTGCAGGTTGTGGATCCCTAAGTTTGGACTAATTGCTAAACCTTTATATGCTGCTGTTAATGGGCCAGAGAAGCTGTTAGAATGAATGGCTGAATGTCAAAAGAGATTTGATGAAATTAAGAAAAGACTTATCGAAGCTCCCTCGGTAGGACTTCACAGAATGTGAAGTCGGAGAAGCCCTTTCAGCTGTAGGTACATGAAGGGCAGCAAGTGTCTTTAGGAGTCCTGACTCACATGTTGGGAAGCTGTAATACACCTGTGGGGTATTTCTCCAAACAGTTAGACAAAGTCAGTGAATGATGGCCTGCTTGTCTGAGAGCTGTGTCTGCAGGAGTGATTTTGATTGAAGAGGCCATAAAACTGACCTTGGGACAACCCCTAACTGTATTTGTACCCCATGCCGTGATCTCTTTTCTACAAAGCAAGGGCCACCATTGGATTTCTCCTAACAGACTGGCTAAATACCAGTTTTATTGGAACAGGATGATATCAACCTTTCAACATCTGCCACTTTAAATCCTTCAACATTGTTGCCAGTCTCAGAATAAAATTAATTACATCATGTTTGTTTGACAATCATCGAAGTTTATTCCATCTGGCTAGACTTACAGGATACTCCTCTTTCTCATTTTAATCTGGAATTATATATATATACATACATATTATTATATGTATTATTATATATGTGTATATTATTATATGTATTATTATATATACATATTATTATATTATTATTACATATATACATATTTGCAAATATGCAAAGGGTGAATGTCAGGACGATGGAGCTAAGCTCTTCTCAGTGACATTCAATGATAGGACAAGGGGCAACAGGTGCAAGGTGGAACATAGGAGGTTCCATGTAAACATAAAGAGAAACTTTTTCACAGTGAGGGTGACAGAACACTGGAACAGGCTGCCCAGGGAGGTTGTGGAGTCTCCTCCTCTGGAGACATTCAAAACCCACCTGGACACATTCCTGTGTGACCTAATCTAGGTGATCCTGTTCTGTCAGGGGGGTTGGACTAGATGATCTTTCTAGGTATGATCTTTCGAGGTATGTTCCAACCCCTAACATTCTGTGATTCTGTGATTCTGTGATTCTGTGATTCTGTGAACTCAATCTAGTGGGCAAGTATGAATCAAACTCTGAAGAGACAAATTTAAAAATTCTGCCAGGAAACCCATTTACAATGGGTAGATACCCTACCTTTAGCTCTCTTGTGAGTTAGGATAACCACCAGAACTAAGGAAAAAATAAGCCCTTTTGAAATAATATATGGAAACCCATATCCTACTAATACACTTGCAGTAATGGGGGAATCGGATACATATTAAAGGGCAGGAAACAATTGAAGAATATTTAATCTCTCTTTTACAGACTTCATCCTCTTTGCATAGGTATTTAAACCAGAGAACTCATTTCCTACTGCATACACCAGTCCACCCTGTCCAACCTAGGGACCTTGTCTACATATGAATCTGGGAAGGTGAGCCACTAAAGGAAAGGTAGAATGGACTGTTTACTGTATTTTTTAAAACATACACTGCTGTGAAGGTGGAAATAGGATCTAATCATTAATAATAGGATATCTCTTTCTAGAACAAAGGCTATAGAAATAAAATGATGAGTTGTTTAATCAACTAGCTGTGAAGAACTGTTGAAGATTGACAAATTTAAGGAAAACTGGGGGAATGGTAATTCCAACATGGGGACATTACTACCACCTACTCAAAAGAACAAGGAATTGAACAGCTAAGGAATTGGACAGAGCATGCATGGTGATTTACATAGCAAGTGAAGATATTTTAACCAATTATATAGATGAATAACAATGCATATGTATTAGAAAAATGAATATGATCAAAATTTTGTTTCTAAATAACTATTGTGTTAGGATGCTGGTTTGCTGGTTTTGACCCAGCACCCATGATTGCAATCTCATGAAAATAAATAAAATACCAGCATCTCATATGTGTGATTGGCAGTTGCATACTGGGTGACAGACCCAGTTTTGGAAAAACAATGTCTGTGAAAAAACACAGCTGCTTGTAAGATTTCATATCAATGTATATAAATGCATCCAGAACTTTAAAGCATATATACATATGCTCTAAAGCACTTACAGTCATACACATAACTAGGAAGTAAATAACTGTTTGACATTTCAAAATTTACTAGAGTAATGAATTGTCAAACCAAAGAAATTCTGCCTAGATTGTGAGAAATTTTGTCTTTGTGGGAGATGAATGGAGTGATAGATGGACAGACACATCTATCTATTTCAGAGATTTTCAAATTATTTTTTGTGGTGTATTGGAAACTTTCAATTTTTGTATATCCCTCAGAATGGGACATCTTGGGGTATGTCCATCTGTTCACCCCGACCATAAAAGGTGTTTGTATAAATCTTAAGGCTTTAGTCTTCTGCTAGATCTTTCTGGTAATCTAAATATAGAAAATAAATGGAATGATGACCAAAAAACAAAATCTTTATTACATTATGTTGATTCACAGACAGTTCAATAGCATTTTTCATTACATGAAGTGCTTCTCTACCTGAGAGCATCACAATTATCTCCCAAGTAAGACTTCCATCTTTTAGGTGGAAACTCTTCATGTCAGATAACTGTCTCAGTATTATTATTATTTTTTAAATTACAGTCATTTTTTAGAACTTTCTGAATACTGGTTTACCTGTACCATATTCCTATTATTTCTTAATGTATTTTCATAAAGTAATAATTCCATATAACAAATGAGGTCGTTGTTTGGAATGACTGAAATGCTATTTCCATTTCCCTCTCCCATTTGATACCAAATACTTTCAATTAAAATGTTATGTGTCAGTAGTTCCCTCACTTTCATAATTTGATTTTTTTTTAATAATTGTTGGTAAATAGATTTTATTTTTTTCTTTTCTAAGGAAAAATGTCCCTTACTACTTACACAGGATTGCCCAGACAAAACATCTGAGGATTTCAGCTCTGGAGCTCAAGTCTTAGTCACATGAAACATGCGTATGACAGTAATGCCATTAGCTGTAGCAACTTGAACCATTCACTGTCAGAAAGACAGTTCCATGATTCACAGAAAGTCATCCTAAAAAGTATTTGAAGGACTGGTGCTTTGAGATAAACTACATCCAAGGATATACTTCTGCAGATATGTATTTAAGGTCCTCAAATGGAAACTTGGCTGTACATCACCAGATGGTGTTTTCAAAAGCAGGGAAAAGGAAGATGGCCTACCAAAAGCTGAGATAACTAATGGTTTTCTGTTATTTTTGACATGATTTTTTCTGTCTGTACTTGCTCAGGGAAATTCTTCACTGGTGACATTTGCAAGTATCCATTTTATATACTTAATGGGAAGTTAGTTGGTGAGATGTCAGTTCTCATAAAGCATAGTTTTTTTCTTTCGTTCATTTCAATTGAGATATAATGACATTCAGGCTGGTGGGATGGAAAATATACAAGGTTATATCCCTGCTTTGAATTCTTTTTTAATTGTTTGTGTCTCTGCCTCTCATTGATGCTCTGTTGCTGTGGATATAATTTACCCAGCATGAAAGCTTACAGAAAATATGAATAACAACAAAAAATATATTTGAGTTCCAGTGAAAGCAGGATTTCACAAACTTTCACCAGAAGGAAAGTAAATGAAAAAAAAAAAAAAAGTAAGATATTTTTATACACGTATTCCCATTTGCAATCACTCTGTAATCCTCTCCACTGCTCACTTATGTTCACCTGCATCATAACAACATGATGAAGTTGACCCTCAATCAAAAACTATGCAGCATGAGTTCAACTACTGGCAAAGGTAGCCACAAGGGGTTATTTTATTTTATGTCAGAATACTGTGGAGTACGTCCAGCTATACATTTCCCCTCTAAAACTGTAATTTACCTTATTGATAAATTAAAACCAAAATATATATTGATATGTGTTGTCATGGGGCTTTGGAGGAGAACTGAGAGGCCTTTTATATTCTAGTCCAGTGCTCCTAGTTAAAAATGAAAAGCTTGCTCAAACCAGCAAGATGATATTTCAACCAGGTTGCTCCACTTGAAGTCAGTTTCTGAGCAGACTCTCAGTTGCCTTATAGCCTTAGGGCACGTTTCTTTGAGTATCATTGGTTTATTTACACAAAAGAGTTCATGGCTATAAATCTAAACTGTATATTTATTTACTCTGGGCTGTTATTTACAGGAATCAGACTTTTTTGTCTCAGGACAGAAATAATCTCTGAAAAGCAAATCCTTACAAGCTCTGGTTTATATCTGTGAATAAGGATTAAAGGACCTTAGTAAATTTACACTTTTTAAACAGGTTATAAGGAAAAATCCCCCCTTTTTTTTTCTTTTAACATTCAGGCAACAATTGAGAGATTAACTTTACTATGTGAGTTTTATGTAAGCTGTCTCAGGTTTGTGTAGGATTCCCGTTTCACAAAGATTGACATTCACACACACAGCTGATAAGCAAAAGCAATTTTATTCAAGCACTCACACACATAACTAATAAGCAAAAGCAATGTTACTCAAGCAAACCCAACTAGTTAGATAACATCCCCATATACATACCAACCCCAAGGTGGTAGACAAACTGCAGAGCAGGAGGAGGGCATGTAGCGCAGTGCTGGAGAAGAGGAGTTGGTAGGTCCTAATGCCTTCTGCAGGGTGTCCCCTGGATCAAGATGTGCATCAGGTCAACCTTCCAAAAAATTAATATCCCCTCTCCCTGCAGCAGCTACTTATAGCTCTCCTGACAGGGGTTTGGGGACTGCTCCAGCATCTGTGCACATTCTGGCCACGTGTGTACAGAGGATGAACAGTATTTTTCCACCCACAATGGCTAACAGCAGTCATTCTCACTGTTGCACATGCGTGGGGGTCTTGGGGCACCTCTGGTGGTTGTTACTTCATCAATCTTCAGCTCCCTCATCCTGTCCATGAGGTGTCCTTTCATTGTTTGGTTCCTGATATCACTCGACAGACAACAAGGAGCTGACTAAGACTGACTGCCTGATTCCTGCATGGACCTGCACATTCCAGACATAGGAGCGAGTACTCTGCTCTCCAGTGCAGTGCAACAACAGATAGTGGTGTGCTGGAGGCCTGCAACAATGGATCAACATGTTCCAGTATGGATACATAATTTTTTTTGAAAATATGCAGAGAACTGATTTTTCTGTAATGTGGGCAATGTTTTATTTACTCAGTATAAAAATTCCCCTGAAATATAGAAAAGCAGAGAGCAAGAGCCATTTGTTGATGTATAAATATTGACAGTGAAATCAACCATTAAGTTTAATGAATCCAACCATCAAGAGAAGTGATGGGATGGTAGATATTTAGGATAGGAATCATCTCAATTTTTTCTGTCTAAAATCAGACATCAAATTTAATCTGCAATTCCAGACTTTTTCCATAGCCAGAGAAGGAAAAAAGTCACTGGAAGGGGGTAACTGACCTCACATCATCTCAGATATCTTTTTGTTCACAAAATTTGCTGTTCATCTGGAAGTGATATCCTTTCTCTGCTGACTATAGAAGGTATCTTGGTGCTCAAGCTGCATGCCTCACATTTAGATAGAGAAAATTTAGAGGAGTGAATATGATTTAATTTTCATTATTATTTGACATGCAGGTGTCCCGGCTTGCGTGAGAACAGAAATAATTCTGTTCAGTGACTTTACTTTTCAGCTCAGTTCTTCTAACTAACTGCACTTTCTGAAGTTAGCAGCCTGTTCTCACAGACAGTGTCTGCTTCTAGCAGACATGTTTATAGTTAATACCAAGGATTGGTATGCAGACAAAGGCCACTGCTGGATCTTGTGTACCACGCTGGGGGTGCAGAAAAGTGAAATGCTGCACTTGCAGTGAGGAGCGGACAGGACAGGTGACCCTAAATTTACCAGCAAGGTGTTCCATCCCATATACATCACGTTTGGCGTAAAGCTCAGGAAACCAAAGGGTCTCTGGGCTCTTCCCCCCTTTTTGGACTGCCTTGGCCAGCTCTGCTTGGCTAGGCTCGGGTCTTCTTTCAGTTCCTTCCTCGGATCATCCAAGGAGGCCTCTGTCCATTCTGCCTTTGATCCTATCTGTGTGTTCCTGAACCCGGTACCAGAATCCAGCTCCTGAACACAGCTCCCAAACACAGCTCCCGCCTGCTGCGGGGCCCAGTCTGGGACTCCCCCACCCGATGCCTGCTCCACAGCATCAGTGGTGACGGTGATGTAATTACCATCAGGGGGGTTGGGTTCAATACTGGTTTTGTATATATTTGTATATATTCCTTTTTTATAATTATTAATTTAATTTTCCTTAAAGCTATTCTAGCTTCCTTTTCTAATCGCTAAGTGTCTCTCCCTTATTCCCTCTCTCTTCCCCTCTGGGGTGGGAGGGGGGTTAACAGAGAGAGTCTGTTATAGGTCTAAGGGGCCACCCTGACCCTAAACTGTGACAGATTTATTGGTGTCCAATGTGGGGCTCGATCATAGCTCTGATAGATTGCTGAATAGCTCAAATTCCAGTTCGCTCTCTTCAGAGAGTATCACCTTTTTCCTGAGCATCTTTAAGAATTGGAAACTAAAACAGACTGCCTAAATGATGTTGTTTCTGAGAGCAGTGTCCGTTTGTGTCTTTTTAGCATTTCTTTGGGAGTTTAATTGTATATCGTTCCCTTATATGCCATATGCATTATGTTACTGTTTCCATGTTCTCACTGTTTATCTGAAAGCTCTCAGGTTTGGGCGCTGGGTGAAAGCCACTGCTTTCCTGTGGCGTTTATCTCTGATTTATGTTGCACTGAATTGGGCAGCAAGTGCGTCTCGGTACTACGGGCATTACATAGTGGATTTTATTACTAAGAATACTTTTGGTTTTATCTTGGGAATTTATACTGCTCCCCACTATGCTAATCTGACTAAACCAGATTTTAGAACTCCATTAAATTGTGAGGATTGTTGACATGATTATTACCAAAATATCATATTATTGTTATTATTTTCTAATATCATCACTGTGTGGCGTCAGATTAGTCATCAGTGCAGTAATACAGGTGAGGCAGCCACCAAAAAACATAGATTGAGTGTTGCTTACCTGCGATGTTCCTTGATACGCTCTGTACGCAGGAAACGTGCCGCAGCAGTTCAGTCTCCTCAGGCCCCCCTAACGAGTCCTGCTGCTGCTTCCAAAACAAGCTCTGCAGCATCTGATAGTCCTCAGGCTCCACCCATGAGCCCTGCTGCTACTCCTCCAGTTCTAAAAACAAGCGCTGCTGCAGCCTCTCCAACACCCACAACAAGCACTGAAACTGTTCCAACTACAGCAGCAAAGCTGGCAGGTACACCAACAGCTACTGTGCTGACTCCCAATCAAACTGCACCTGTACAAGTTGCTCCTGTGAAGAAAAGAAAAGAAACAAAACAGCCAAGTCCAGCAACAGATCAGGGAGACAGTCCTTCTCAAGATGAATCTGAGTGAGAACCAGATGCAAAGCCTGATGTCACTGCAACTGGAAAGAAACACCTAACAAAAACAGATCACCCAGTGGGGTCAGATGACAACGGAGAAGGTCCTTCTAAAGCAAACACATCAGATGTGGAGTCATCAGATACAGAGGTTGCCACCAAATCTTTACCTATGAAGGAGATGAGAAATCTGAGAAAGGATTATAGCCATCATGAAGGTGAGCCACTGACCACTTGTCTACTCTGATGCTGGGATAATAGCACCCACACCATCAAACTGAATGGCAGAGAAGCCAGGCAGCTGGGATTCCTGGCCACAGATGGAGGCGTTGACCAAGAGATTGCAAGAAAGAGCAACACTATCAGTCTCTGGAGGAGACTCTTGTCAGCTGTAAAATCCAGGCAACTCTATAAGGAGGACATTGAATATTGCCCAAGCAAATGGACCACCATGGAAAAAGGTATTGAGAGACCTGTGTGACAGGTAACTTATGGTGACAGGCAAGTAGTGAACCCTGATGTAATTCCATGCCAGAAACCCATCTTGCAGAAGTTTCTGCAGAGTGCCCCACCAGCATATTCCCACACATTGTCAACATTGATATGGGGAACAGATGACGAGGTACCGACTGTGGCAGAAGTAGCCAGGAGAGCACGACAGTATGAAGACAATGTCTCTGGTTCCTCTACATGTCCGTTTATCAGCCCTGGAGAGATCAGTTGAAAAATTGATTGAAAAAATAGAGAGGAGGGAGAACAGATCCTATTCATCCCCTGAGTGGACCCGTGTTGAAGCCACTAGGAGAATGTGCTCTTCTTCGAGACCAGCTAAACAGGAACAGTACATGTCACGATGTACCCTGTGGTCTCTTCTCCATGCCTTTGGAGAGAAAATGAGCAGATGGGATGGAAAACCTACCACTGCTCTACAGGCATGAGTACTCTACTTACAAGGTAAAACAAAGAGAAGAGAGAATTCTTCCAGAAGGGAGGGTGCTCCAGTCTGCTATGAGCAGTCCTCTGGTCCAACTACATGGGCCTTAGGTCAAAACGTGAGTAGGGGGAATGAAAATGTGATTCCTGTAATCAATACAAATCCTATCAAAAGTCTAAGTCCTGTAAATAGTGTAAATCCTGTCAAAAGTATAATTCCTGTTATCTACACATACCCTGTTAACCAGGTAAACCATGTGAACCCAGTGAACTTCACAAACCCAGTTACCAATTATGGATAATACCCTCGGAATTAGAGGGGCCCTGACTCCAGCCAGGTGGAGGAGAGGGACAACAGAGTTTATTGGACTGTCTGGATTTGATGGCCTGGCACGTTAGAACCACAGAAATATAAAGCCCTAGTAGATACTGGTGCACAGTGCACCCTATTGCCATCGAATCATAAAGGGACTGAATCTGTTACCATTACTGGAGTAACAGGAGGATCTCAAGAACTGACTGTAGTAGAGGCTGAAGTGAGTCGAACTGGGAATAAATGGGAAAAGTACTGTATAGTGACTGGTCCAGATGCTTCGTGCATCCTTGACGTAGACTTCCTCAAGAAAGGGTGACTATATTGCCTAACCTTGCAGAGGAGTCTGCCATTGTGGGCCAGATGAGTGTTGAGGATCAAAAGGTGCCAATTGCTACTGGAACGGTGCATCGACGACAATATCGCACCAACCGAGACTCTTTAGCTCCTATCCAAAAGCTGATCCGTCAACTAGAGAGTCAAGGGGTGGTTAGCAAAACTCGCTCACCCTTTAACAGTCCTATATGGCCGGTGCGGAAATCTAATGGGGAATGGAGATTAACAGTGGACTATCGTGGCCTGAATGAGGTTACACCAGCAATGAGTGCTGCCATGCCGGACATGTTGGAACTCCAGTATGAACTGGAGTCCAAGGCCGCTAAGTGGTATGCTACCATTGACATTGCTAATGCATTTTTCTCTATTCCAATAGCACCAGTGTGTAGGCTTCAGTTTGCTTTCACCTGGAGAGGTGTCCAATACACCTGGAATCGACTGCCCCAGGGGTGGAAACACAGCCCTACCATTTGCCATGGACTGATCCACACTGCACTGGAGAAAGGTGGAGCTCCAGAACACCTGCAATACATTGATGACATCATTGTGTCGGGTAATACAGCAGAAGAAGTTTTTGAGAAAGGTAAGAAAATAATTGAAATCCTTTTAGACGCTGGTTTTGCCATAAAAAGAATCAAGGTCAAGGGACCTGCACGAGAGATCCAGTTTTTGGGAACCAAATGGCAAGATGGGCGTCACCAGGTCCCAATGGATGTGGTTAACAGAATAACAGCAATGTCCCCACCTACTAACAAAAAGGAAACACAAACCTTCTTAGGTGCTGTAGGTTTCTGGAGAATGCACATTCCTGGTTACAGTCAGATTGTAAAACATCTCTATGAAGTGACTCGAAAGAAAAACAGTTTTAATTGGGGTCCTGAACAAAAACAGGCCTTTGAACCGATCAAGCGAGAGATTGTGCATGCAGTAGCTCTTGGTCCAGTCTGAACTGGACAGGACATTAAAAATGTGCTCTATACTGCAGCTGGGAATAATGGTCATAACTGGAGCCTCTGGCAGAAAGCACCAGGGGAAACTCGAGGTTGACCCCTAGGATTTTGGAGTCGAGGATACAAAGGCTCAAAGGCCAACTATACTCCAACTGAAAAAGAAATATTGGCAGCATATGGAGTTCGAGCTGCTTCAGAAGTGATCGGTACTGAAGCACAGCTCCTCCTAGCACCAAGGTTACCAGTCTTAAACTGGATGTTCAAGGGTAAATTCCCTTCCACTCATCATGCCACGGATGCCACATGGAGTAAGTGGGCTGCATTAATCACCCAGAGAGCTCGAATAGGGAACCTCAGTCGTCCAGGAATCTTAGAGGTGATCATGGATTGTCCAGAAGGTAAAGACTTTGGCATGCCACCAGAACAGGTGGTGACACGTGCTGAAGAAGCCCCACCATACAATCAGTTATCATATAATGATAAGCAATATGCTCTGTTTACTGATGGATCTTGCCGTCTTGTAGGAAACCATCGAAAGTGGAAAGCTGCTGTTTGGAGTCCCACACGACGAGTAACAGAAGCAGCTGAGGGAGTAGGTGAATCAAGTCAGTTTGCAGAGGTAAAAGCCATCCAACTGGCCTTAGATATTGCTGAGCGAGAAAAGTGGCCAGTTCTCTATCTCTACACTGATTCATGGATGGCAGCAAATGCCTTGTGGGGATGGTTAAAACAGTGGAAGCAGAATAATTGGCAGCGCAGAGGTAAAGCCATTTGGGCTGCCACACTGTGGCAAGACATTGCTGCTCAGATAGAGAAATTAGTTGTAAAAGTCCGTCACGTGGATGCCCACGTACCTAAACATCGAGCCACTGAGGAACATGAAAACAACCAGCAAGTTGATCAGGCTGCTAAAGTGTTCCAGACAGAATTAGACTGGGATCATAAAGGTGAACTATTTTTAGCTCAGTGGGCTCATGATACTTCAGGACATCAGGGAAAAGACGCAACATACAAATGGGCACGTGACCGAGGGGTGGATTTAACCATGGATGCTATTGCGCAGGTTATCCATGACTGTGAAACATGCGCCACAATCAAACAAGCGAAACGGTTAAAACCTTTGTGGTATGGGGGAAGATGGTCCAAGTATAAGTATGGGCAGGCCTGGCAGATTGATTACATCACACTGCCTCAAACCCGCCAGGGTAAGCACTACGTGCTTACAATGGTGGAAGCAACCACTGGCTGTCTAGAAACCGATCCTGTACCTCACGCCACTGCCTGGAACACCATCCTGGGCCTGGAAAAGCAGATCCTGTGGTGACATGGTACTCCAGAGAGAGTTGAGTCTGAAAATGGGACTCATTTCAAAAACAATCTCATAGACAATTGGGCCAAAGAGCATGGTATCGAGTGGGTGTATCACATCCCCTATCATGCACCAGCCTCTGGAAAAATTGAACGATAGAATGGATTGTTAAAAACTACTTTGAAAGCAATGGGGGGTGGAACCTTTAAAAACTGGGACAAGCATTTAGCAGAAGCCACCTGGTTAGTCAACACCAGAGGAACTATCAATTGAGCTGGTCCTGCTCAGTCAGACCCATTACACACAGTAGAAGGGGATAAAGTCCCTGTGGTGTATGAAAGGAATCTGTTGGGGAAAACTGTGTGGGTATTTCCTGCTTCGGGCAAAGGCAAACCCATTCGTGGGACTGCTTTCGCTCAAGGACCTTGAAGTACTTGGTGGGTAATGATGGAAGATGGCGAAGTACAGTGTGTACCTCAAGGAAATTTAACCCTTGGTGAGAATACTCGATTCAAAGCTGTATATTAATTGCATAATATCAACATTATTCAATAAGTGTCTTTCAGGATAACATCATGGTGATGACAGGAGCTAGCCCATCAAGTGGTGTCCAGTAACCTCCTGAGATGAATCTGCAACCTGTGGACACGAACTGTGATGAATTCCATCTTTGAGAGACTGTTACAATGGATGGAAATCTACAATTATGAACTCAATTAACTTTTCTATATAAGGAATTGATAACCTAGTGATCGGTATGACATAAATGGTATGGAATAAGGGGTGGAATGTCCTGGTTTGAGTGAAAACAGAACTAATTCTGTTCAGTAATTTTACTTTTCAGCTCTGTTCTTTTAATGAACTGCACTTTCTGAAGTTAGCAGCCTGTTCTCACAGACAGTGCCTGCTTCTAGCAGTGATAACACCTTATGTTTAGAGTTACTACCAAGGATTGGTATGCAGACCAAGGCCACTGCTGGGTCCTGTGTACCACATCGGGGGGTGCAGAACGTGGAAGGCTGAACCTTCAGGGAGGAGCGGACAGGATGGGTGACTCTAAACTGACCAGCGAGGTATTCCATCCCATATACGGTGTATTTGGTCTAGAGCTGAGGGACCCAAAGGGTCTCTGGGCTCTTCTCTCCCCTCCTGGACTGCTTTGCCAGCGTTTGCTTGTCTTGGCTCTGGTCCTCTTTTGGTTCCTTCCTCGGAGCACCCAAGGAGGACTCTGTCCGTTCTGCCTTCGATCCGGTCTGCGTGTTCCTGAACCCGGTACCGGAATCCAGCTCCTGAACACATCTCCCGTCTGCTGCGGGGCCCAGTCTGGGACTCCCCCGGTGCCTGCAGAACATCAGTGGTGACGGTGATGTAATTACCAGCAGGGGGGTTGGGTTCAATACTGGTTTTGTATATATTTGTATATATTCCTTTTTTATAATTATGAATTTAATTTTCATTAAAGCTGTTCTAGTTTCCTTTTCTAATCGCTAAGTCTCTCTCCCTTATTCCCTTTCTCTTCCCCTCTGGGGAGGGAGGGGGGTTAACAGAGAGCGTCTGTTATAGGTTTCAGGGGCTGCCCTGACCCTAAAACGTGACAACATCAGGGAAGACATGCAACATACAAATGTGCACATGACCGAGGGGTGTATTTAACTCTGGATACTACTGCAGAGGGTATCCATGACTGTGAAACACGTGCCGCAATCAAACAAGTGAGGTGGTTAAAACCTTTGTGGTATGGGGGACTGTGGGATCATTCCTGGAGGAAAACAGACATGCCTGCTATCAGCAAGACTATGTGGGAATAAATTGGTCTGTGAACAAAGACCTTGAGGTATGCTTGAGAACGGCAAAGGAGGAAGCAAAGCAGTGAAGCAAGAAGATAAAGAAAACAGTAGAAGATAACGAGAATTGGGGGTGGTGATGGAGGTGGTGTAGGATAATTATGTATTAGCTTAGGACGCGCGAGCAGCTCGTGTATATACATGTAGAACCAATATTAAGCGAGTGTGCTCGTGATCAGGAAATTTTAGGGTATAAATTAAGCTGCAATTTGATAATAAACTGTCTTTGCTTTATAACTCCCATAGAGTTGTGGGAGTCCAGTATCCTCCCGCAAATGGTGACCCCGAGTCATTAGAGAGCACAGAAGATGTCGGGGGAGGAGCCCGGCTGGAGGCTGCATGGCTGGACCGGAGCAGGTGGTCAGACAACGGCCTAGGAGAAAGAGGAATCGTTGCAACAGGATAAAGCACCCTGCAAGGTGAACAGCCGGGGCAGTATGGAGCAGAACATTTCGCATGAAGAGAGAGCGATTGTCAGACTCCTACTGCATATTCTCGCTAAGAGAGGACTGAAGTATGATGAATATTCATTACAGTGGCTCTTAAGGTGGTGCCACAATCAAGGGTATGCCCCTGATCCAGCTTTGGAATTTAAGCCAGGGAACTGGGAGGGTATTGGAAAAAAACTAAAGGACGCTGTAGAGAAAGGACATGAAATAGAACTGGACTTGGTGATATCATGGAAATTAGTACTAACCACATTGCAGGACATGAAAGCAGAAAGAAAGGCAGTGTCCAGGGCAGAAGCAACAGTACAGCTGGCCGTAAATCTGTTCTCGCCCTCACCTAATCCATTTTTGTCTCCATTGGACGCCCTTTCGCCTGCACCGACTGCACCAACAGCGCCTATAGAGCAAGTCGAGGATAAGGGGGTGCAAGCGAGGTGAGAAATTGTCCCATGGAGTGTGTTTTCCGTAACCCACATTGCCCAGGCATGGGTATGTAAGCACCTCCAAAGCCGACCCCTCTGGTAAAACCTCCTTGGCATAATAAGGTCCCTCCAACACCAGTACCCAGAGACACTCCTACGATCTCTCCCTCCCCACCTGACCCTGCAATTGATTATCCACCGCTGACGGAGGACAGTGATGATGAGTGGGATGAGCCCCCGGTAAAAATATACAGTGAAAGGCAAAAGCGAGTGGGAGGGCAATGTGTGGGCTGTGATCCTAGCGAGTGGTGGAGGAATGTGTATGAGGGAGCTCTGAGGGACGGAATAACTGATGTGCCATTTGCATTCCCAGTTATGGTAGTGCAAGGGGGGCCGAACCAGTGGGCACCTTTTCATTGGGACTTAATCAAGGAGGTTCATAAATCGGTTTTGAATTATGGGTTGCAAGCACCCTTTACGCAAGCTCTGTTAGATAATATTTTTGGGGGTCAGATTTTGACACCCTGGGATTGTCGGCAGATGATTGATATGCTCTTAACACTTGCTCAATAGCTGTTGTGGCAAGATAGATGGTATAAGTTGTGCATGCAAGAGTGTAGCGTGCAGGGGCGGACTCTGACAGCACAGCCAATATAGTTGTAATCAGAAGTCACTTTATTAAGTGCAACAGGCTATATTTATACACGAGACAATGCTGATCACACACCCAGGTCACTTCTTATTGGCCCCACACTCAAACACAGAGTCTGACCACACGCACTTCAAACACTTTTAATTGGCTGGCAATTCTCTTGGTTTTCTTCCTTCAGCACCCTGTTTTTCTCCTCTTATCCTCCTGTTTTGCCAGGTGCTTCTGCTTTTCTCATCCTTAGTCTTATCTCCTCAATGTCGGGGCAGTGTTGGCTGTTTATTGGCCTTGCAGGCCTTAGCATAACTACTTCTAGCTAACAACTATTTCTGTCCTACTCTTATCAATCCCTACACAAGAGTCATTAAAAAATATCGAGAGAAGGGAGGGAGACTCACTGCGTCTGATAACATTTCAGCAAATGACAGGTCAAGGTCTGTTTCTGAATGTACAATTATAGGCTCACTTACCTACAGAGGGTTTACAGATAATAGGGCACTTGGCGCTGTCGCCTCACGTTTCAACACAAATGAGGGTGAGCAGCCAGGCAGCTTGGCAAGCCTCTGCACCAAAACTGCGGGGAGCGCTGGAGTGGGAGTGGAAACAGCAGTAGAAGTAACGCTGTGGGACACAGTGGTCCATTGTACGCCCACTAATATTAAAGGACCCTTAGGATATGGCTTGAGTGCGCTTTTATTACGTTGATCATCATCAACCAAGAAAGGACTGTTTGTGTTACCTGGAGTTATTGATGCAGACTTTACTGGACAAATACAGATTATGGTGTGGACTCCCTCCCCACCAGTTAACATACCTGCAGCCAGTCGCATTGCTCAGCTAGTGCCTTTCACTGTGCGGATACCTCGGGACTGAACAAATGAAACAGGGGAGGATGGATTCAGCTCAACTGGACAGACAGAGATATTTTTCACCTTAGACATCAGTCAGTGAAAGCCAACAATGAAAATAAAGTTTATTCATCCTCATCGTCACAGCGAGACGAAAGTTTGGATACATGACATACTAGTGGACACTGGAACGGATCTGACAATACTTAGCCAACATACCTGGCCACCGACCAGCCAATCCCGCTCATGGACTGATGGGGATGGGAAGAATTTCTACGAGACAACAAAGCGCGGTGGTCCTTTCCTGTGAGAATCCGGACGGGTTTTGTTGTTCTGTGCGACCTTATGTAGCACCTATACCCATTAGTTTGTTGGGACGTGATGTTCTAAGTCAAATGAATGTTACCTTGTCTAGCAATCCTCAGGGTTTTATGTAGTGGCCATTGAGGAGCGAACAATATTCAAATTGCAGTGGAAAACAGACGCTCCAGTATGGGTTGATCAATGGCCGCTGACAACAGTAAAGGTCGCTAAATTACAGGAATTGGTCACTAAAAAATTTAAAAAGGGACATATTCGGCCTACAACTCGTCCCTGGAATACACCTGCATTTGTGACAGCAAAAAAGAGTGGAAAATGGAGACTGCTACATGACTTAAGGAAAATCAAGGAGAGCATTGAGGACATGGGAGCCCTTCAGCCAGGTCTACCATCTCCCAGTATGATTCCTTGAAATTGGGAATTGTTAATTATAGACCTTAAGGATTGCTTCTTTACCATTCCGCTGGACTGAGAAGATGCAGAGAGATTTGCATTTTCTGTTCCCATTAAGAACAAGGCTAGCCCCATACAAAGAAATCATTGGGTGGTATTACCACAAGGAATAAAAAAATTCGCCCACTATGTGCCAAATTTATGTAAATTTTGCCCTACATCCAATTAGAAAACAATGGCCTCAATATATAATTTATCATTATATAGATGATATTTTGATTGCCGGAGAGACAATTTCAAAGACTCAAATGATTCAGGATCTTACTGCCACCTTGCAACGTGGTGGTCTTCAAATTGCCCCTGAAAAGATTCAAACCACAGAGCCTTGGAAGTATCTGGGATGGGAAATAACAAAAACAACAATTATGCCACAAAAGATACAGTTGCGAGTTCACATAGAAACATTGAATGATGTTCAAAAGCTCGTTGGAGATGTTAACTGGGTGCGTAATATTTGTGGAACAAATGAATCAAATATCGAATTGACAGCTACAAAAACAAAAAGGGGAGAACCCCAGGCTACACCACATGAGAGGATTGAGAAGGCAGTCTATGTACTTAACTTTTTAAGATTATCTGAGGGAGAGTCCATTCCTCCAATAACAAGACACATACAAGGTATGGCAGGAACACTGACAAAGACAAAGCAGAATATATATGTAAAAGTAAAGAATCTGGAAACAAACCAATGGGAAGGACCGATGCAACTAATAAGGTCGGGTTGAGGATATGCTTGTGTCGTTACAGGAGAAGTCACAAGGTGGATATCAGCTAAGTGGATCAAACCATGGACAAAACCTGCTCCCAAACCCTTATCAGCATCCTCATCATCTGTACTTCCAGAACAGCAACTGAATTGACTCAGATATTGCCAAGACAAAATGTATGGGTAACGTTGGCGAATGAATCATTTATCAGCATAAATGAAAGAAGCTTGAACGCTGTGGTGGGCATAACCAGACATATCCTAACAGAAACTGGCAGGTCGTAACAGGGAAGTCTCCACAATGGAGTAGAGCTACCAGTCAAACCACTAGGAGATCCCTGTTGTATTGGAAAGATCTCAATGCTTACACCTTCCTATAGGGATATGATGAATCGGATCTTGTGGAGTGTCACCAGGCCCAGAGAGAAGAGATCACTGTCATACTTTGATGAGTCATATAAGATGGGATCCAGTTTTGGGATGCTCCCCTTATAGTAGTGACCTCTCTATTTACTCGTAATATAGCCGCAGGATAAGCACCGGTTGATTTGAAAAAGTTGAGGTGTTGGGTATTGAAGCAGTTAGATATCACTTCAAAAATATTAACTGAGCTTTTAGTAGATGTAGACAGCATTAGGCACGCTAATTTGCAAAATAGAGCTGTGCTTGATTTTTTGTTGTTGGTCCATAGACACAGGAGTCGGGAATTTGGGGGGATGTGTTGTATGAATTTGTCTGACCATTATGTATCTATCCATAAGCAGATCAAACAATTACAGGAAAACATGAAGAAGTTATCCATCACAGATGGTGGACTGTCTGGATGGTTGTCTAGCTGGGGAATTACAGGATGGATAAGGATCTGTTAATACAGGGGACGGTCATTTTAATAATAGTGTTAGTGAAGTTAGTTGTAGTTCCTTGTATATTGAAGATGGTAAGAAGGATGATTGAAAAAGCTATTCAAGGGGTCTAGCTTGCACTAAAACAGAAAGGGGGAATTGTGGGATTATTCCTGGAGGAAAACAGGCATGCCTGCTATCAGCAAGACTATGTGTGAATAAATTGGGCTGAGGACGACGACCTTGAGTTATGCTTGAGAATGGCAAAGGAGGAAGCAAAGCAGTGAAGCAAGAAGATGAAGAAGGAGAAAGTAGACGATAACTAGGATGGGGGGTGGTGATGGAGGCGGTGTAGGATAGCCAATTATGTATTAGCTTAGGACGAGTGAGCAGCTCGTGTATAAACATGTAGAACTAATAGTAAGTGCGTGTGTGTGATCGGGAAATTTTAGGGTATAAATTAAGTTGCAATTTGATAATAAACTGGCTTTGCTTTATAATTCAACAACTCACAGTTGTGCAAGTCCAGTATCCTCCCACAGGTGATGATGGTCAAAGTATAAATTTGGGCAGGCCTGTCAGATTGATTATGTCACACTGCCTCAAACCCACCAGAGTAAGCACTATGCTTACAATGGTGGAAGCAACCACCAGATGTCTGGAAACCTACCCTGTACCTCATGCCACTGCCTGGAACACCATCCTAGGCCTGGAAAAGCAGATCTTGTGGTGACATGGTTGTGCAGAAAGAATTGAGTCTGACAATGGGTCTCATTTCAAAAACAAACTCATAGACTATTGGGCCAAAGAGCATGGTATCGAGTGGGTGTATCACATCCCCTATCATGAAGCAGCCTCTGGAAAAATTGAACAATACAATGGATTGTTAAAAACTACTTTGAAAGCAATGGGGGGTGGAAACTTTAAGAAATGGGACAAGCATTTAGCCCAAGCCACCTGGTTAGTCAACACCAGAGGAACTATCAATTGAGCTGGTCCTGCTCAGTCAGACCCATTACACACAGTAGAAGGGGATAAAGTCCCTGTGATGTATGAAAGGAATCTGTTGGGGAAAACTCTGTGGGTATTTCCTGCTTTGGACAAAAGCAAACCCATTTGTGGGACTACTTTCGCTCAAGGACCTGGAACTACTTGGTGGGTGATGATGAAAGATGGTGAAGTACAATATGTACCTCAAGGAAATTTAACCCTGGGTGAGAATACTCGATTCAAAGCTGTGTATTAATTGGATAATACTAACAGTATTCAATAATTGTCTTTCAGGATAACATCATGGTGATGACAGGAGCTAGACTCATCCAGTAACCACTTGAGAGGAATCTGCAACCTGTGGACATGAACTGTGAATCCCATCATACCTACCCTGAGAGACTGTTCCAATGGATGGAAATCTACAATCATGAACTCAATGAACTTTTCTGTAAAAAGAAATGATAACGTAGTGATGGGTATGATGTAAATGGTATGGAATAAGGGGTGGAATGTCCTGCTTTCAGTGAGAACAGAACTAATTCTGTTCAGTAATTTTACTTTTCAGCTCGGTTCTTTTAATTAACTGCAGCAGACTGTTCTCACAGACAGTGTCTGCTTCTAGCAGTGATAACACCCTATGTTTAGAGTTAATACCACGGACTGGTATGCAGACCAAGGCCACTGCTGGATCTTGTGTACCATGTTGCAGGGGTGCAGAAAGTGAAAGGCTGCACTTGCAGGGAGGAGCGGACAGGACGGGTGACCCTAAACTGAGCAACAAGATATTCCATCCCATATACGTCATGTTCAGCTTAGAGCTGAGGGATCCGAAGGGTCTCTGGGCTCTTCTCCCCTTTTTGGACTGCCTTATCCAGCTCTGATTGGTTTAGCTCGGGTCTTCTTTTGGTTCCTTACTCAGAGCATGCAAGGAGGCCTCTGTCCTTTCTGCCTTCTATCCCAATCTGTGTGTTCCTGAACCCAGTACCAGAATCCAGCTCCCGAACACAGCTCCCATCTGCTGTGGGGCCCAGTCTGGGACTCCCCCACCCGGTGCCTGCTCCACAGCACCAGTGGTGACGGTGATGTAATTACCATCAGGGGGGTTGGCTTCAATACTGGTTTTGTATATATTTGTATATATTCCTTTTTTATAATTATGAATTTAATTTTCATTAAAACTGTTCTAGTTTCCTTTTCTAATCGCTAATCTAATCCCTTATTCCCTTTCTCTTCCCCTCTGGGGTGGGAGGGTGGTTAACAGAGAGCATCTGTTATAGGTCTAAGGGGCTGCCCTGACCCTAAACCATGATAGTGGGAGACAAGCTGAGCAGTCAGTGGAGCAGCAATAGAGATCTGTTATTCATAAAAAACATGTGAAAGATCATTGTAGTTATGGAAGGTAAACATTGTAACTGCAGAAGCTAAACAGCCTTGAGTTAGAGAGAAGGTGAATGTTAAGGAGTTGCAGTGCTAAAAATAGCAACCAGAACAGGGGTTTATAAGCGTGCTTGTCTGAAAAATAAAGGTCTTTGTTTATGCACTAAGACGGAGTCCGTGAATCAATCGCCATATTGAGAAGCCATTGACAAGGCTTTAAACTAGTTGTGAAGGGGGACAGGGTTTTTATTGACCTTGCCAGTGAGAACCCTGGGTGTAGTAACCCAACACTGGTGGGGCAGTATATAGGTGTCTTGGATGGCCAGACCACTCCTCAAGGTTGAAAACAATGTACTCGAGTCCCTCCCTGACATGTTTATATACCAATGCACGCAGCATGGGCAATAAACTGGAGGAGCTGGAGGTCATTGTGCAGCAGTAAAACTATGATATAGCTGCCATTACGGAAACCTGGTGGGATGGCTCCCATGAATGGAGTGGCTGGGATCAAGGGCTACCAACTTTTCAGAAGGGATAGACGAGGAAGAAAAGGTGGTGGAGTTGTCCCTCTATATTAGGGAGGCATATGAATGCCTACAAATAAATGTGGGTGATGACAGCATTGAGTCTCTGTGGGTAAGAATCAGAGGGAAGGCCAACAGGGCTGATATCATGGTGGGAGTCTGTTACAGACCACCCAATCAGGATAAAGATAGAGATGAAATATTTTATAAACAGGAGAGATTTCAAGATCGCTACCCCTTATTCTCATGGGGGACTTCAACCTCCTGTACGTCTGTTGGAAGTACAATACAGCAGAGAGAGAACAGTCCAGGAGGTTCCTGGAGTGTGTGGGAGATAATGTCTTGATGCAGTTGGTAAGGGAGCCAACCAGGGAAGGTGCCCTCCTTGACCTACTGTTCGTGAACAGAGAAGGACTTGTTGGAGGAGTCACTGTTGGACTGGGAAATAGCGATCATGAAATGATAGAGTATTCAATTGTTGGGGAAGTTAGGAGGGGGGTCGGTGAAACCTCCACCTTGGAGTTTCGAAGGACTGACTTTGGTCTGTCCAGGACACTGGTTTGGAGAGTCCCTTGGGAAGCAGTCCTCAAAGACAAAGGGGCCCAGGAAGGTTGGGCTTACTTTAAGGATGAAGTTATGAAGGCTCAGGAGCAGGCTGTCCCTATGTGCGGGAAAGAAGACTGGTCTGGTTGAGCAGGGAGATTTTGTGGGAACTCAGAAACAAAAAAAAAGAGTGTATCAACTTTGGAAAAAGGGTCAAGTGAATGAGGAAGTGTTTAAGGATATTGTAAGGTCATGTAGGAAGAGAATTAAAGATGCAAAAGCTGAGTTAGAACTCAATCTGGCCATGTCTGTTAAGGATAATAAAAAATGATTTTATAAATACATTAATAACAAAAGGAGGGTCAGGGAAAATCTCCACTCCTTATTGGATGAGGGGTGCAACATAGTAACAGAAGATAAGGAAAAGGCTGAGGTGCTTAACACCCTCTTTTCCTCATTCTCTAACAAAAAGACTAGATATCCTCAGGACAACTGGGCTCCTGAGTTGGTAGGTGGGGATGGGGAGCAGAATACCCCTCCTGTAATCCAGGAGGAGGTAGTTAGTGACCTGCTGTGCCACTTAGATCCCAACAAGTCCATGGGTCCAGATGGGATTCATCCTAGGGTGCTGAGGGAGCTGGCGGAAGAACTGGCTAAGCCACTCTCCATCATTTATCACTGGTCCTGGCTAACCAGGGAGGTCTCAGTTGACTGGAGGTTGGCCAATGCAACTCCCATCCACAAGAAGGGCTGTAAGGAGGATCCAGGGAACTATACGCCTGTCAGCCTGACTTCAGTGCCTGGCAGGGTTATGGAGCAGATCATCCTGAGTGCCATTAAGCAACATATAGAAGACAAGCAGAATAACAGATTAAAAAAAAAATCTCCACAAGAGACACTCCACAAGAAGATGTTTAGTATTTAGAAATCCACAGGTCAGTGGGTCGTCCTTAGCAATATATTGTAAGATCATATACTACAGATGCAAATTCAGGATTATTTGGTGTTTTCCTACTCTATAACCAGGCTAAGAAAAATCATGTTGTAAATTTGTAGAATCAATGGTGTCAGGAAGAAAGGGAAAGATACAAACATTAGGTATTAATTGATTAATAACTGCAAACCAGTCCTACCATATTTTTCCCTTTGTGTCACAAATCTCATTCCTCAGCACTGGGTTTTGGATATCACCAAAGAAATAGACTTGCATAGGATCAGACAACTGTGCCAAATCACTCCAAGCAAGTCTATGCTAAAAGCTCCTATTTCTTAATGAATATTTGAAATATTTATCATTTTCTAGCCGCATCCATTTAGATGGTTTCTAAGACATGTCTTTTTTGTCATTTGTTCCCTAAAAATTGACAACTCCTGACACTAACTAGTAAATCAAACAAACACAATGAAAATAACTGAACAGTGACTTCTACTTTAGAAGAATACTTTCTTACATCAAGTCTGTCTATTATTCTAAAACTGAGAACAGCATACCTGTAAACCAATCGCCTGAGAAGCTTCTAAGTCCAAAAGAAAGTTTGATCAAAGGGGAAAGATAATGTAACTCTACATTATTAGGAAAAGCACACACATACTGTATTAGGCCTGACTGAGATGGAGTTGATTTTCCCCGTAGCAGTCCTCCCAGTGCTGTGCTTTGAATTGAGAGCTAGAAAGGTGCTGATAACATACCTGTGTTGTAACTGCTGATAAGCAGGGCTCACACAGCACCAGGGCTGTTTTTCAACGTTCCCACTACAGTGGGATGGGGTGGACAAGATCTTGGGAGGGGACACGACTGAGACATCTGACCCAAACTGGACAAAGTGATATTCCATACCACATGACATCAGCTCAACTATAAAAGCTAGGGAAAAGGGGGAGGGAGGGATGGTGGTGGTGATGAGGGGTGGTTACCCACTTGTCCTCCATAGCAAAAGTGGACAGACATCGCCTACTGATAGGAAGCAGAGAATAGATCTTTGTTTTCTTTTGTTTCTGCGTGCATCCTTGCTTTGCTTTTCATTAAACTATCTTTGTCTTAACTTACAAGTTTCATCTTATTTTTCTCTCCCTGGTCCAGCTGAGAGGAAGGGGGGGGAGTGATAGAGTGTCTTGGTGAGCTCCTAGAGCCCAGTCAAGGACAAACCACCACGCACACACAAAAAGTGAATCTGACACTGAGGACATTCTATGCGGAACGGTGAGGGAAGAGTGCAGGAAATCAATATGATTAATAGGCAAACTTCGTTTATTGTCACACTTTCAGCTACTTATATACTATTATGCTAATCACTAATACATGCTGATTGGAGTACACACAAGTTATACATATTTATGATAGTTCCCATAGGTCCATTCAAGAAGTCATACTCTCCCTACGACCACCCCTTGGTGGTCCCAGCTGCTACATAGCTCCTCTTTCCGTTGACCAAAGCATCCTATTATTATCCTAACGTTCCTCCTCAAGGACATCCTGTCCCTGCGGCTAGGCTAGGCCTCATGCCTAGCTTCTGCTAATATATCTTGCAGTGAGCCGTGGCCCTTGTTCTCAAGCCATTCCCCAACAATTCCCCCTTTTTCTTTTTGGACAAGGCAGGCAGAATGGGTAAATTTCTCCATGCTCTGGGAGATCATACCGCTGACGCACTGCAAGAGACACGGGACAAACAGAAGCAAGACGACGATGACCAACATCACAACCAGTCCCTGCTGAACTAGATCAAGTAACCAACCTGTCAATCCCCAACCTTTCAGCCACCCGTCCAAGCCATCAGTGATCCTTAGTTTCTTGACTCCATCCTTTAAAGATTGAATACTCCTGTGAATAGACTCAGAATGATCAGAAAGGTTCATACAACACATCCCTTCAAATTCCATACAACCGTGACCCTGGGCTAACAACAAAAAATCAATGGCAGCTCTATTCTGTAAAGTAGCGTGTCAAATGCTATCTACGTCGGCTAATAGTCCTGCAAGAGCTATAGAAGTGGTGTTGGTCTGTTTACTGAGACAACATCCTAGTTTGTTTAGCGTGGTTAATGCTTGTGCTGCAGCTACACCAGGTGCAAGAAATGAAGCAGCAATGACTTTTCCAGCTGACCAAAAATCAACATCATCTTTACAGTCTTGACTAAAAGCGTGTGCAGCCCGCTTGTTACGGTGCCGTGCAATGCTCAATATCATACTAGTGTTAGGTGTCAATAGTGTTAGTCTCCCTAAAGAACATGGTCCCCCCGATATTCGAGAAGGTATCCCGGGCCATGCGCAATCCCCACAGATTAAAAATATCCCCAGGGGTAGTATCTGTGGGGCATGGCTGGATTTTGACCAATTGGTTGCAGTATAATTACACCATACAGATTGATTCTGGTAAACAGAGATAGAACTATTAACCGACTGGGGCTTGGCACCTTTCGTAATGGTATGGCTCCCAGTAAAATTAAACATGATTGTCTTAGTTTGAAAGATAGGGGTCTGCCAAGGAAGGCAGGAGTCCCCCTTGGAATGGAAAAATGCAACCCCCTCCCCTCCGAATGATTATAATTTTGAAATTAAGCGTCTTTCAGGCAAAGATATGAGGAATAGGAATAACAGTTATTTACTAAATAGATATATAACAAGGCAATCAAACAACAATAACTACGGCAGTAACAACAAACAGCGCCAGGAACCCAGTCCCAACCTATCGGGCGGCTCCCGGTGAGCAGGGAGGGTGCGATGGTCTCCCCGCCGCTCCGGAGCCAGATCAGTCCTCACGTGGTAATGGCCGACGAAAAGCCTGTGTCACGAACCCCCTTGGGCAGCCGATCCCAGTGTCCAGGAGGATCCTTGGGAGACAGCAGCGGTAGAAGGAAAAACGCAGGAGACGAAGCAGGGACGACCTCTCTCCAAGCTGATCCCGGTGTCCCGCCAGATTCTTGGGAAGCAGCAGGGGTAGAAGGAGACGCAGTGCGAATGAGTTCTCTGCACCAGGAGGGCAGCTTCTCCTCACCTCCAATACAGGAGCAAAACAAGTGCACTAGGGGCTCCACCCAACCCCCTTTATTCGACTGGCTGGACCTCTCCCCCTGTGGCCAGGTCCTTTTGTCTCTCTTAAGTACAGCAATTTACCTCCTTGACAAGCAAGTATGGAAAAATTCTTTAAGAGAAGAAGTAAAACAGAATAACTTCCCAAAACCCCAACAGTGATACAGGCATCCATCTTTACTGAGCCCAACAGTTCTAGTTCTAGTTCCTGAGGTTCCTGGGTACCAACAGGATACCATGCTGAGGTCGCATCCCACATGTCAACCCCTTGTCAGGAATTATTAGGGCATAACATGGGAAATGACTTTAGCGCCTTCGGGCAGGGCCAAATGTCCACAGGAACCCCTACTAAACATGTGGAAAAGGGATTCTCAGATTTGGCCACCACCAGACACAAAGTATCCCGCCCGGTTACTTTTGCAAGTGTTACCCAGACATTTTGTTTTGGCTGAGGTACCAGCCATCCCAAAGTTACAACGATACATATAACAAAAATAGGCGTATTCCAGGGGCTGGTGGATAAACGAACATGGCCTTGTGCCAGCTGCTCTTGCACGAGGGCATGTGCCTGGACAAGACTTTCCTGTTTCAGCGGCCACTGCTCAACCCACACAGGCTCTTCCGTGAGCCATGTTAGTGGAATTGGGAAAGTCCATGCAATGGCCACTACCAAAAAACTGTGCCTGTTGTCAGCATAGCTCCGAGATGGCTCAGTACATCTCGGCCGACAAGGACGATCACCCCCGACAGTAGTGGCATCACGGTTATTGGTACCGTTACCACCTATCCATCAATCTGCACCATTACGGGAGTGCTCCGCCGGACTGCTGAGGCTCCACCAACCCCCTCTACTGTCCCGGCCACAGTCTGTAGTGGCCAATTCTCTGGCCAGATACTACTGGAAACAATGGCAAGATCAGCCCCGGTGTCCAACAAGGCCCTTATGTTCAAACTGTCCTGTCCCAAAGTTAATGTGATATTCATTACGGGCCAAGTATTCATAGGCACAGTCAATAGGGCCATTCCTCCTGTGGACCCAAATCCCTTGTTGCCTCGAGGTGAAACCTGGCCACCGGTGGTTTCCTGGATCAATTGAGGCAATGGGACGAGCTGGGCAATACTGCTTCCTGCCGGAATCATCATAGGAGGAAAATGGGTTTGGAACACAATTTTTATCTCTCCAGTATAGTCCTCATCAATAAGGCCAGGAATTATTACTAGTCCTTTAATGGCCGCAGATGAGTGGCCTATGAGTAATTCACCATAGCGTTGTCCCCTGCAGGTAAGTGGTCCTTGAACTCCAGTAGGAACACAGGCAACCCGGTTGTCGATCAGCGTTGTATCTACTGTGGTTGCCAGGTCCAGGCCGAGGCTTCCTGCGGTGCTGGGGAGAAGTACGCTGGCTGGCAAGAGTTCCCTGCTGACCTTGGGCCCGATGCCATTGCTGGAGCTGCTGTTGGTGTCATCGCGCGGCAGCTCCTCACACTCGGTTTCCCTGTTTCCGGCGGCAGGCTGCTGCAGCATGGATATACACCTGGCAGTTGGGGCACCATACATGTGGCACCCGAGAGTTGCGCCGCATATGACCTTGCTGGCCGCATCGGAAACAGTGCAAGCGAGGGCCTCCTTTAGATCTCCCTGACTGCAGCGGAGCGAGGGCTGCTAAAACATGACCCTGACTCTCTTGAATCCTAAGCCCCACCTCCTCTAAATGGGATTCATAGCCAAGCGGCAGCCCGTCTGGACCTCCTGGGAGCTGGGTTGCCACCAGAGGTGCACACAGTGCAGAAGGTTCACAGGATGGCAGGGGAGGAAGGAATTCATCATCAGAGGCTTTTGCAACCACAATCAGCGAGTTGTAGGAGGTGTTGGAATGTTATCGCTTCCCAGCTCTAGCCGACCCGGCACTGGTTTTGGCTTTCCCCACCCCCAGATGCGCCCGCCTGGAGATAAGAAGTCGCTATGGCTGCAACCCTTTGTTCCTCATGATACTGCTTCAGACAGTTAATAACAGCCATCCAAGGACGTGCCAGCTTTCTGTCTGTTTTATCTTCATCAATTACTTTTGCCCATAAATAATCTCCAAACCCTCGCCATTCATCTACATCAAAAACCGTATTAGGGTCCCTAAAATAGCCTTGTTCTACTCCATATGTTAATAATCCCACTAATCCCACTAATTCCTTTTTAAGGTTAATTTCCTAAATTCCCCGCTTTTCTAAAAAGCACTGTAAAAGTTCATAGGCTGCCTGTCTTTCCATTACGTTTCACAAAATCTAAGCGTCTGGCCAGTTGCAGCTCGTCTCGTTAGCAGATTTCCCTAAGCATGGGAGAGTCAGAACGACAGCCTTATTACTCCTTAGCCCTCCAGTCGCTGCTCACCCTGCTCACCCGTGCTTCCTTGCTCATCCCTCCCGTTGTCGTCGTCAGGGTCACCATTTGCGGAATGGCGAGGGAAGAGTGCAGGAAATCAATATGATTAATAGGCAAACTTCGTTTATTGTCACACTTTCAGCTACTTATATACTATTATGCTAATCACTAATACATGCTGATTGGAGTACACACAAGTTATACATATTCATGATAGTTCCCATAGGTCCATTCAAGAAGTCACACTCTCCCTACGACCACCCCTTGGTGGTCCCAGCTGCTACATAGCTCCTCTTTCCGTTGACCAAAGCATCCTATTATCCTAACGTTCCTCCTCAAGGACATCCTGTCCCTGCAGCTGGGCTAGGCCTCATGCCTAGCTTCTGCTAATATATCTTGCAGTGAGCCATGGCCCTTGTTCTCAAGCCATTTCCCAACAATTCTACAAGCATCTCTTAATCTAGTGCAGAATATGACAACATTTTGGGACAACGTAGCTAAACCATGTAGCATGTGTTAAATGCCTGTACCATCAGAACAGATATCACATGTCTATGATAACCAAGTTAAGAAGCTCCAGGAATGCAGATAGTGAGGACAACAGCTTGCCTTGGATTCCACTTTTCCAGAGAGGGCAATTCTGTTCTGCTGCTGTTTCTGGCTTCATCAGACCTCCTTACACAACTTTCTTGAAAGCCAGACCTTCAGGGTTCACAGATAAACCCCACAGCCACCTCTAATATCTGATGTTGTAGATGAAGGAAATAAGCCGCACTTGAACAGGTTCCAAGCCACATGTAACTTGATAGCATTAGGTCGACCACACATGATGTCCTGCAGTAGGAAGACAAGCCACCTTTGTCAGTCAAGTGAATTTATTTTCTATTTCCTCATAAAGTTCTCAGAACAGTGCCTCAGAAAAAACTAATCTGGTGCTCTTCTTGGTTTATCCAGTAATCACCCATAGTCAGCATCTGACTTTCTAAGCATCTGATTGACATGGTGAGACACAAGAGCCCATCCTCCCTAACAGAATCACTTAAATGTACAACTACTGACATCCCCACTTAGACAATGAATGAGATTTCCATAAGCAATCTGCACTAATATTCTTCTTCTCATCCCTATTGTGTCAGTGGCATTTCATGCTATGTGATAAGTTTTTTTTGATAGTATTTGTCATGGTTTTTTCCTCTTCCAGCAGCTAAATACCATGCAGCTGCTCGGACGCAGTTCCTTCCCCACCTCCAGACCCCCTCCTGTGGGATGGGAAGGAGAATTGGGAGAAAAAGGTAAAACCTCATGAGTTGAGGTAAGGACAGTTTAATAGAACAGCACAAAGAGAGAAGAAACAATAGTAATAACAAAGATAATAATATATAAAATGAGTGATATACAACACAATGCTTAATCCCTCCAACACCTCTCCCTGATCCCAACCTAGTATGGTATCGAATATCCCACTGTCTGGTTCTGTCAGCTATCCTGGCTGAGGACCATCCCAGCTTCTGGAGAAAATTAACCATATCCTAACTGAATCCAGGACTTTATCCACCCCTTATTCTATACCATCTATGCAATGTCCAGCAGTATTAGCTAACAAGCAACATTCATACAATTTATTCACTGGCTGTTCTCTCCCAAAATCAAATCCCCTTGTGGTATGCATTGGACTTCTTTGTCCTCCCTCATCACCTACCAGGCACTTGAACGAAAGCAGTCCTGTGGATGGGTTTGCTTTTGCCTGAAGCAGGACTCACCCAGACCATATTCCCTAATATATTCTTCATATGCACTACAGGCACTTTATCTCCTTGGGATCCACACATGGGAATTTTGAGTGATGATGGCCAGCTCAACTGGCAGATCCTCTTGTGTTAATTAACTAGGTGGCCTTTGCTAAACATGTGTCCCAATGTTTGAAGGTCCCAGCCCCCATTGCTTTCAGTATAGTTTTTAATAGTCCATCATACTGTTCAATTTTCCCTGGGGCTGGTGCATGATAGGGGATGTGATATACCCACTAGATACCATGCTCCTTCGGCCAGGTGTCTATGAGGCTGTTTCAGAAATGAGTTCCATTGTCTGACTCAGTTCTTTCTGGAGTACCATGTCACCACAAGATCTGCTTTTCAATGCCCAGGATGGTGTTCCAGGCAGTGGCATGGGGCACTGGATACATTTCCAGCCGTTCAGTGATTGCTTCCACCACTGTGAGCACATAGTGCTTACCCTGGCGGGTTTTTGGGAATGCGATATAGTCAATGTGCTAGGCCACTCCATATTTATATTTCATCCATTTTCTTCCATACCATTGGGGCTTAATCTGCTTGGCTTTCTTGATCACAGCACATTTCACATGCAAGAATGACCTCTGCAATAGTATCCATGTTGAGGTCTACCTCTCTATCCATTTATATGTTGCATCTTGTCCTTGATGACCCGAGGTGTCATGCGCCCACAGAGCTATAAATAATTCACCCTTATGCTGCCAGTCCAAATTCACCTGAGCCACTCAGATCTCAGTAGCATACCTTTACCACCAGGTTCTCCACACGAGCAGCAATATCTTCCCATAATCCAGTAGAGAAGATAGGTTTTCCATTGTGCTGCCACTTGCTCTACTTCCACTTCTGTAACCACCCCACAGGGTGTTTGCCACCATCCATGTCTCAGTATAGTGAGAGAGCATTGGCCATTTTCTCGTTCAGCAATATCTAAAGCCAGATGGATGGCTTTCACCTCTGCAAACTGACTCAATTCACCTTATCCTTCATCAGCTTTGGTGACACGTCATGTGGGGCTCCACACAGCAGCTTTCCACCGTTGATGTTTTCTCACAATGCAACAGGACCCATCAGTGAAAAGGGAATATAGCTGCTCATCATCTGATAGTTTGTTATATGGTGGGGCCTCCTCAGTGTGTGTCTCCTCCTCTGGCAACATCCCAAGATCTTTGCCCTCCAGCCAGTTTGTGATTGCTTCCAAGATTCCTGGGCAGCTAGGACTCCTTATGCAAGACCAATGTGTTATCAGTGCAACCCACTTACTCCACATGGCATCAGTTACGTAGTGTGTAGAGGAGACACTCCCTTTGAACATCCAGCCAAGCACCAGCAGTTGAGGTGCCAGGAGGAGCTGTGCTTCAGTCTCGAACACTTCTGATGCAGCTCAAACTCCTTTATATGCTGCTAGGATATCTTTTTCAGTTGGAGTGTAGTTGGCCTCAGTTCCTTTGTACCCCCAACTCCAAAACCCTAGGGGTCAGCCTTGAGTCTCCCTGGGTGTTCTCTGCCTGAGGCTCCGCGCAGGACCATTCTTCCCGTCTGCACATTTTTAGTCTCTTGTCCCGCCCAGATAGGCCCGAGAACTACTGCATATACCATCTCCTGTTTAATTTGTTCAAAGGCTTGTTGCTGCTCAGGGCCCCATTCAAAATCATTCTTCTTCTGGGTCATGTGGTAGAGAAGGCTCACAATCAGTCTGTAGTCTGGGATGTGCATTCTCCAGAAATCCACAGCACCCAGGAAAACCTATGTTACCTTTTTAATAGTCGGTGGGGACATGGCTGCTATCTTGTTGATCACATCCATTGGGATCTGAAGACTACTATCTTGACATTTTATTCCTAAGAACTGAATCTCTCATGCAGGTCCCTTAACCTTATTTCATTTTATGGCAAAACCAGCCTTCATGAGGATTTCAATTATTTTCTTGCCTTTCTTGAAAACATTGTCTGCTGTATTGCCCCGTAAGATGACATCATCAATGCATTGCAGGTGTTCTGGAGCCCCTCCTTTCTCCAGTGCAGCATGGATCAATCCTTGGCAAATGGTGGGACTGTGTTTCCACCCTGGGGCAGTCGATTCCAGTGTATTAGACACCCCTACAAGTGAAAGCAAACTGTGGCCTGCACTCTAATGATATAGGAATAGAGAAAAATGCATTAGAAATGTCAGTGACTGCATACCACTTAACTGCCTTCAACTCCATTTCATACTGAAGTTCTAACATGTCCAGCATGGCAGCACTCATCAGTGGCGTAACTTCATTCAGGCCACAGTAGTCCACTGTATGTCTCCATTCCCCATCAGGTTTTCACACTGTTCATATGGGGCTGTTGAAGGGTGAGCAAGTCTTACTGATCACCGTCTGGCTTTCTAGTTTATGAATAATCTTCTAGATGGGAATCAGGGAATCTCAATTAGTGCAATACTAGCATTGGTGCACTGTGGTGTTAGCAGCTGCAACTGATGCTCATCAGCCTTCATCAATCTCATCACAAGAAGGGTCCTCCAAGAGCCTGGATGAGTTTAGTAACTGCTCAATTTCTCCACGGCAGTGATACCAAAGGCTCACCAGTACCCTTTTGGGTCCTTGAAATACCCCCTCCTGAGACAGTCTATGCCAAGGATGCACAGGGCCTCTGGGCCAGTCACAATGGGGTGTTTATGTCACTCCTTCACAGTTAGACTCACTTCAGCCTCCAGTACAGTCAGCTGTTGGGATTCCCCTGTCAGCCCAGAAATACAGATGGATTTGATCCCTCTATAGCTTGATGACATCAGGGTGCACTGTGCGCCAGTGTCTACTTATACTCCTGTGGATCTGATGTACCAGACTATTGGATCCACACAGTCCAGTAAACCAAATTGTCCCTTTCCTCCACTTGACTGGAGGCAGGGCCCCTCTAATCCTGATCAGAATCACTCAATTCTTGTGGAAATGACTTAAAGGTCCCCTCAAGAGAACAGGAAACAAGATCAAATCTTCTACTCTGTCTGGGGAATTTCCCACTGGAAACTGGAGCTGCATTTTTTCCTGGAAGAATCCCTTTTTATGATTGTTTTCCCTCATAGCTCATGTACTCTTGCAGCTAGGGTCGAAGTGGGTTTTCCATCCCATTTCCTCATGGTCATGTAGGTAGAACCACAGGCTACCATGTGGTGAGTACCTCCCATATTCTTTCTCTTCATCGGGGAGGACCTACTCTGAGACACGGGCCCATTCAGGTGGAGAGGACATGTCTTCTTTGAATTTCTGGACTCCTGGTATAATTCCACCACAGCTGAAATGCAGGCTCGTGTGGAGGTAGAAACACTCCCTTCATATTGCCAGAGATGGCCAGCTATTTCCTTCACCGTTTGTCCCTTGCTATCTCTTCAGGACACTACTGTCAATGAGTTGGCATATGTTAGTGATGAGCTTTGTAAGAATTTCTGCCATACGGGTGGTGTTCACTTGACTTGGTGTCTGTCTGTGGGTAGCTGCTCACCATTCTGACCATTATAAATAATCTCCAGGACTGCTAATTCCCTCAGGTACTGAATTCCTCTTTCTATGGTGGTCCACTTGCCCAGGTAACTGGCAACATCCTCCTTGAAGGGGTACCTTTCCTTTATGCTTGACAGGAGTCACCTCCAAAGGCTGAGGGACTGTGGATGTTTTCCAGTTTCCCCCTTCCCTGGACAGGGATCCCATCTGATTGGTCTCCTTTCCCTCTAAATACAAGCTACCAACCCTGCCATCCCAGCACTGGAGCAGCCAGGTGATAATTTGCTCACCTATCAGGTGGCTGAAATCCTTTCACACATCTCACAGGTCACTTAAGGACAGGGATCCAGTGATCACATCTGGTTCTTCCTCGTGTTCTTGTGCTGATCCTGGCTCATCGTCATCCCTTACTACGCAAGATTATTTTTTCATGTATTTCTTTTCTGGGTGACTGACACTGGCACAGGTTGGTTCTCCAGTTCATCTGTGGCACCTTCCAGTCTGTTGTTAGGTTCAGAGACCTCCTTTTCCCCTTTAGGGCACTGAGTAGTGTTGAAAAGAACTTGGTAGTGTTGCGTGAAGGGGTAAAGTAATTTGGCAGAAAATAAACCCCCTTGCATTCCAGCTAGTCTTCAGATATCAGAGGGGCTGGGGGTGGCTGGGCTTGGATTCTGAGTGATGTCCAATTTGGCACTATTAGTCCGGTCGTGTTCAGTATATCTGAACTGTTGTGGCTCCGGATTCACTAATAGCACACTGCACTCCCCATCTAGTTGTGCTTCATGGCTTCACACAGCTAGTAAGGAGCTGGCAGTGACCAATGTGAGATTCTTGCAACTATCAACCTGAAAAGTGCAGTTTATTTAGAGCAACCGAAGTACAGGTTCTTGTGGAATATTATAAATAATTTTTATAATAATTTTTAATTTCAAGGTGGAGCTTGAGTGACTCTAGTCATAAATACCTTTATTATGATTGGTGTAAATTTCTCTCTCTTCAATTTTAAAGATATAGCAGAAGAAAATTCACTGCACAAACTCAGTGAATGGTGGTCGCACTTTTGAGACGGGTAGCCTTTGGGATGGAGGTGTGTTTTGGTATTATAATGACATTATAATGATCAAAGTTTGCACAAAGGACAGTACTTTGTCAAAAGCTGACAGACTGTTGGCCCAGGGTCGCAAACAGGCAGCTTATCAGTCCTGTAGTACCATCAAGTTCCCATTTCGCTGTGATCTCATAGAGCCTGGCCGTGGAATCTTCACTCCACTCCATCTCCCATGCTGCTTTCAAGCAGTGTTGCTTAGGGAACTGTTGTGAAATGGATTCCTTGCATACCAGTTGCACCCTACCCTGAGAGTTTCTCCAATGTTATACCTTCCCTAAATGTGTGAACAGTGCTGCACCTTTAAAATGATTTTATTTTCTAACTCACCTCCAGTCATTATTCCACAGGTAGGCATGTGCAAGGCCCAGGCACGTTGCAGTACATTGTGTCTTTCAGGAACTGCCAGATTGACAACAAACCTTTTCTAAATACCATGAATGGTGAGGCAGAGGATGACACCTCCACCTCACCATCCCCAGCCACACTTTTTGCCTCACAGTCTGCCCAGATCTTGTGTTCCTTTCGGGTGAGCTTTACAGTGCATAATGGCCACCTTTTCTGGTAACTGAACTGCTTCCAGGAGTTTAAGAATTTCTTTATCAGGCTTTATACTCTTTCCCTGGGTAGACAAAAGTCCCCTTTCCTTTCAGAACACTCCATGGGCATGTACTACCCAAAATGCGTATTTAGAGTCCGTCCAAATATTAATCCTTTTTCCTTTTGCCAGTCCCAGCACACGAGTTTTTGTTTCTGCCTTTTGTTCTGAGGTGTCTGGAGCGAGAGCTCTGGACTCTATTACCTGATCTGAAGTGGTTGCCGCATATCCTGCTTTGAGAGTGCCTTGTCAAACAAAGCTGGTTCCGTCCGTGTACCAGGGGTATTCAGCATCTTTTAGCGGCTCCTCTTTCAAGTCCGGTCAGCTGGAATATCCCACCTCAATGGTCTCCAGCAATTGTGTATCACTGGATCCTCGGGGGTCCCGCTGAGAAGATGCTGGATTGACAATGTTAGTAACCACTATCTCCACATCATCCTGCTCCACCAGAATGGCCTGGTACCTAAGGAACCTCTGCGGTGACAACCAGTGTCCCCCCTTCACCTCCAATACTGCAGATACAGTGTGGGAGACCAGTACTGTAATCCTCTATCACAGTGTGAACTTTCGTGCTTCTTGGATGTTAAGCACTACTGAAGCTACCGCTCTTAAACAACTGGGCCATCCTTTACTAACTTCATCAAGTTGTTTAGAGAAATATGCCACTGCCCTTCGGTACAGTCACAGATTTTGGGCCAGAATTCCCAAGGCTATTCCCTGTTTTTCATAAGAGAATAACCAGAAGGGTTTGGTGGTGCCTGGTAACCCTAAAGCAGGAGATCTCATCAGTTCTTTTTCAACTCATTAAATACTTGCTCAGCCTCCTCATCCCAAGTGAGGCTCTTTGAATTAGTTTTTAAAAGTTCATAAAGTGGTTTTACCAAAAGTCCATAGCTGTATATCCACAAACGGCACCACCCTGTCATGCCTAAAAACGTACGGAGTTCTTTAGCATTGTGTGGTCTGTGGGTCTGGCAAATGGCTTCCTTCCTTGCAGTCCCTAAGTTTCGCTGTCCAGCAGTGATCTCAAATCCAAGGTAGGTTACTTACTGCTGAGCCACCTGGGCTTTCTGGGGAGAGCCTTGATAACCATTTAGTCCAAGAAAATTCAGCAAACTGACTGTCCATCCCATACACATGTCCCTTGTTTCAGTGGCCACTAATAGGTTGTCCACATATTGCAATACAACTGCTATTCCAGGTGGATGTTCCCATTGTTCCAGGTCTTTGGCTAGTTGGTTCCCAAAAAGAGTGGGGCTGTTCTTAAATCCCTGTGGCAATACTGTCCATGTGAGTCGTGTTCTTATTCCAGAATCTGCAAACTCAAAGTCAAACAACGGCTGGCTCTCCAAACTCAGGGGCTAGCAGAAGAAGGCATCCATCAGATCCAATACGGTAAACCAAGCCAATTCAGATATTAATTTAGTTAATAATGTATATGGATTTGCCGCTACTGGATATAAATCCTCTGTTATCCTGTTAATGGCCCTCAGATCCTGCACTATCCTGTAACTCCCATTTGGTTTCTTAACTGTCAGGATAGGCGTGTTATATTCCGATTCACACTCTATTAGTAATCCATATTTTATAAGCTCTTCAATTATTGGTTGAATTCCTTTTTTGTCTTCTAATTTTAGAGGGTATTGTTTAATTTTTACTGGCTGGGTTCCTGGTGTAAGTTTCACCACTGCTGGGGAGGCAGTCTTTGCCCTCCCAGGTATTTCTGATGCCCATACTCCTGGAAATACTTGGTCTTTTATTTCCTCGGGTACCCCAGCTTTGATGGGGGTGCTAATGAGAGCCAAGCTTAGGATTTCAATTAATTGTTCATTCCCTATTTTAAATTCTAGTCTTCCTTTTTCAAACTTTATCTCTGCTCCCAAGTGTTCCAAGAAATCTCACCCTAATAATGGCTTGGGTGAGTTTGGCATATACAAAAATCTATGTATCCCGAACTGCTTGCCTAATTTGAATTTTAGGGGTTTTAAGAAGGGTTTTTAAGAAGGTTTTTAGGCCTTTTCACTTTGGCCAGTGGCTTCCTTTACTGCTACAAAGTCATCATCTATTGGTGTCAAGGCTTGATTTAAAACTGAATATGTTGCTCCTGTGTCAAGTAAAAATTCCATGTCTCTTTGTTGTTCCCCTAGTGTTATTTTAACCAGTGGATCCACTAGGGTAGATTCCCCAGGTCCCCGTCAATCTTCAAAATGAGCCTGCATCGCTCCTGTACCTCTCCCCCTGCTTCTCTCGGGACATTCATTTCTCCAATGCCCTTTTCTCTTACAGTGTGCACATTGATCCCTCTGTAATCTGGGGATAAAATTTTTTTTTACCCCATTCTTTACCTCCATCCTCCATTCCATTCCTTCCCTGCCCTATCTGGGTTTGTAATGCTGCTACCGTTGCCATTGCAATAGCTTTTTTCCAGACTCCTCCTTTCCCTTTCCTTTCAAACTTTTCAACACTTCCCTGTCCTTCTTACAGTCCTTTTCCAAAGCCAAAACTAAGGGGTCTTATCCTCTGCCACTCAGGATGATTTCCAACTCAGAAAAACATATCTGAATATATTACTTCATCTCATTTCTCATTTTCCTCCAAAATCACCATCAGCTCCACCAAGGCATCACATTCCAAGGCACCTCCTGCCATGCACCCCAGCCCCCAACCACTCAATCCATAAAGTGGCCATACATCCGTACAACATCCCTCAGCCTTTCTATGGCTCAAGTTCCCTCCTGGCTGATCTCCCAGCTGCCTCCAATGTGCGAAAATGCACCCTAAGGGGGTTTTACGATGATCTCCTGACTCTGTCCCCCACCCATTGCAGTGTTTACACAATCCTACATCTCTTACAATAACAATAGGTAACAGACACAACCAAATTATCCCAATCACCACATACAACAACAAAAGGTCCTTATACCAAATCACCTGAAACTAGCCCTGAATTTGCATCTGTACAGTTCCAGGGACAGTCTTAAAAGTTCTCAGTTCTGTGCTAATTCAGAACTTCGTCAAAAATACCACAAACATAACACACTGAAAACAATAATACACAAAACAATAACCAGACACTAAATTGATTCAATGGGGTCTTGTATCCCTATTTTACTTTTCTTTTTTCCACGTTATAACCCCAAATTTAGCAGAAATCAAACCCCCTTGCGTTCCAGCTGATCCTCAGATAGCAGAGGGGATGGGGGTGGTTGGGCTTCATTCCTGATACACAGCGGATAACAAGACACAATTCACTCAACCGGTTGCTCTTGTTTGCTTTGTTGTTTTTCTTCCCGGGAATCACTAACAGCTTACAATCACTTCATTCATCTCTGGCCGCAGCCCTCGCGGGACAGCGCAACCGCGATTAGGAACTCCACAATCGCTGCGCAGCTGTGCTGCGTCTCACACACACAGACCACTTATTTCAGAGCTAGCTCAACACACTCATACCATTTATAACTGTAAAAATAGGTGTCAATATTTCTAAGTTACTTACTCCCATCATGCTGACAACACAATCAAGAATTTTAACACATGGGTTGACCACTACTCCTCCCAGAACCTGTAATTGCTTCGTTCATCTCCGGCCGTGCTCCCCCATGGGACAACAGAACCGCAGATCGGAACTCTGCACTCGACTTTTATTGAGCTCAAACCACACATGGTACCATTACCAAGCCACTCTGGCCAGCCCGGCCAGGAGAACCCAAGTCACCATTGACTTCCCAATAGTGCACTATTACCGACCACCCAGGGGAGAGCTGCAATGATCTTTACCTCATGTAGGACGTATCTCTATGATTTACAGGAAACCCCTCCTACCCAAACATACCTGGTCCTTGTCTGCTCCTGCGGTGATCGGGTGAGCAAGGGAGTTCTTCCAAGAATTCTTAGGGCGCGCCAAAGATGTCTCAGCCCTCAGCCGGTCCCGCAGCTGAGCAGAGAGGGTCCCATCTGGGTCGCCAAATTGACGTGCGGAAAATAAACTCTACAACCCATAAAAAAAGCAGGTATGTTTATTACAGTGCCGGGTGCAAGGGAAATCGTTCCTCCTAACTTGCACACCGAAGTGTCCATCGAGCAGGTATTTATTACACCAAATTTATTTATTTATTACCAAATTTATTTATTACACCAAATACATTGGTTTTGTATATATTTGTATATATTCCATTTTTATAATTATTAATTTCATTTTCATTAAAGCTGTTCTGGTTTCCTTTTCTAATCGCTAAGTCTCTCTCCCTTATTCCCTTTCTCTTTCCCCTCTGGGGAGGGAGGGTGGTTAACAGAGAGTACCTGTTATATGTCTAAGGGGCTGCCCTGACCCTAAACTGTGACAGATTTATTGGCGCCCAACGTGGAGCACTATCAGAGCTCTGATAGATTGGCCAAATATTTCAAATTCCGTTTTGCTTGCTTAAGAGAGCATCACCTTTTTCCTGAGTGTCTTTAAGAATTGGAAACTAAAACAGACTGACTAAATGATGTTGTTTCTGAGAGCAGTGTCCGTTTGTGTCTTTTTAGTATTTATTTCAGAGTTAAATGCTGTACTGTTCCCTTACGTGCCGTACGCATTATGTTACTCTTTGCTTGTTCTCACTGTTTATCTGAAAGCTGTCGGGCTTTGACGCTGGGCAAAAGCCTCTGCATTCCTGTGGTGTTTATCTCTGATTTATGTTGCACTGAATTGTGCAGTGAGTGCGTCTCGGTACTACGGGCATTACATAGTGGATTTTATTACTAGGAATACTTTTGGTTTTATCTTGGGAATTTATACTGCTCCCCACTATGCTAATCTGACTACACCGGAGTTTAGAACTCCAAATTGTGAGGACTGTGGATATGGTTATTACCAAAAGATCATATTATTGCTATTAATTTCTAATATCTTCACTGTGTGGAGTCAGATTATTCATCAGAGCAGTAACACAGGTCGCGTAGCCACCAAAAAATGTAGATTGTATGCCGCTTCCCTGCGACATTCCGTGATATGCTCTGTACGCTGGAAACATGACGTGACTGTTCAGTCTCCACAGGCCCCACCAAAGAGCCCTGCTGCTGCTGCTGCTCCTCCTGTTCTCAAAATAAGTGCTGCTGCTGCTCCAATTTCCACAACAAGCACTGGAGATGTTCCAGCTCCAGCAGCAAAGCCGGCAGCTACACAGACAGCTACTGTGACCACTCACACCCAAACTGCACCTGTACAAGTTGCTCCTGTGAAGAAAAGAAAACGAGCAAAACAGCCAAGTCCAGGAACAGATCAGGGAGATGATCCTTCTCAAGCTGAATCTGAGTCAGAACCAGATGCAAAGCCTGATGCCACTGCAAATGGAAAGAAACACCTAACAAAAACAGATTGCCCAGTGTGGTCAGATGACAGTGGAACAGGTCCTTCTAAAGCAAACCCATTTAATGTGGAGTCATTCAGATGCAGAGGGTACCACCAAAACTTTACCTACGAAGGAGATGAGAAATCTGAGAAAGGACTATAGCCATCATGAAGGTGAGCCACTGATCACTTGGCTACTCCGATGCTGGGATACTGGGGCCCACACCATCAAACTGAATGTCAGAGAAGCCAGGCAGCTGGGATTCCTGGCCAGAGATGGAGGCATTGACCAAGAGCTTGCAAGAAAGAGCAACACTATCAGTCTCTGGAGAAGACTCTTGTCAGCTGTGAAATCCAGGTACCCCTTGTCAGAGACGCTGACAAGGTCGGTGTAGTGTATGCCTCAACATTGCTGTATCAGTGTGAACAGACTGCAAACTACAAACTGGACGACGGTTTGTCCGAGGGAATGACAAAGCAACCTGACTCTATCAGTGAGGACAGGCTCCAAACGACGAACTGGACTTCAGCTCGTCAGAAATGGCGCCTTATCAGTGTGGGCAGCTGCAACCGTACCCCTACGCATGAACCCAGACCCAGGGCCTGGAAGACCGAGGGGTCCGGAGACCCCTGAAACCCACCTGAGGCCCCTCAAAGACGGTGTTGGGCATGCGTGCCACTGCCAGGTGGTAGGTGCGATAAGCAGGACAGTCCCCAATAAAAGAGCAGGAGCCAGAAACATCAAATGGAACGTTCTCCCACCGGACCTGAAAGCACATCGGACTGACGGGACACCGCAGATCCGTGGTGGTTGCTATCACAACTGACTCTTATCTTCCTTCCTTTCCTTTCTCTCTTTCTCTCTCGGCGTTGCGAACTTTTGTCAGGCAAATAAAGCCACTTGACACTTTGACTCCATTTTGAGTCTTAATACTGTTCCCAAGAACATGAACAAAATCTTGCTCTGGTTTATGACCAGCTGACTTGGCTTGAAAGACAGGGGTCTGCCAAGGAAGGCAGGAGTCCGCCTGTCACGGTTTAGGGTCAGGGCAGCCCCTTAAACCTATAACAGGCTCTCTCTGTTAACCACTCTCCCTCCCCAGAGGGGAAAGAGACAGGGAATAAGGGAGAGAGACTTAGCGATTAGAAAAGGAAACTAGAACAGCTTTAATGAACATGAAATTAATAATTATAAAAATGGAATATATACAAATATATACAAAACCAGTATTGAACCCAACCCCCCTGCTGGTAATTACATCACCGTCACCACTGATGCTGTGGAGGCACCGGGGCAGCCCCAGACTGGGCCCCGCAGCAGACGGGAGTTGTGTTCAGGAGCTGGATTCTGGTACCAGGTTCAGGAACACGCAGACCAGATCGAAGGCAGAACGGACAGAGTCCTCCTTGTGTGCTCTGAGGAAGGAACCGAAAGAGGACCCGAGCCAAGCCAAGCAAGAGCTGGCAAAGCAGTCCAAGAGGGGAGAGAAGAGCCCAGAGAGCCTTTGGGTCCCTCAGCTCTAAACTGAATATGGCGTATATGGGATGGAATACCTCGCTGGTCAGTTTAGAGTCACCCGTCCTGTCCACTCCTCCCTGAAGGTGCAGCCTTCCACTTCCTGCACCCCCCAGTGTGGTACACAGGACCCAGCAGTGGACTTGGTCTGCATACCAATCCTTGGTAGTAACTCTAAACATAAGGTGTTATCACTGTTAGAAGCAGACACTGTCTGTGAAAACAGGGTGCTAACTTCAGAAAGTGCAGTTAGTTAAAAGAACCGAGCTGAAAAGTAAAATTACTGAACAGAATTAGTCCTGTTTTCACTCAAAGCAGGACACCCCCTTGGAATGGAGATGCTACCCCCTCCCCTCCGAATGCTTATAATTTTGAAATTAAGGGGGCTTTCAGGCAAAGAGATGAGGAATAGGAATAACAGTTATTTACTAAATAGATATATAACAAGGCAATCAAACAACAATAACTACGGCAGTAACAACAAACAGCGCCAGGAACCCAGTATCAACCTATCGGGCAGCTCCCGGTGAGCAGGGAGGTCACGATGGTCTCCCCGCTGCTCCGGAGCCAGCTCAGTCCTCACGTGACAATGGCCGACAAAAAGCCTGTGTTACAAACGCCCCTGGACAGCCGATCCCAGTGTCCAGCAGGATCCTCGGGAGACAGCAGGGGTAGAAGGAAAAGCTGGAAACGCAGCAGGGACGACCTCTCTCCAAGCTGATCCCGGTGTCCCGCCAGATCCTCGGGAGGCAGCAGGGGTAGAAGGAGAAACAGGAGATGCGGTGGGGATGAGTTCTCTGCACCACTAGGGCAGCTTCTCCACCTCTAATGCAGGGAGCAAAACAAGTGAGAGACCCAGGGGCTCCACCCAACCCCCTTTATTCGGCTGGCTGGACCCCTCTCCCTGTGGCCAGGTCCTTTTGTCTCTCTTAAGTACAGCAATTTACCTCCTTGACAAACAAATATGGAAAAATTCTTTAAGAGAAGAAGTAAAACAGAATAACTCCCCAAAACCCCAACTCCAGCACGTGACACCCCTATAAGGAGGACATCGATTGCCATCCAAGCAAATGGAACACCATGGAAAAAGGTATTAAGTACCTGAGAGAATTAGCTGTGCGACAGGTGATTTATGGTGATAGGCAAATAGTGAACCCTGATGCAATCCCATGCCAGCGACCCATCTTGCAGAAGTTTCTGCAGAGTACCCCATCAGCATATTCCCACACATTGTCAACATTGGTCTGGGGAACAGATGATGAGGTACCGACTGTGACAGAAGTGGCCAGGAGAGCACGACAGTATGAAGACAATGTCTCTGGTCCTCTACATGTCCGTGTATCAGCCCTGGAGAGATCAGTTGAAAAACTGGTTGCAAAAATAGAGAGAAGGGAGAACAGATCCTATTCATCCCCTGAGTGGACCCGTGTTGAAGCCACTAGGAGAATGCGCTCTTCTTCGAGACCAGCTAAACAGGAACAATACATGTCACGACGTACCCTGTGGTCTCTTCTCCGTGCCTTTGGAGAGAAAATGAGCAGATGGGATGGAAAACCTACCACTGCTCTACAGGCACTAGTACTCTACTTACAAGGTAAAACAAAGAGAAGAGAGAATTCTTCCAGAAGGGAGGCTGCTCCAGTCTGCTATGAGCAGTCCTCTGGTCCAACTACATGGGCCTTAGGTCAAACCGTGAGTAGGGGGAATGAAAATGTGTTTCCTGTAGTCAATACAAATCCTGTAAGTAGTGCAAATCCTGTAAGTAGTGCAAATCCTGTAAATAGTGCAAATCCTGTAAATAATGCAAATCCTGTCAACGGTGTAATTCCTATGATCTGCATGTACCCTCTTAACCAGATGAACCATGTAAACCGAGTGAAGTTTACAAACCCAGTTACTAATTATGGACAATACCCTTGGAATTAGAAGGGCCCTGTCTCCAGCCAGGTGGAGGAGAGGGACTGTGGAGGAATGGCTGCGTGCCAGAGGAGGACATGAAGTTCTTGGAGTGACCAATCCAGTCTTTCCCCTGATATCTAAGATGGAGGACGTTCCCTTAGCATCTGAGAGGGAGGACATGCCTTGCCCTTGAACGTCCTTGAGAAGGGAGTAAAGAAGGGAGTATCTAAGTCCCGCAGACGGAGTTACGTGTAACCGCAAGAACAATAGCTGACCACCAATCCAGAGGAGGACTTGTGTGGTGACTGAGAACTTGTAACCAATAATAAGTTTGTTTGTACATGTGGTTTGTTTGCTAGACTATATAAACACGGTGTGTACAACTAATAAAGGAGAACGACCATACTCACATTGAGGTTACGTCGTTACTTGGGTTCCGACTCCCACTCCCACAAGGGACAACAAAGTTTATTGGAATATGTGGATTCGATGGCCTGGCACGTTAGAACCACAAAAGTATAAAGCCCTTGTAGATACTGGTGCACAGTGCACCCTATTGCCATCGAATCAACAAGGGACTGAATCTATTACCATTACTGGAGTAACAGGAGGATCTCAAGAACTGACTGTAGTAGAGGCTGAAGTGAGTCTAACTGGGAATAAATGGGAAAAGCACCCTATAGCGACTGGTCCAGATGCTCCGTGCATCCTTGGCATAGACTTCCTCAAGAAAGGGTATTATAAGGACCCAAAAGGGTATCGATGGGTCTTTGGTATAGCAGCTGTAGAGACTGAGGACAAGAAACAGCTGACTGTCCTACCTAACCTTTCAGAGGAGTCTGCCGTTGTGGGTAAGATGAGAGTTGAGGATCAAAAGGTGCCAATTGCTACTGGAACGGTGCATCGACGACAATATCGCACCAACCGAGACTCTGTAGCTCCTATCCAGAAGCTGATCCGTCAACTAGAGAGTCAAGGGGTGGTTAGCAAAACTCGCTTACCCTTTAACAGTCCTATATGGCCAGTGCGGAAATCTAATGGGGAATGGAGATTAAGAGTGGACTATCGTGGCCTGAATGAGGTTACGCCAGCAATGAGTGCTGCCATGCCGGACATGTTGGAACTCCAGTATGAACTGGAGTCCAAGGCCGCTAAGTGGTATGCTACCATTGACATTGCTAATGCATTTTTCTCTATTCCAATAGCACCAGTGTGTAGGCTTCAGTTTGCTTTCACCTGGAGAGGTGTCCAATACACCTGGAATCGACTGCCCCAGGGGTGGAAACACAGCCCTACCATTTGCCATGGACTGATCCACACTGCACTGGAGAAAGGTGGAGCTCCAGAACACCTGCAATACATTGATGACATCATTGTGTCGGGTAATACAGCAGAAGAAGTTTTTGAGAAAGGTAAGAAAATAATTGAAATCCTTTTAGACGCTGGTTTTGCCATAAAAAGAATCAAGGTCAAGGGACCTGCACGAGAGATCCAGTTTTTGGGAACCAAATGGCAAGATGGGCGTCACCAGGTCCCAATGGATGTGGTTAACAGAATAACAGCAATGTCCCCACCTACTAACAAGAAGGAAACACAAACCTTCTTAGGTGCTGTAGGTTTCTGGAGAATGCACATTCCTGGTTACAGTCAGATTGTAAAACATCTCTATGAAGTGACTCGAAAGAAAAACAGTTTTAATTGGGGTCCTGAACAAAACCAGGCCTTTGAACCGATCAAGCGAGAGATTGTGCATGCAGTAGCTCTTGGTCCAGTCTGAACTGGACAGGACATTAAAAATGTGCTCTATACTGCAGCTGGGAATAATGGTCCTACCTGGAGCCTCTGGCAGAAAGCACCAGGGGAAACTCGAGGTTGACCCCTAGGATTTTGGAGTCGAGGATACAAAGGCTCAAAGGCCAACTATACTCCAACTGAAAAAGAAATGTTGTTAGCATATGAAAAAGTTCGAGCTGCTTCAGAAGTGATCGGTACTGAAGCACAGCTCCTCCTAGCACCAAGGTTACCAGCCCTAAACTGTATGTTCAAGGGTAAATTCCCTTCCACTCATCATGCCTCCAATGCCACATGGAGTAAGGGGACTGCATTAATCACCCAGAGAGCTCGAATAGGGAACCTCAGTCGTCCAGGAATCTTAGAGGTGATCATGGATTGGCCAGAAGGTAAAGACTTTGGAATGCCACCAGAACAGGTGGTAACACGTACTGAAGAAGCCCCACCATATAATCAGTTATCAGTTAATGATAAGCAATATGCTCTGTTTACTGATGGATCTTGCCATCTTGTAGGAAACCATCGAAAGTGGAAAGCTGCTGTTTGGAGTCCCACATGACGAGTAGCAGAAGCAGCTGAGGGAGTAGGTGAATCAAGTCAGTTTGCAGAGGTAAAAGCCATCCAACTGGCCTTAGATATTGCTGAGCGAGAAAAGTGGCCAGTTCTCTATCTCTACACTGATTCATGGATGGCAGCAAATGCCTTGTGGGGATGGTTAAAACAGTGGAAGCAGAATAATTGGCAGCGCAGAGGTAAAGCCATTTGGGCTGCCACATTGTGGCAAGACATTGCTGCTTGGATAGAGAAATTAGTTGTAAAGGTCCGTCACGTGGATGCCCATGTACCTAAACATCGAGCCACTGAGGAACATCAAAACAACCAGCAAGTTGATCAGGCTGCTAAAGTGTTCCAGACAGACTTAGACTGGGAACATAAAGGTGAACTATTTTTAGCTCAGTGGGCTCATGATACTTTAGGACATCAGGGAAGAGATGCAACATACAAATGGGCACTTGACCGAGGGGTGGATTTAACCATGGACGCTATTGCGCAGGTTATCCATGACTGTGAAACATGCACCGCAATGAATCAAAAGGGTTAAAACCTTTGTGGTATGGGGGATGATGGTCCAAGTATAAGTATGGGCAGGCCTGGCAGATTGATTACATCACGCTGCCTCAAATCCACCAGGGTAAGCACTATGTGCTTACAATGGTGGAAGCAACCACCGGCTGGCTGGAAACCCATCCTGTACCTCACGCCACTGCCCGGAACACCATCCTGGGCCTGGAAAAGCAGATCCTGTGGCGACATGGTACTCCAGAGAGAATTGAGTCTGACAATGGGACTCATTTCAAAAACAATCTCATAGACAATTGTGCCAAAGAGAATGGTATCAAGTGTATCACACCCCCTATCATGAACCAGCCTCTGGGAAAATTGAACGATAGAATGGATTGTTAAACACTACTTTGAAAGCAATGGGGGGTGGAACCTTTAAAAACTGGGACAAGCATTTAGCAGAAGCCACCTGGTTTGTCAACACCAGAGGATCCATCAATCGAGCTGGTCCTGCTCAGTCAGACCCATTACACACAGCAGAAGGGGATAAAGTCCCTGTGCTGTATGAAAGTAATCTGTTGGGGAAAACTGTGTGGGTATTTCCTTCTTCGGGCAAAGGCAAACCCATTCGTGGGACTGCTTTCGCTCAAGGACCAGGAAGTACTTGGTGGGTGATGATGGAAGATGGTGAAGTACAGTGTGTACCTCAAGGAAATTTAACCCTGGGTGAGAATACTCGATTCAAAGCTGTATATTAATTGCATAATATTAACAGTATTCAATAAGAGTCTTTCAGGAAAACATCATGGCGATGACAGGAGCTAGCCTCGTCAAGTGGTTTCCAGTAACCTCCTGAGGTGAATCTGAAACCTATGGACACGATGTGGTGGGTTAACCTTGTCACGGAACCAGGTGCCCACCAAGCCCTTCTATTACTCCCCTCGACCCCCTTCAGCATAGCACGCAGGGAGAGAATAAGACACAAAGCACAGGGTGTGGGTTATGATAGATAAGATGTTATTCTCTATTTTCCATCCGCAGGCCATGTCGGGCCGAGTCCAGGAAGCAGGGCTCCAGGAAGACGTAGCAGCCGCTTGGAGGTCAAACAAGAATGCCCCCTCATCCTCCTCCTGCCCTCTCCCTTTATAGTTGAGCTGATGTCATACGGTATGGAATATCCTACTGGTCAGCTCAGGTCAGCTGTATCCCCTTCCCCATCTTGCCCCCCCCAGCCTCTGGTGCTGTGTGAGCACTGGCAGTCATAACACGGGTGTGTTATCAACACCCTCCAGCTCTCATTGATGAAGCATGAGGGCTGGATGGGGAAAAGAAGCTCAGCCGGAACCACTACACATGAACTGTGATGAATTCCATCTTTGAGAGACTGTTACAGTGGATGGAAATCTATAATCATGAACTCAATGAACTTCTCTATATAAAGAAATGATAGCCTAGTGATGGGTATGATGTAAATGGTATGGAATAAGGGGTGGAATGTCCTGGTTTGAGTGAAAACATAACTAATTCTGTTCAGTAATTTTACTTTTCAGCTCCATTCTTCTAATTAACTGCACTTTCTGCAGTTAGCAGCCTGTTCTCACAGACAGTGTCTGCTTCTAGCAGTGATAACACTCCATGTTTAGAGTTACTACCAAGTATTGGTATGCAGACCAAGGCCACTGCTGGGTCCTGTGTACCACATTGGGGGGTGCAGAAAGTGAAAGGCTGCACCTGCAGGGAGGAGCGGACAGGACAGTTGACTTTAAACTGACCAATGAGGTATTCCATCCCATATACGCCATATTCAGTTTAGAGCTGAGGGATCTGAGGGGTCTCTGGGCTCTTCTTTCCCTTCTTGAACTGCTTTGCCAGCTTTTGCTTGGCTTGGCTTGTGTCCTCTTTCGATTCCTTCCTCGGAGCACCCAAGGAGGCGTCTGTCCATTTTGCCTTCGATCTGGTCTGCGTGTTCCTGAACCTGGTACCAGAATTCAGCTCCCGAACACAGCTTCCATCTGCTGTGGGGCCCAGTCTGGGACTGCCCCGGTGCCTGCACAGCATCACTGGTGACAGTGGTGTAATTACCATCAGGGGGGTTGGGTTCGATACTGGTTTTGTACATATTTGTATATATTCCATTTTTATAATTATTAATTTCATTTTCATTAAAGCTGTTCTAGTTTCCTTTTCTAATCGCTAAATTTCTCTCCCTTATTCCCTTTCTCTTTCCCCTTTGGGGAGGGAGGGAGGGGGGGGGTTAACAGAGAGCATCTGTTATAGGTCTAAGGGGCTGCCTGGACCCTAAACTGTGACACCCTGCCAAGATGGGGAATTACTGCTCTAAAGAAGGCGTGGTGCTGTCGGCCTGGAAGGATTCCCTGACCATTAAAGAGAGTGCTGTTTCTGAGGGTGCCCTCTGCGCTCTTTTGCAATGGGCAGCTGATCATCAGTTTTTCGCCAACTCTAACACCGCCTTCGATTCAGAGCTGTGGCGGCTGCTAGGCACCAGGCTCTGGCATGAGCTCCCTTACGGTGAGAACACATGGCTAGACTTGGTTCGCACTTGGAGAGATTTATTTGCTATGCTACTAAATGCAGAACGGCGAGGGAAGAGTGCAGGAAATCAATATGATTAATAGGCAAACTTCGTTTATTGTCACACTTGCAGCTACTTATATACTATTATGCTAATCACTAATACATGCTGATTGGAGTACACACAAGTTATACATATTCATGATAGTTCCCATAGGTCCATTCAAGAAGTCACACTCTCCCTATGACCACCCCTTGGTGGTCCCAGCTGCTACATAGCTCCTCTTTCCATTGACCAAAACATCCTGATATCGTCTTATGCTGATATAACGTCCCTCTTTCTGTTAACCAAGGCATCCTATTATTATCCTAACGTTCCTCCTCAAGGACATCCTGTCCCTGCAGCTGGGCTAGGCCTCCTGCCTAGCTTCTGCTAATCTATCTTGCAGTGAGCCATGGCCCTTGTTCTCAAGCCATTCCCCAACAACTAAACTCTAAAGCTGGTGATGGGGGAGGGGTGCCGGCTTCAGAGGGGGAGGGACGCCGCTAAGGGGGACTTTGCTAAGGGGGACTCTACTGAACTAAGTGTAGAACCTGGTGACAGCTGCACCAAGGAGCCGTCTCCAGGTCCACAGGATCTGGTGCCGGTCGTACAGCCTGTTCAGCGGCAATACACCTTGCCCTGTGATTATGTTCCCCGTAAATACCCTACTCCTGCAGAGCAGCTCATGGAAGTTCTTAAACATCGAGATGGCTTGAAGCGCCCCTCGCTCCTTAGCCCAGCAGCTCTGGCCTCCTCCGCGCCTCTACCTTCAGCAAATATAACAGTGCCGGTCGTTCCCACGGCCCCTCCAGTTGTCCGATACGGTTTAATAGTGACCTGGAGCTCCATGGCGGCACTTAGCTTATCTGCGCACTCTCAAGTTTTTCACAAGCGCTCGCGGTGCCTGGCGGTTCCACCACACTATACGTCAGCACCTCTGGCAGCGCCCCAAATTGCGCTGCCACAGACAGCTGCCTTGCTACCCCCTGCGCAACCGACTACAGTTTCCACTGCCGTATCACCCTCTAGCCCAGCACCCATACCCCGCCGTCCTCTGTCGTTTGTACTGGAGTCCTTGGGGAAAACCCTGTCTGATGATTCAGGCAGTGATACAGAGGGCACACTTGCCCCAGGGCGGAAGGCTACGGTAGCCAGGTGGTGGAAGAAGCGGTCGCTGCAGATCCATCCTTGGACACTCCCAGACTGTACCATAACTTTACATCCAAGACACTGCAGGCAGAAGGTCTACAGGCAGGCAACTGGGATCTATTAGAAAAAGTGGGAATGCCAGACAGAACAGGGGAATCTATGCAGAGGTTGCTATAATGCCTCAAGAGGGTGTGCTCTAACTCAAGGAGACAGTAACACCCTGCAAGGGGATGTCCAAGCCTATCCTGTGTTTAAGGCTCTCCAAAATACAGGTCAACATGATAAACATGATGTTATTGCTTGGAGGGTTATACAAGATTTACAATTCAAAGTGGCACAGTATGGGCTTGGTTCTCCTGAAGTCATGCAACTTATTAGAGGGCTGAATACTGATCTGCTTGCTCCATTTGATATTAAGCACTTAGGTCAAGTCCTATTTCAAACAGTACAATTTGCAGTTTTTGAGGGTATCTGGAGAAAGATGGCTAATAAGGTTGCACTACAGCAGTAGCCTCCTACTGATGTTACACATGAAGATGAAGTAGATGCCCTTAGGGGAATTGATTGCTGATGTCCACGCCACCTGACCCCCTCAAATCCTAGAGCAAGCTCAAAAGTTTGGCATGGGAGCTCTATTGAAGACCATAGACATGGCTGCTCCTAAAACACAGTATGTGAAAATATGTCAGGGGCAGACAGAGCCATTTTTACCCTTTGTGGAGAAGGTTACTGCTGCCCTTGAGAAGCAGGTTGAAGATGACTCGTTAGGGCAGATGATGTTCATACAATTAGCAAGACACAATGCCAATGATGAGTGCAGAAAAATCATAGATGCTCTACCAGGGGAGCCTACACTCACAGACATGGTTGAAGCCTGCTCTAAGGTGGGGTCTCGGAACCATAAAAGGTCTGCTTTGGCTGCATTTCTGACACCTGTTCGTGCATCCTCTGATCGTGAACCAAAGCAGTCCAAAGCCGGGAGCAAATGGAAAAGGGATAAACCAAGGCAAAAGGAAAACACAGGGACCCCCCAGTGCAAGAGGTGTGGTAGGCCAGGTCATCGTACAGGATACTGTAGATCTCTGCACCATGACAACAGTCAGCCTTTTCTTGGAAACTCACACCGGGGTGCAACAAGGGGGAATTGCTCTCTCATGCAGTTGTTCCCTCATGGAATGGCACAGGCACAGGCCTACCCAGCCACCTTAGAAACAGCAGCCCAGGATCAGCCGGGGTCAATGTCTACACCACAACAGTCATCCTAGTATCTAGTCATATTTATAAGGTCCCTTTGGATGCATATGGACCCCTAGGTCAGGGATTCAGTGCAATGCTCATGGGAAAAGCTATCCTATGCTGCCTTTGCGGTGGCTAACTAACAGACTGATCTGGGAATCGCAGTGGCCCCTACCAAATGAGTCGCCCTTCGTCAGCTGGTTCAGGAACAGTTACAGCAGGGACACATTGAGCCTTCCACTAGTCCCTGGAACACTCCTGTCTTTGTAATTAAGAAGAAATCAGGGAAATGGAGACTCTTGCAGGATCTCCAGTAAGTTAATGCAGTGATGGAAGGTATGGGGGCATTGCAGCCTGGTATGCCCTCACCCACCATGATTCCAACAGGGTGGGACATCCTGATCCGTTGATCTGAAGGACTGCTTTTTCTCAATTACTTTGCATCCTAATGACAGACCAAAATTTGCCTTTACTGTGCCTGAAGTTAACAATGCTGAACCTGCAAAGAGATATCAATGGAAGGTTCTACCTCAGGTCATGAAGAACAGCCCGACTATCTGCCAAAGGTAAGTCCCTCAAGCTTTGTCCAGAGTCCATGAGCAGTTTCCTGAGGCATACTGCTACCATTACATGGATGATACCCTGGTGGCAGTATCCACCCAGGACGAGCTGCTGAGGATACAGCCTCGGCTGCTGTCTTATCTGCATTCCTACAGGTTGCAAGTGGCTCCAGAGAAAGTTCAACAGCATCCTTCTTGGAAATATTTATGAGTCAAAATTTTGGACCAAACTATACAACACCAAGAGGTACAATTCTCAGATTCTATTAAAACCTTGAATGATACTCAGAAATTGCTGGGTATCATCAGTTGGGTATGTCCTTATTTAGGGCTAACCATGACACAACTTTCTTCACTTTTTAATATTTTAAAGGGGGACCCCGATTTGAATTCACCTCAGAAATTGACCCCGGAATCACCCTATGGGGCTAGGGTTTATAAAAAGGTGTTGTAAATTAATAAAGTTGTTTCTTTTGCCTGCTCTTGCTGAATTTATGTGTTGCTGCATCTCTCCGCTCCCAGTATAAACAGCAACATGCAATTACAAACTATTATGGACTTTTATGAAGAACGTGCCTCAGTTAAGCCTGTAAATCTTGAAAGTACCTAATTCATAGGGAAACAGGGGACGGACTTCTGTGGATGGGAATAGGGTATAAAATGCTGACAACTCTGACCAGAGGTGTGCCTATTTCATTAGGACACCCGCTCTTGCAAGAACGTATAATAAATTGCTGCTTCACTAGTACGTCTACTACAAGTCCTTTCTTAGGACCTTTGTATTTCTAACAGCTTGGAGGCTTGTCCAGAATTGATGTCATTGCCGTGAGGGGCTCCTGCCGCCGAAGGACGTGGAGATACGTCCTGTTGATTTCAACGGTGTCATGTATCATCGACAGGGATTCCAGCGGTGGACTGACCAACTCCTGCTACCTTTTTTAAAGGTAGACCTAGTGAACCAGAATGGAGGAAAGTAGGCACTGTCATAATGACCAGGCAACTCTGTGCACGGACCAAGGTAAGAAAATAGAACATTAAGTATTACCTTGGTGGTCAGGGCATTTGGGGAGACTTGTGTGGATGTTTGTGAAAAAGACGTACAATTAAGTACGAAGTGAGTGCGGAGCCTGGATCCGCGGTTCTGTCTTTCCATGAGGGAAGTGGCTGGAGAAGGGCAAAGCAAAAGGTGAATTTGTTGTTAAAAAGTCTTGAAGGGACCGAATGGGAAATAAGAATAGCTGGCTATGGGGGGCAGACTGAGAAGCCCCAGGAACATTCCTCCAGACAGTCCCTTAGGGAGGATGTTGACAGATTGGAAAGACATGTTGTGTACTAGTGTTATAAATCAGGCTAAAATTGTCTTTAAATCAAGAAGGCAAAAATTTATTTTTGGTGGGGAATGAGCAAGCAGCGCTGGGTGCGCGGGGAGTCTGTGCTCCACCAACATGCACACCGAGATGTCAAGCAAGCAGGCATTTATTACACTAAATCATGCATATCCAACAGCGTTAACTACATATTCATTATATGGGATTGGATTATCATAATCAGGTCCAGGAACTCATTATCATAGGTCCCCTCCCTTTGGCACTTGTACACTGCTGTCTGGTGGTTGTGGGCCAGGATCTTCTGGAGGAAGGCCCCCAGTCTTCCTCACAGTGTACTTTTTACCCTTTTGTCTCAGAATGCAGAGTTGTGATGAGTCAGAGATCACAGGACTGGTGTGATATGGCCTATCTCTGGGAGGCTCTTCTTTATTCCTCCCTGTCTTGGAGTTAGTTTCCCTTATCTACAAAGACCAAGGCTACACAAGACAGGCTACAATTTACAACTATGTAAGACAAAACACAGTTTACAACTATGTAAGACAAGCTACAGTTTACAAGGCTACAAAACTAAGATTTATGAGGACATTTACAACTCAGTCTCCAGCCAGGACTGTCTCCTGTGGGAGCAGGTATGATGTCCTGGAGGACCAAGTCCCCAGTAGCGCAGAATACATTTGGTACCTTTCCATACCTTATTTGGTGCTTTTATTAGAGCAAACCAGCTTAAGCAATTGGTTTACCCGTTCCCTTTTAACAGCAACCCCCTGTTGCCACATCTTATTGACATGAATCATCTAATTTTCTTCATTACACTAGGAACAGGGATAAGAAAAAGATGATGCAGTACTGTTGTTTTACTTGGACCAAGGAAAGTATTAAATGTCTGTCTTTTGGCTGAAATATGGGGCAGATGATAATTGGATATGTCAGACCTGAAATTTGTATGTAAATAAGAAAAAGCCACTTTCTCGAGAAGAATCAGACTATGCCTCCTGCTGGAAAAGGGGTTCTGTTACCTGGTTGTTTCCATTAAGAACAACTGAAAGAGATTCTAAAGAAAAGACTGAGGATTCCATAATGTGGGATCCTTTAGAATATTTACCCCCTCCCTATAAGTCACTCCCTGCAGAACCTGGAAGTATTCCCAGTCCCCATGTTTGAAAATACCACCTTAAAATTAGGTGATGAGATAATTCACGGGCAACTTTTATATATCCCTGATGCAGGAAGTAATTTATTAGGAAGAGATTCAATAATACAATTAGGATTGGAATTGAGAAATCAGGATGGCCAGATTGTAGAATTCATGGCTTTATTACATCTAATCAGTTAAGGGAAATGGAGGAAAAATCCAGAGAGGATAAAAGGAATAGTTGAAGTATCTGTCCCGAATACTAAAAAGGAGTTGCAAAATTTTTTGGGACTGACAGGCTATTGTTGCCTATGGATTGAATCATATGCAGTGAAAACAAAGGGATTATATTTAAAATTGCTAGAAGGAGAGCCTAATGATTTAGTATGGACTAATGAAGAAAAATAATTAATACAGGAATTAAAACAAAGTTTAATCACTGCTCCTATGTTAGCATTGCCCTCCCTTGACAAACCATTTAACTTGTTTGCTACCACTGATAAGGGAACAGCCCTGGGGGTGTTAACCCCAGAATGGGGAGGCAAGTGACAATCAATTGCCTATTTATCTAAGGAAAAGTCACAATGGTTATGGAATTATTGATGGAGAAAATCAAAGTGTAAAAGAATCGGGAAGACTACTTAACAATTGGTCTGCCCAGACATGTGAAATATATGCTTTAAATCAAGCATTACAATTGTTAGATGGTATAGAAGGGGCGATTTATACTGATTCAAGGTATGCTTTTGGGGTAGTTCAAACATTTGGAAAAATATGGGATGAAAGAGGATTAATTAACAGTAAAGGAAAGGAGCTGGTACAGGTGAAACAGGTTTTAAAGAATTTACTCCTACCCAGAGAAATTGCAATAGTCTATGTAAGTGGGCATCAGAAAGGGAACTCCTTGGAAGCTAGAGGAAACAGATTAGCAGATGAGGTAGCCAAAGAAGCTGCCCTAGGGCCTGAATTAGATAGGATGTGTAATCTCACTCCTTGTGTGTCTGAACCAAAGGGGATTCCAACTTTCACTGAAGGAGAGAAAAATCAGTTGAAGGAATTGGGAGCTATTGAAACAGAAGAAGGGAAGTGGATTCTCTCAGATGGATGAGAAATGCTAAATAAACAAATTATGAGGGAAATAATGGCTTTTTTACACCAAGGAAGTCACTGGGGGGTACAAGCGATGTGTGATTTAACCTTAAAGAAATATGGATGCGTAGGAATTTATACTATTGCTAAAAAAATTTGTTAAAGGTGCATTGTTTGTAAAAAGATAAATAAAAAAAGTTCTCAAGAAACAACCTCAAGGAGGAAGAGAACCCAGGTTTAAGACCTTTTCAAAGTATCCAAGTGGATTTTATAGAATTACCACCTATAGGAATGTTGAAATATATCAACAAAGTTGACCATCTAACAGGATGGGTAGAAGCATATCCAATGGCCACAGCCACAGCTGCAGGAGCAATTAAAATCCTTCTAGAGCAAATTATTCCCAGGTATGGAATAGTTGAAAATATTCAGATTCAGATCAAGGAAGTCACTTTACATCCAAGGTACTTCAAGGGACTAGGGAAGGCTTAGGGATATCTTGGGACTTTCATACTCTCTGGCATCCACCCTCGTCTGGTAGGGTTGAACAAATGAATCAGACCCTAAATAAATAATTATCAAATTTAATTTTAGAAACTTAATTACCCTGTATTAAATGCTTGCCCATTGCCTTATTGAGAATTCGAACTGCACCTAGGAAAGACTTAGGTGTATCTCCCTATGAAATGTTGTTTGGCTTACCTTATATGGGTGGAGTAGGAAAAATCCCAAGGTTTGAAACCAAAGATACTTTTCTTAAGACCTATATACTCGTGCTGTCCTCTTCTTTATCCTTCCTCAGAAGTAAAGGACTCCTTGCACAAACTCCACCACTGGAATTTGCAGTCCATACCATCCAACCTGGGGAATGGGTTCTGATCAAGTCATGGAAGGAATACAAACTGCAGCCTGAGTAGGAAGGTCCTTTCAGGTTCTACTGACAACTGAAACTGCGGTGAGGATTGCTGAGAAAGGCTGGACTCATTACAGCCATCTCAAAGGACCAGTGGAACCTCCCTCTAAGGACAGATGTTAGTACATACAAGCCCACCGAGAATCCTCTGCTCATCAAACTGAAGAAGCAATAATTTATAAACTGTCTGAAATACTGCTTTAGTAGTAGAGATTTTCTTTGTAGTTTTTATTGCACTAGTATTTATCCATTGTGTTTGGGGTTGTAAAAGGATGGAAACATTCAAAATTCAAAATAATGTTAATATGTTGTTTATACTTCTCTATCATGAAAGCAGGAGTTCTGGATCATGCCTGAAAACCACTACAATTCAGCATCTCAGAGAGGCCTGTGCTCTAGAGACACTTCATAGGGTGTAGAGGAGTTTTTGTCTATCAACGGACATGTGAGCAATCTAGCCTTCATAAGGTAACAGAATTTATTGCAAGAATGAGGCCTCAAGGTCAGCCACAGCTGCGAGGGAGGAAGATAGCTAAGTGAAGGACAACTCCCTGATGCCAAGAAGGAAGATAAGGGAAAAGACTGCTGTGTGCCTGCTGCGTTGACAGCCAGAAGTCACCAATCATGTATAATTAAGAGTGCATAGCATTTTATGAAGTGACCAATCATGTAGAGGTTAGTAGTGCATGTTAGGAATAGTGAGATATACAAGCAACTATGTAACCCATAATAAAGGGCATTAGCTTGATCACATTGGTCTGTGTGTGACTGTCCGTTATGGTTTCCCGCAATAGGGTCCTTCTTGCCCCTCTTGGAGTAATGTGGTGGACTACTTGGGTTAATGGATGGACAGCAGGTATGAATCGAGAAACTTGGTATTGGAGACCCCTAAAAGAGATGATTACCATCTCAAAAGGACACACTACCCACAATTGCCAAGAAGGGGCGTGTAACGCTGTAATAAAAGTAACAATTCATGCCAGGCATGCAGCGAGTGGACCATAAGAAACTCAGAACAAAGAGAACCTGAAACCCGGAACTTAGATGGTATCAGTTTTTAAAATGACTTGTCGAAAATTGCCCTACTGTATAGGTTATGCTTAACTGATCCACATAACCACATATGTTAACCAATCGAGGGGCAGAATGCCAAAAAGACCTTATATGGGAAGCAGAATAGAGTGAAGATCAAGTCAAGGACAAAGGGAGTGAGGAAGACTATTGTTCTTCCGCCACCATGACCACCAGAGAGACCACCAGGATGGAGAACGCATGCACCAAGAAAGGAACACCTCTTCTGGAAAAAGATAAGATCAACCACTCCTCTATTTAGAGTAGATATGAATATGTATTAGAGTAGGGGGGATAAAAAGGGGAAACTATTGTAGTATAGTGTGCATGTTGGTGGAGTTGAGACTCCCCGCGCACCCAGCGCTGTTTACTTGCCTTTTATACTAATCATTACATATTAAAAGATTTTACAATTAAAACTTTAGACTGTCTATATTTATAACAATCCTATAATAATTACTATAAATAATGCTTATAATACTGTCACTCAACCCTATGGTCACAGGGAAAGATCCATTAGGATGATTCAGAATAATGGTAGAAAAATTTGAAAATGTAAATTCAAACAAGGATGAAGAGTGGAAAAGTACACAGAAACCTAAGACAGAGGTAGGAGAACTTTTAAATGATTCTACAATAGTAAAAGTAGTAAGAAATGAGGATTTGAGACAGACATTTGAAGTAGAAACAGGATAATGCCTGGGTGGAATGGATAAAATACACTGTGAAAAGTTTAAATAAGAGTGGTTGTTATGTATGTGTCTCAGGTTGACCTAAACCACAAGTTGCTCCTTTTCCCCTAGGATGGTGTCTTGTCCCACTTAGTGGACAACGAGAGAGGTGAATCTTTGTGATCCCCCAAAAGAGGCTGTCCCTGCATGGCAGGGCAGCCGGGGAGGCAGAGTCACAACAATGACTCTGAGGAACAATAACAAAACAGTTTATTAGTTCTCCCTAATAGAACAATCAACAAACAGTACGGATAAAAGTGTTAATCTTTGTAGGCGATTATTTTATGGCGCAACTAAATTTTGAGGAAGAGGAAGAAAGAGTTATTAGAAAAGAGGAAAAGAGAGGGGGAGTGAGGGAGTGAGTAGAGAGAGAAAGATAAAGAGAAAAGGTTATCACCACCCGTGGATCCAGAGACGTCTCACTGGATCAGTCCAAGTCTTCAGTTCTTCGGTGGTGGGTGCACCCTAATCAATATTTTTCTGTCCTTTTTATACCCTTGAGATATCTGGGTGGCATTCCCAACTTCCACAGGAAGTGGTGTTGATTTGCATGAACTCCCATGAGCTAGAAGTAGTGTGGTGCCTGCCATCCACCTCCCCCATGGTGCAGTTAGCAGAAGCACTTAACTAAAGAAGAGACAGAGTCCCACCTATGCAGAACCTATCTCTTCCTTTTGTTAAAGCATATCTGCAAGGAGCCAAAGGGGGACACAGCGACATTAAAAGCAATCAACACCTCTCCCTTCCAGACAGGTCTTTCCAGACCTTATCACCACACAAGGTTTGAGGCACACAATAGCCAGGCTCTTACAGATGGTCCAATGACTGACCAAGAATGGAGTGCATTATTGCATTATATCAGGAAAGAACAGCCTGGGGAAATGGTACCTGTAAAACACTTTCCCTTTTGTTCCCAGCCTTGATGAATAAGGACATTCAGATAACCCCTATTCCCACAGGTGTAGTTGGAAACCACACGGTTTGTGTCTCACAATAGGGAGGAGTGGCTACAGAATTTTTGGGGAACTTCTCAGGATGTAAGAGAACTTTGAATGTGAAGAATGATAAACGTGGGAACTACTCATCATTACAGATTCCGAGAGCAGAATTGTGGTGGTATTGCAGAGGGACAGTTTTGAGGAACACTCTTCCATCTAATTGGGAAGGCACTTGTGCTATTGTTCAGTTAGCTATCCTATTCACCCTGGCATTATGAGAGGATAAGGCTTATAGAGAGAAGGAAATCAGGGTCAAAAGAAGCATATTGGGAACTTCCTTTGATGATAGAATATATAGAGACTCGATTGGAGTTCCTTGAAGAGTTCATGATGAATTTAAGGCTAGGAATGAAATTACTGCAGGTTTTGAATAATTTCTTTTTTTGGTGGGTCACAGTAAATAAAAATGTAGATTGGATTAATTATATCTATTATAATCAATAAAGATTCATAAATTATACCAGAGATGCAGTTAAAGGAAAAGCAGAACAATTGTATGCCAATAGTAGAATGACATGGGAAAATTGGATGGTCCTAGATATGATGTTAGCAGAGAAAGGAGGAGTATGCGTTACGTTAGGAGGACAGTGTTGCACGTTTATACCAAATAACACTGCTCCTGATGGAACCATTACCAGAGCCTTAGGAGGTCTTACTACTTTGGCTGATGAACTAGCAGAGAATTCAGGAGTAGATACTTCTCTTACTGGGTGGTTGGAATCTTGGTTTGGAAAATGGAAGGGAATGATGGCATCAATTTTCACTTCTCTAATAGTGGTAGCAGGAATATTAGTAGCCATAGGGATTTGTACAATCCCTTGTGTTAGGGGTCTAATACAGAAATTGATGGAAACTGCAATAACTAAGAAGATGCCTCTAGAACTACCACCTTACGATAATAATATGCTGCTCCTAGAGGAACAAGACACAGATGATAGAGAGTCTCAAGAAAAAGAATGTGAAACAATGCTGGCCAGATTAGAAGCCTCGTATGGAGCAAAACCTCGAAAAGATGCAAAAGGCAACATGTGAATGTAATAAAAAGAAGGGGGAAATTGTAGAAAATGCTGAGAAATGTTGCTTTTGCAAATGTTAGAATAAGTATAATCATTTTTCTATTAACTTCAGATAAAAAAGACTTAAGCTGCCCCATCAAGAATCGTTTACCAAAGACTAGAAGCCTTAAGTGGTCTTACTGGAAACTGAGGCCTGAAGCTAAGTCTTATGGTAAAAGGAAGATAAAGGACTAAAGTGCACAATTGCCGATCAAGATGTGTTAATAGATAAAGGGACAACAGTTAAGGGCTATTTAAGATGAACAATAGTAACTTAGAATGATACTGCATTTTGCTCAATAAGCTCAGGAATATTAGTTTCTCCAAGGGGAATGAGGAACCTGTCAGACATGCAATTACAAACTATTATGGACTTTTATGAAGAAGGAGCCTCCATTAATCCTGCAAACCTTGGAAGTACCTAATTCATAGGGAAACAAGGGAGGGACTTCTGCGGACAGGAATAAGGTATAAAATGCTGACAGCTCTGAACAGAGGTGTGCCTACTTTGTTAGGACACCCGCTCTTGCAAGAATGCATAATAAATTGCTGCTTCACTAGTACGTCTACTGTGAGTCCTTTCTTAGAACCCTTGGCATTTCTAACATTTCCAACCATGATTATTCTGTGATTCTGTGAGTGTGACCATACAGCTAATTTCTTATCCACCAAGTCGTTCATCCATCAAATCCATGTCCTTCCAATTTAGAGACCAGGATATCATGCGGAACAGCGTCAAAAGCTTTTCACAAGTCCAGGTAGATGATGCCAGTTGCTCTTCCCTTATCCATCAACACTGTAACTCCATCATAATGGGACACCAAATTTGTCAGACATGATTTTCCCTTTGTGAAGCCATGTTGGTTGCGACCAATCACCTCCTCTTTTTCTCTGTGCTTTATCAGAGCCTTTAGGGGGATCTGCTCCGTGATCTTGCTGAGCACAAAGGTGAGACTGACTGGCCTGTAGTTTCCCAGGTCTTCCTTTTATTCCCTTTTTGTAAATGGAGGCTGTATTTCCCCTTTTCCAGTCAGTGGGAACTTCACCAGACTGCCATGACTTTTCAAATGGATGTTTTAACATATTATTGTCTACTGATTGTACCACAATTTGAATTGGTCCCCTAGTCTAACAGTTGTCAATATAAGAACTGCTTAGTTCTGAGGATGCACGTCTAGGATTTTGCAGACTTCAGCTCAGTTTCTTCTTTTCTGGCATATGCTGAAATGCCTTTGCTTCAGTTTCTCAACTCCCAATGAAGTAATACCATTTCCCTTCACCAGATTTTGTGGGATTAAAAATATTAAAGATTCTGTGGTATTTAGAGAATTAATAGGTCTATGTAAATATTTGTGATAAAGCCTTTTATAGTCATTCTTCTGCTACAGCTAACCCAACAAACAGATCATAAATATTCTGCCTCCTTAATTTTGCTCCCTTCACTGCAGCTTGCTATCTTTTCACTTTCAGGACTTGATTCTTTCCCTTCAATACTGAGTTTATATCAGTATTGTCTTGGGTGGAATTACACCACTTCTACTCTGGTAGAATGAAAGAAGGAATGATTTTCCTATCCTGTCTGCGCTTAGTATTTCGGAGTTTGTTTTGCTTTTACAGTTGCATTAATCCATGCACAATGAAAAATGTATTCCAAATGATTTATCATGAACTGCCTATATCTGTACATAAACTGCATTAAAAAATAACACACACCTTCTTAGGAATTAGAAATGGACAGTGGAGCTTTTACAGTCATTATGTTGTACTACAATATAGACAGCAGTGATACGGGATACTTGTGCTTATACTGATCGCTGGGATAGATAAGAAAGGGGGTTATGACAGACTTGCAAAATGCTTATTGTGTAAATTGAACCAAGTATCTCCTCAGTCTCCTTGAAAGTCAGGAACTGGCTACAAAAAACCTGGTCTGAGTCAACCCTGCGGTCGGGATGGAAGTCAACAAACCACTGAGGATGCTCAGGGACAAAAGGCTACTAGCGGTGACTAAGAGGAGCAGGCAACCTTCATCCCCACGACCCCTGATGACCACCACCAGGAGGCATTGTGCAGAATCAAGGAGAAGGACATTATGTAGATAGCTAATTTTATTATGAAGCGGGATAGGTAATGCATATGTATAGGCGAATTACAAAATGAAATGAATATGTAACGTTTGGTACATAAATACAAGGCAAACTGCCACAAGGGGTGCGCACATTTGTGGAGGGGCGACCCCCCCACCCCTGTGCTTCCCAGCGCTGAATAAACATACCTACTTTACAACTTCCCGAGTTGTGAAGTTCTCTCCGCACATCAGCAGGAATGTCAGACTCCTTTGAGGTATGTATTTAATTTTTATCAGTTTTGATGGGTATGGAGAAAAGAGACTGGACCATGTGGTTTAAGCAAATAATTTATTTGAAATCTAATATGCCACTAATGCAGGTTTTTATGTATACAATGGAAGAATGCAGTACTACAACCTAAAAGCAAGAATACACTATATCAAATTAGAAAGCATGCTAAATATTATAGAAGTGTTAGTTAATCACCCATGTTTGCAAACTTACAGCATGTTAAATGTTCACTTACCACTCCAGGTAAGGGCTCCCAATCTTAGAAAAGTCACCTTGGCCAATGTCCTGACCAACGGGGAAGGGTCTCCATACAGGTGAGCATTGGAGAGGCGACTCCCAAAATCTAAACTAAACTTCAGCACATTTATCCTCTGTTTTAGTGACTGAATACACAAGGCTGTGGCTGAAACCCTCCAAGTGGTTGTGGCAAAACTATGCCCAATTGGATTATGCCTTCTGGATACACAAAATTGTCTGCTGAAACCACCACAGACATCCTCCAGACTCTCCTTATCTTACTTTCTCAGGAAGCCAAATAGCAGTTTGAATTGAGACTCAGGACATACCATTTGTTGAGGAATTTCAAGGCTCAGCTCATGTTTCTGTTCTTTGTGTGGTGCAGCATGGCCCTGTTTGGCCTGGGGCTTATGGACAACTCAAGGCTGAGCCATCTACACAGCTCCCCATGTGTCCTCTGAAACTTGCTTATGAACTATGATCCAGAAAACCCATACAAAGGATTCCTCAGCTTATTTCTAATGTGCATCATGTAAACTTGGATATCAAATAGCATTGGTTTGAGTCACTATGGCAGGTGCATCCTCCCTGACAGACAAATCAGACAAAGCAAACAGGGTGTTCTGGAGCAGTTCAACGCCTCATCCATTAAGCTGCACCTTACGGTGCTTAACTGGCACCTTGGGGTCTGGACCCTTTAGTAAACAGGATCGGGGACTGGTCTTGTCCAGTCTTGTCTATGTTTTGTCTGGGTTTGTCCCCTCAACCAATTAGAATGACCACGGTGCACCCTTGACAGGAGGCCTGTCAGTCGGACTGTCCCCTTGAACACGCCATCCAAGGATACTTCTACAGACTAAGTGAAAGGTGAAAGAAATTTTGGAGCTGGAGCTAGGAATACAAAAATCCACCTGTATCCAGGGTATGTATTGGTAAGGAAACCTTACTAATCTTATCTCTGTCAGACATCAACCTAAACTAATTATTGTACAAAGCCTTGATAAATGACTTATCAGCACTTGTTTGCAATCTTGCATGCATTCTTTAGGGAACGGAATGTAAGGGTCTTTGACCAAAACAAAGGCGGTGGATGTTGACACAGCAGGAGACCTGTTAAAACTGGTTCTTCAGGTTTGTCAGCAGAAATGAGGAAGACCACCCTAAGACCCTAATAGAGAATTGCCCATACAGGACTAGGTGGAGATTGGGAGGACACATATATTAATATTTTATTGGAAAAATTATTAATATGTAACCGAATTTTCAGTAATCTCATGCATAGTCACGTATGTATATGTTGTAGAAGTATTTCCTGGTTAACTATAGGTGGTATACACATTTGGAGGAGTGATCCCCTGTGCGTCCAGCAATGCAAATAAAAAATACCTGAAAATAACTGAAGGAAAGTTGTGTAATCAACTGTGACTTGCAACCATTCTGTTTTGTAACTAGGAAATCTTACCTACCTCAAGATCCTGGTTTGATTTTGTTTTACAAAGACCCTAATAATTATATGATTGTTTGGTAGACAAAAGATAACTGCAAACTGACGCGGACTGGTGTAGAATTGCTGTCTCTGCCAGAATCACATCGAGCATGCACCTACACTAGGGCTCAGCACTGGTCAACATAAGGAAGAGTGTTATCTTCATCCCAGAGATCACCAGAGGGTTGCCAAAGACCACCTAGAAAGCAAAGTGAGGATGTGAAGAGGGGGTTATGAATATTTAGATAAATTATAGGAAATCCTATGTATATTTAGATTAGTTCCCAGAAGTGTGACGAATATGCAGAAATTTTATGAATATGTATGTATTTGTTCTCTAAGAACCAAATGCCTTGGGCTATTGGCCTTGTGAGGAAAGATCCTGGTGTGACCCTGGTGCTGTAATAAGGAATACCTGCTTAATAGTCTCTTGGACTATTGAGTTTGATTTTTTGGTTTCGGTCGGCACCCCAGATGGGACCTGCTCTGTTTGGCTGCAGGACCCATTGAGATCTGGAGTCCCTTGGGCGCCCCAGGTGATTTTCCGGAGGGACTCCTCACCTCAATTAGATCACTGCAGGAACAGACAAGGACCATCTAATAAAGGTATTCTTTTGATTTTGGGTTTTGGGGACCGGTCCATTTGGAAGAGATACCGTAAGTCGCAAGGCAAGATCTTTCGCAGGATAGCAGGTTGCTAGCACCTAACTGGTATAATTTTGTATTGGATACCTGAATTGTTTTCTTAGGTTAAGCCCTCAAGAAGGTATTGGTTGTTAAGGAGTATATAAAGGGGAAAGAATCTGCGGTTCAGGTTAACATAGCTGCTTTGATTTGCATGTATCTTGATATATTTACTGTGAGATGACCTGTTGTTATTAACTCTGTGTGTTTGTTTTTGAGTGGTGTTTGTTGTACCCCGGTAATGAGTGTAGTCCTATTTATATTTTAAATTGTATGTGGTGTGATAAGAAATTGTGGGTTAAATACTTGGAAGGAGGTAGTGAAAAATTATAGGGATGATCCCTCGGGGGTCACTAAGAGATTTGAATTAATTGTCAAGAATCAGGACCTGGATTGGAAGGACATAGATGTGATGTTGGATGCTATGACAGAAATGGAAAAATAATTGGTCCTGAAAAGAGCTCGGACTCAGATGCAGGCTCAAATTAGTGCTGGGACACTAGGTGGAGGAGTGGACCAACATATGCCCCTAACTGAGCAAGATTGGGAACCTAATGTTAGTGCAGAGTAGTACCAGTTGTTAAAACAATATCAGGAATGGATAAGGTTTGGATTGGAGAATGCAATACCTAAAGCTGTGTAGGGATTGATAAGAGTAGGACAGAAATAGTTGTTAGCTAGAAGTAGTTATGCTAAGGCCTGCAAGGCCGAAAAACAGACAACACTGCACTGACCTTGAGGAGATAAGACTAAGGATGAGAAAAGCAGAAGCACCTGTCAACACAGGAGGATAAGAGGAGAAAAACAGGGTGCTGAAGGAAGAAACCCAAGAGAATCACCAGCCAATTAAAAGTGTTTGAAGTGCGCATGGACAAACTCTGGGTTTGAGTGTGGGGACAATTAGAGGTGACCTGGGTGCGTGATCAGTATTGTCTCGTGTATAAATATAGCCTGTTGTACTTAACAAAGTGACTTCTGATTACAACCATATTGGCTGTGCTGTCAGAGTCCGTCCCTGCATGCTACAAAGCTGTAAATTAGTCAGCCTTGTATGCAGCAAAACAAAGTCAGTCAGAGACTCCTACACGGTTTCTGGATAAATTGAGGGCATCCATGCACAAATACAGAACTTCAGATCCCTCATCTGATTTGGGCGTCAGCAGTTGATGTCATTGTTTAAAGCTAGGAAAGACAATAGCCACAGCTACAGTTGCAGCTTTGAGTCAGCAAACCCAGGGTTACTGGGAGGCATAGGTAGGAGGAACGCAAGGCCACGGACAAGGGGGATCTGGTTTGTGAGGTAGCCTGGGAAAAAGAAATAATCAATGTGTATCGGGATCCATATCAGGGTGGCCATCAATGGCTGCATACAGCTTATCTAAAAATGATGTAAAAGGATCATTTGGACCCTGCATGATATGTGTGAATCCGTATGGCTTCCCTGGCTCATGGATAGAAAGTATAGCCTGTAAGGCCAGCTGCTGAAATACCTGTAACACTTATACTGGATATTGAGTCTGCGTCTGGGTGTTATTATACTGACCCATCGCCATTAACATTTGCGTATGAACCCCATAGAGAGGGTCATTTTGTAGGCGAGGTCTTGCTTGCTCTGCATCACAGAGTTTCTGCCATGACCTCTGAAATAGAAACAACTGAGATGGCGTCAATAACATTTCAGCTATATTCACACTATACAGGGGTAATAACATATCAGCAGTAAAGATATACCTAATAATTTGTTGTGCCAATTGAGAGTGTAAACCATACTGACTAACAGCAGATCTCGCCCGTTCCAAAACCTTCCAATCAAAAGCCTCCCACTTTTTTCCACCCCCCAATGTCGCAATTACAGGGAATGCTTGTGGTATAAAAGCCCCTTCCACAATAGCATCCTTAATAATCCCTTTCCATCGTTGGGAAATTTGATCTGGAGACTGATCTGATACCCCTCCGCCCTCCGGCGGCAAGGGAGGTGCCGTGGGAATAGGAGGGCTCGACGGGAAATTCTCAACCCTTGGTGGATTGCAAAAAGGATTGAGAGCAGCTCTTGGATATTGAAGAACTGGAGTTTCTCGCGTTTGCAGGCTCATGTCATTCAGTTTCATTAAAACTTCCCTCAATAGCCCCTCCCCCCTCCTTTCTCTTCCCTTTGCTCACTAGGGGTGGTGACAAACCTAGGAGAGGGAGGGGACGCTGGCAAGGCAGGGCGTGTTCCAGGTTCAGGTCAACAATCTGGCCCGCCCACTACTCCATCTGGTCCCACAGTTACTTCCTCATTCCTGCCAGATGCTGTACTGCTGCCGGACTGATCACAGCCATTCTTGCCATCAGGTGTCACCTCCCCACAAAAGGAGGGTTTAGCATTCCTGTGTAAACTGGGTACCGGTATGCACATTTCAAAAGGATTTAAGGAAGAGGAGGAGGACTCGGTACTCCCATCCTCCTTAGGTGAGCATGAAGTGTTAAGGGTTAACGCCGCAAAAGCGGAGGTGGCTGCGGCATGCTCCCCTTTCATAGATTGCAGCGTCTCCTTAATCAGCTTCCATAAAGTAGAATATTTGAGTGCTTCCTTCGCCTCTTTTCCCCCGTCGATAATGTCATCCCATAGGCCACTCCCTATGGCTTCCCAGGTGGACAACTCAAATGCTGCACCGACCCCAGGGAACAAGTTTCTTTCTCTTGCCCATAGCAATAGCCCTTTTAAAGTTTGATTCTAATATTGAATCCCTCTCGTAGAGAGGTGTTGGGGTTTTGGGGAGTTATTCTGTTTTCCTTCTTGTCTTAAACAATTTTTCCATACTTGTTTGTCAAGGAGGTAAATTGCTGTACTTAAGAGAGACAAAAGGACCTGGCCACAGGGGAAAGGGTCCAGCCAGCCGAATAAAGAGGGTGAGGAGAAGCTGCCCTCGTGGTGGAGAGAATTCATCCCTGCTGTGTCTTCTGCTCTCCCTGCTGCTTCCCGAGTATCCGGCGGGACACCGAGATCAGCTTGGAGAGAGGTCGTTTCTGCTGCGTTTCCTGCTTTTTCCTTCTACCCCTGTTGTCTCCCGAGGATCCTGCTGGACACCGGGATCGGCTGCCCAAGGGGGTTTGTGACACAGGGTTTTCATTGGCCATTGCCACGTGAGGCCTGAGCTGGCTCCGGAGCAGCGGGGAGACCATCGCACCTGCCCTGCTCACCGGGAGCCGCCCGAGAGGTTGGGACTGGGTTCCTGGTGCTGTTTGTTGTTACTGCCGTAGTTATTGTTGTTTGATTGTCTTGTTATATATATATTTAGTAAAGAACGGTTATTCCTATTCCTCATCTTTGCCTGAAAGCCCCTTAATTTCAAAATTATAAGCATTTAGAGGGGAGGGGGTTGCATTTCCATTCCAAGGGGGGCTCCTGCCTTCCTTGGCAGACACCTGTCTTTCAAACCAAGACAAGAGGATATATTGGAGGAGCTTTATCACAGCTTCTTCCTCTTTAGTGATAGCCAACCCGATCTCCTCCCCAACTGCTCACTTGCCTTAGCAGCGAGATTCAACTCTGTCATCTCTGTTGAGGTGCACTTCTGCCATGCGTCGGGCTGTTCTGCGTGTAGTCGCCGGGGCAGCAACTGCTTTCGGTTGGCTTTCCACCCTCCAGCTGCCTTCTTCATGCCGTTATCGCAGCTTCAGCAGCTACTGAGGGTCCCTGTTTGGGCGCCACTCGCGGGAGACCATAATGGACAGTCACACACAGACCAATGTGATCAAGCGAATGCCGTTTATTAGGGGTTACATAGTTGCTTATATATCTCCCTATTCCTAAAATGCCCTACTAACCTCTACATGATTGGTCACTTCATAAAAAGCTATGCACTCTTAATTATACATGATTGGTGACATCTGGCTGTCAACAGGGCAGGCACACAGCAGTCTTTTCCCTTATCTTCCTTCTTGGCATCAGGGAGTTGTTCTTCTGTTAACTATCTTCCTGTCTCGCAGCTGTGGCCGACCTTGAGGCCTCATTCTTGCAATAAATTGTTAGCTTATGAAGGCTGGATTGCTCACATGCCCACTGCTAGACCAAAACTCCTCTACAAAGGACTACCTGGGACTGGACTCCCATCCATAAGGAGGCCCTAACGGTATTGGTGTTCGATGATGGAGTTTATCAGGTTCTAGGACCCATCCATCCCACTGACCCCTTGCACATTGAGTGGGATTTTGCCACCCACAGGTTAATGATGCACATGTGTCAGCGGGGACCAGGGGGACTGACTCACCCTATAGGTTTTATCTCTTGTAGTTTCAAGGATGCGGAGGAACGATATTCTTGGAAGAAAGGTCTTTTTGTTGTTAACCTTTTGCGGCGATTGATTCTATTGAAATTGTCTGTTCAGATTATCAGACCTGTGGTCCCTGTTCGGGCGCCATTTGCAGTGTATTGATTCACGGACTCCATCTTGGTGCAGAAACGAAGACCTTTATTGCGACTTCACACACGCCTTATATACACCAATGCCCCTACTCCCAGTAACTTTTCACCAATACATGTGAATCAACAAAATCCTTACAAGGTACAAATATTTACTTTGTCTAACAACCCAGCTTCCCTTTATCATAGCTTAAGCATTGTGGTTAATGTTCCCAGGGCTTGCACCCAGCAGGTGCAATAATATTTTCTGCATTGGACCCGATGGTCCAGGCCTCCACATATCCCCCTTTTTTGTTTATAACAAAAAGCAGCTTTCAGCATTTTATCAATAATTCTTTGCACACAATGCAATAGGCATAGAACTAAAATTATAACTACTAAAACAATCAATAGGACCATCAATCCTGTCTTAATCATCCCCTTGATCCACCCCCTAATTCCCCATTGTGATAACAGACCATCAAACCAGCTGTCCTGGACTTGAAGATACATAACTCCTTCCTTTAACTGCGGGATGCTCTTGTGTATGGATTCTGAGTGATCTGATAGGTTCATGCAACACATCGTCCCCACAACCATGGCCTTGGGCTACTAACAGAAAATCAATTGCAGCCCAGTTCTGAAGGGTGGCACAATGCACAGAGTCAACATCTAAAAGCACCTCAGTTAAGGCCCAGGAGGTGGCATTAGACTGTTTTGCCATACAACATCCTAATTTATTAAGCTGTGTTAAGACTGCAGCAGAAGCAATACTGTTAATCGGCCCAGTGAACATGGCCCTCCCCGGATGTAGGCAGGTATGCCTGGCCATGCCCAATCACCATAGATGATAAAGACCCCTGGGGACAGGGTCAAGTGATGAGGTTGATAGGCAGGTAGTGTCTTGACCTGTGGCTTTATCCAGTGTCACCCATATGTTTTTCTTCAGTTGCAATGGTACACATATTAGCGTCACTATTCCAAGGAGACCACAGCAGATGATGAAGCTTTCAAATAAGGTTTTACAGTTCGTGCCGGAACCCATTGTGATCCTGTACCTGTGGAAACACAAGCATAACCTCGACCCCATGTTATTAGTGGGAACGGTCCTTCTAATCTTCCCATCTCCAAATTCCTGACGCACACCAAGGCTTTGCCATTGACGGATTGCTTTTCTGGCGATATGGATAAAAAGTGTAGTTTTATGGGTGGGCCTTGATCATCTAAGAAATTCAGAAAATTATTAACATACATGGCCTTAGCTATACGTTCCTGAGGGCTCAGGTACCCTGCTCCCCCTTTTTGTTATTGTAGCATGCGCTTCAAGGTGCCATGTGAGCGTTCAACAATGGCCTGGCCCGTAGGGGAGTGCGGGATGCCCGTAATATGGCAGACACCCCAATCCTGAAAAAATTTCTGCGTATTTTGTGCAATATACACTGGACCATTCTCTGTTTTGATCTTTGCCGGCACCCCCAGTGTTGCAAAGGCCGACAAAAAATGCTTTATGACATCCCTGGACTTTTCCCCAGCGTGACAGGAGGCAAAAAGGGCACCGGAAAAGGTATCTACTGACATATGGACATATTTTAAATGACCAAATTCCGTAACATGCATCACATCTGTCTGACACAATTCCAGAGACGTCAGGCCTCAGGGATTGACCCCAGCCATAGGCATTCCAGGTAGACAGGCCTGACAATCTGGACAGGCGGCAATTATAGCCCGTGCTTGTAGTGGGGTGATAGAAAACAGTTTTGTAAAGCCTTAGCATTTTGATGATAAAAGTTATGTGAGATGCATGCCTGTTCAAAAGAATTGGGGACCACCTGTGTGACTAAGGTCAAAGCGTCCACACGCCTGTTCCCTTCCACCAAGGGACCCGGTAAGGTGGTATGGGAGCAAATGTGAACAATAAAATATGTATTATGTCTGTGGTTAAGCAGCTACAACAGTTCTCGTAACAAATTGAACAGTTGTGGGCTAGGTACTTATTGGAGATATGCGGCTTCTAAGCGGCCTACAAGGCCTGCCATGTATGCCGAGTCAGTGAAGACATTGATGGAGTCTGACCATTTGTGAAACATGCAGACAACTGCAGACAGCTCAACAACCTGTGGAGACCCAGACACTTGTGCAATATCTGATTCCCAACGTCTGGAATGTGGGTCACTCCAAACAATCACCAAGCATTCTGCTAGTCCAGACCCATCTGTAAAGACTGTAAGAGCATTAAGAGGCATATGGCTACATTTAGAGATTTCATACAAGCAGAATTCATCCTGAAATAGCTTATGACTTGGAGGGTGAATGCCCGCCTGTCCTGCATAATCTGCAAGCGCAACCTGAAAATCTAATGAACTCTGCATCAGCAATTGCAACATCTGGGTTGATAATGGAAGGATAACATGATCTGGGTCTTTCCCAATTAGCAATATCAGGCTTTGTCGCCCCTTCAAAATTAGGGTTACAAACATTTCGGGCCTTGTGGCTACTCTTTTTGGTAGCTGATGGGGCAAGAAAATCCATTCAATAATTAAAAGTGGGTCCCTTAGCACAGTGTCCCATTGAAAAAGCAAAGCATGGGGTTGATATGCCCTATTAAGAATGATAAGAAGAAACGGCAGCTCTGGAGCATATCGTGCTGCCTGCCTTATAGTGATGGCACAGGATACTTTATTTAACGCTTCTTGGGCCTCAGAGTTTATTACACTAGGTGATGACAAGTTTGGGTGTCCCTTTAGAAGGGAAAATAAAGGATGTAAGTCTTGGTTTGAGACCCCCAGTAAGGGCCTGACCCAATTGTAATTTTTGCAAATCCTTGAGGTTTTTAACTTGCATCTCAATCTTTATCTGCTGAGGGACTATAGTGTGTTATTCTCAGTTATTCTCCACCCCAGATATTGCCATGGTGATTATTCCTGCACCTTTTCTGGTGCAATCTGTAACCCGGCATTGTGAATAGCAAGCACCTTTTGCATAACTCAAGAATTTTCAGCAGCAATTAGAATGTCATCCATATAGTGATAGACAACAGCATTGGGGACCTGTTTCCATACGGGGGTTAGAATTTTTGTTACAAACCATTGGCATATGGTCAGGCTGTTTTTCTTGACTTGACGCAAGACTACCCAATGATATCGCTGGGCAGGTTCATTCACATTGATAGATAGGACTGAAAATGCAAATTTTGGAGCATCCTCAGGGTGTAATGGGATAGTAAAAAAACAGTCCTTTAAATCTATAATAGTCAATTGCCAATCCCTTGGGATCATTGTGGGTGATGGCATCCCAGGTTGTAGGGCCCCCATATCTTCCATTGCTGCATTAATCTTTCTCAGGTCATGAAGCAGCCTCCACTTACCACTTTTCTTTTGTATAACAAACACAGGGGAATTCCAGGGCCTAGTAGTAGGGACTATATGACCAACCTGCAATTGCTCTGTCACTAATTGATTCAACTGGTGCAACTTTTCAATAGGAAGGGGCCACTGCTCCACCCATACTTGGTTTTCAGTTTTCCAAGTCAATTTCAAGGTGGCTTGCGCCTGAGTGGCCCCTAACACAAATTTGACCCATTTTTATTACCCCACTGGCTCATATAGTCCTGTCCCCATAAGGTGATAGGGGCTTCCAGCACAAAAGGCTGGATGGTTGCCATTCAGCCCTCTGGGCCCTGAATTTGTATTAGGATTTTGCTCTGATAGGGTAGTGCATTTCCCCCTATACCTAATAGCGTGCTACCCATCCGAGCAACCAGCCACATCTGCAGCCATTTGCTAGAGGAAATGACCATCACATATGCCCCCGTATCTAAGATGCCCTCTATAATTGTCGTTGAAGACCCTGAGGTTAATTGTCATTTCAACAGCGGGCGCCCCACTGTGACTGCTTGTGTCCATAATACTTGTGGAAAACCAGTAGACCCAAACCCCTTATTTCCCCTTACAGATGAGTTACTCCTAGGGGGACATACATCAAAATATATCAATTGAGCAATATTAGATCCTTGCACGATATGGCAAGGGAGCATTGGAGTCCACACCATGATATTAATTTCACCAGTGTAGTCTGCATCGATAACCCCGGGCAAGACAAAAAGTCCCTGCATTGTAGTCGATGATCATCCTAGGAGTAACGCACACTTGTTGTCCCCTAGAGGGCCGTATACTCCCGCAGAAACGAGCCGTACTGATGAGTCCCAGAGCGTTACTGATTGGGGGGCTGCCAAGTCCACTATGGCGCTTCCGCTGGTGCTGGCGTACAGACGGGCAGCGCTCACTCCTCTGGCGTTGCCGGCGCCTCATATTTATGCTCAGTTGTGCCAATGCAGTTACAGGTATGTGGATGCTGAAAAGCTGCTAGCAGAGGAACTTTCCTAGGTTCTCACAATATTTGGTGAGAATCCTGCCTTTCTCACACGTGTTATGAGAAACAGTAGGACGGTTTTGTAAACTAGACTAACACATGGTGTTTCGATAAGTTCTGTTTATGGTACATTGTAAAAATATTTTGAAATAGGTGCTGTAGGACTTTAGCCAATCACCCTAGGAGATGGGTGATCACTGACCAATCGCCCTATGGGGCTAGGGTATATAAAATGGGGTTGTAAATTAATAAAGTTGCTTCTTTTGCCTGCTCTTGCTGAATTTATATGTTGCTGCATCTCTCCGCTCCCGGCATAAACAGCAACATTTGGTGACCTGCGACATGTACGACCCGCATCGATCGAAGCCAAGCAGCTCTCGGGAGGTACGCAACCCCCCCCTCCTTCTCCCCCCCAGCCCCGAGGTTCGCGGCTGGGACCAGTCCAGGCACCAGGGTATTAGAAAAACCCTCCTGAGATGCGGACTTGCGGCCTGAAAGAAAGCGTGGTGCTGTTGGCCTGGAAGAATTTCCTGGCCACCAAAAAGAGTACTGTTCCGGAGGACGCCCTCCGTGCTCTTTTGCAATGGGCAGCTGACCACCAGTTTCTCCTGAGCTCTGACACCGCCTTTGATTTAGAGCTGTGGCGGAAGCTGGGCACCAGGCTCCATCATGAGCTCCCCTACGGCGACGACATGCTGATAGACTTGATTAGCACTTGGAGAGATGTATTTGCTGTGCTTCTAATGTCTGAAACTGGCGACGGGGGAGGGGTGCCGGCTTCAGAGGAGGACACCGCTAAGGGGGACGCTGATGAACTCAGTGTAGCAGCCGGTGGCCCCACAGGATCCGGTGCCGGTCCTACAGCCCGTTCAGCGGCAATGCACCTTGCCCCAGGATTATGTTCCCCCTAAATACCCGACGCCTGCAGAGCAGCTCACGGAAATGCTTAAACAGAGCGATGGCTCGGAGCACCCCTCGCTCCTTAGCCCAGCGGCTCTGGTCTGCTCCGCGCCGCTCCCTTCGGCAAATATAACAGTGCCGGTCATTCCCACGGCCTCTACGGTTGTCCGGCCCAGTTTAACGGTGACCTGGAGCTCCATGGCAGCACACAGGTTTTCTGCGCGCGCGCCCGCTGCGTTCACGCCACCCTGGAGTTTTTCACGAGCGCCCGTGGCGCCCGGCAGCTCCGCGCATGCGCCCCTCTCTGGGTGTTTTCATGCGCAGGCGCAGCCGCCCATGGTGGACCTTTTAACGCGGCAGCTGGCAATGTTGGAAGAATATCTGCCGAGGATATCTCAGAACCTAGCGGAATTGCAGGAAGCATTCGTGCGGGTGGCCGATGAGAGAGCCGTGGTGGGTCGACCCGGGCCGGAAGTGCCGGCTCCGGGAATTCCGAACGCGGAAGTGGAGCCGGCTCCCGCGGCGGAAGAAACGGCAGCGGCGGAAGAAACGGCAGCGGCGGAAGAAACGGCAGCCCCGGTGGAGGCGGAGACAGCGGTTCCGGTGCCGCCGGCCGAGCTGACGGCCCTGACTCCAGCGGCAGAGGCGGCTCCGTCACAAGATCCGCCTGCGCCGCTAGGAGCGCCCCAAACTGTGCCTCCATAGCCGGCTGCCTTGCTATCCCCTGCGGAACCCACTGTGGCCCCCACTGCCGTACCTCCGTCTAGCCCGGCACCCGTGCCCTGCCCGTCTCCATCGTTCGTTCTGGGGTCCTCCGGGAAACCCCTGCCTGACGATTCAGGCAGTGACACAGAGGGCACGCCTGCCTCAAGGTGGAAGGCTGCGGTAGCCGAACAGCGGAAGAAGCGGATGCTGCAGGGCCATCCTTGGACACTCCCAGACTGTACCGTAACTATCCGTCCAAGAAACGTCAGGTGTTTCTGGGAGTCGGTTAAATTGTGGGCTCTAGAGGAGGGCAACTGGGATCTCTTAGACAAACTGGGACTGCCAGAGAGGTCAGGGGATTTTATGCGGGATCAGGAGACTGCTATAACGCCTCAAAAGGGTGTGCCACCAACTCAAGGCGATAGTAACACCCTGCAAGGGGATGTCCAAGCCTATCCTGTTTAAGGCTGCCCCAAATTCAGGTCAACATGATAGACATGACGTTTTTGCTTGGAAGGTTGTACAAGATTTACAATCCAAAGTGGCACTATTTGAGCTCTCTGGGTGATTAATGCAGCCCACTTACTCCATGTGGCATTGGTGGCATGATGAGTGGAAGGGAATTTACCCTTGAACGTCCAGTTTACGACTGCTAACTGTGGTGCCAGGAGGAGCTGTGCTTCAGTATCAATCACATCTGAAGCAGCTCTAACTCCTTCATATGCTGCCAATATTTCTTTTTCAGTTGGAGTATAGTTGGCCTCGGAGCCTTTGTATCCTCGACTCCAAAATCCTCGACGCCGTCCTCGAGTTTCCCCTGGTGCTTTCTGCCAGAGGCTCCAGGTAGGACCGTTATTCCTAGCTGCAGTATAGAGCACATTTTTAATGTCTGTAGTGGGTCTGGCTGAGCTGCTTTTCCCCATCCAGCCCTCATGCTGCAGCACTGGTGTGGTAGTATAGGGATGTGGCGATGCGGAAGATCACGTGCTGTAATGGAAATGTAGAAACCAGGTAAGATACCGCCCACGAAGGGCTGGCTCTGTTACTGGTATATAAGTGCCTGTAGCCCTCAATAAAACGCCATTTTGCCTTCCTCTCTATGAGAGTCTGAGTCTCACAGTGGGCCCTCGGTGTCTCCCGGGTTTCGGCACTGAGGATAGGACACGTTAATCACAACAAGTGGTGACCCCGACGTGATCGGGACGTGATTCGCGGAGGCAGTGCGCTGGACGACGCTGAACCTCTGGAGAGGCGATGAAGCCAGAAAAGGACGTCGACGTTGATTTAGTGGTACAGATATTGAAAGAATGTGTAAGGGAGGCGGGGGAGAAATGCCCGCGAAAGGATATTAAGGGAATTATCCTATGGATAAAAGGGAGAGGGTTGATTATTAACCCGCAAGATATTATGTGCCGTGAATTGTGGGGAACATTTGAAAGGGAAATTGGGGAATCTGAGAAAAACGGGCACGATGGTGTGGGGTTCCACCTGGGGTAAGCTATGTCGTGCTATGAGTAAAAAACATAAAGAGGCTCAAATATGGGCAGTGGCGAGAGCATCTCTATTTGGTGTGGAGCATTCTCGGCTCCCGGGAATGGATCGGGAAACACAAGTGGGCACTTCAATAGCAGGGGGGTCTAAACCTCCTAGTCCTCCCCCTAGCCCACTATCAGACAGCCCACCGCCAGAAAAAAGGGCGGAATGTTATCCAGTAGAAGATAAGAAAGTAAAATGGGAACACGAGCGCTTATACCCGGCAGATGAGTTGACGGATTTAATGCAGAAATTTACGGTTGCAGAGCGCGGGCAGCCGGAGCAGGATAGAGTGGAGGAGAGTGATGTGTGGGATGGAGAGCATAAAAAATGTCCGGCAGGGTCAGAAAAGGAGCAAGGAGGACATAAAAAGTGGTCTGTAGGATTACGAGAGGAGCAAGGAGTCAGATTGTGCAAAATAGACGAAGCAGGGGACAACACCCAAACATGGCGCCCGTCAGAACAGCCGCCGAGATATTCAGATGCGGCAACTTCCTCTTCCTCTAACTCAGATGAGGAAGGAGAATCAAAGGGGCGTGATGACGCAGCCAGCGACGTACTATCTGACGCGGACTGGTTGCCTAGACACATTATCACACAGAGAGGAGCAAGGTCAAAAACACATTCAACACTGATAAATAAAGGCAAGGGTAGAGTTTATCAAACTAGCAAAGGGAGAGCTCTAATCAACATAAGGGAGGAGGCTGCAGGGGAGATAGTTGAGCTGCAGGAGAGGTCTGCGGTAAATCCAGATACCATGAGAACCCTTATGAAACAAATGCAAGCAGCAGTTCCGCAGATGCAGGATATGGTGCAACAGCAGAAAAGGGTACTTCCATTATCACAGCTCCCTGTAGAACAAAGCACAGAAAACACAGATACCAATACAGATAGAAAGGGGACGACAGGAACAGATTGGTCTTTAATAGCAGAGAAGTGTAAACTGGAGGGCATTCGTTTGGCCCCTCTCACCGCCTTCCCAGTTATAGTAAACCAACAGGGAGACAATGAATGGGTGCCATTAGATCACAAAGTAGTTACTTCATTGTTTAAATCAGTTCAAAATAACGGGCTTTCACATCCCGAGACCCAATTATTAATTGATATGGCATTAGCAACACCGGTCATTCCGGAAGATGTACGAACCTTGGCTAAAGCAGTGTTGTCACCCTCAATATTAACATTGTTTTTAGAACATTGGGCTACACTTATTAGACAAAAACTCCAAGAAGCAGAAGCAGATTGTTGTCATGAATTACACGGAGTAACTTTTGACCAATTAACGGGCACAGGTGCCTTTGCGACACAGCAGGCTCAAACACGCTTACGTGGTAGAATACTGCAAGCAACGACACAAGCTGTGAGAAACGCACTTGTTGCGGTGAGTCAATATGAGCGCGCAAAGGAACCATGGATGTCCATTAAACAAAAGCTAAATGAACCATTTTTAGATTTTGCAGACAGGCTTCAGAGGGCAATAGCTGGTTCTAATTTACCATCAGCTACTCACGATGCAGTATTGCTAGAGGCTTTGCGTAGTAATGCTAACCCGATTGCACAAAGTATTTTACAGACTCTGTCAACATCAATGCCGTTGCCTCGTTTACTATGAACAGTTGCACTGCAGGAGAAAGCAGGTCCATCAGAAACACCAACCCCAACGGCACAAGTCGCAACCACACAGGAACGTCATCAGTGTAGACAACCCGGTCGCACAAAGCGTATGTATTTTTACCCTCGATTGTGTTGGCGCTGCGGTAAATCGGGCCACTTTGCCCGTGATTGCAGATCATCTAGGCCATCGGGAAACTCCTGGTGGGCTCCCTTCTACCGGGGCGAGGAAGCCCGTTGTCCAGTGCCTCGTTCACAATGAACACAATCAGTACCTCCTCAGGGGGTCCAGCAATCAACACTTATGTTACAGGAACGGCAAGGGGAATCACGAGCAGAGCAGATGGCAATCAAGTATTACGATACGGAGCACCCAGCTCTGCACCTGACAGGGGACTCGCTGCACTTCTAACCATTCCATTGTTCCAGCGCCTGCTATTGACTGCGTATGCAACACGGGAGGCAGGAGGTAAGACAATGACATTACGTTATGATGCACTGCTAGATACAGGAGCGGACGTCACAATAATTACAACACAGATTTGGCCTAAGGAATGGCCACGACAACCAGGTCCAGTGATATATGGAATAGGAGGGGAACAGCAAGCGACAATCTCAATGGACTTCATTACCCTGAAAGTGTATGATGTTGATGGTTCTCCCATAGAAGCCTCAGTGAAACCAGTTGTCCTAGCAGAGGGTAGACCTCTTTTAGGAAGAGACTTTTGTGTCCAGGTCAATTTGAAAATAACAAATTTGTAATGGGGGCCACTGTCAATTTGCAGCAAATGACGCCTATCAAAATGATATGGCTGACAAATGAGCCAGTGTGGGCTGAACAGTGGCCCCTGACACAAGACAAATTACAAGCAGCCAATGAACTAATACAAAGAGAATTATCAGCTGGGCATATAATACCTTCAACAAGCCCTTGGAACACACCAATATTTGTCATACGAAAGAAAGCAGCAGGACAGTGGCGATTGCTGCATGATTTAAGAGCAGTGAACGAACAACTGCAGGATATGGGCCCACTGCAGCCAGGTCTGCCAAAGGTTAGCATGATACCAAAGGACTGGGCAATTATCAGTATAGACATAAAGGACTGTTTTTTCTCTATACCGCTGCATCCTGAGGATTCACCACGATTTGCTTTTACTGTCCCATCCATAAACAACATCGCGCCGGCGGAGCGATATCAGTGGACAGTATTGCCTCAGGGAATGAAAAATTCACCGACGCTCTGTCAACTGTATGTAAATAGTGCTATAAAGGAGACCAGAAAGCGGTTTGGGCCTACAGCGTTGCTGGTACACTATATGGATGACATCTTGATAGCAGCACAGCAACAAGATACGGCAGAGCTAATCTTGACTCATGTAAAAGATGAGCTGAGAAAGGCAAATTTAACAATAGCTGAGGCAAAGGTCCAACGTTCACCAGGGGTGAAATATTTCGGCACATGCATTGGGCCTGAGGATGTGAAACCACAGACTATAAAGATACACACTGAGCCTCGAACAGTTCATGACATTCAACAAATAGTAGGTAGTATACAATGGATCATGAATTTTATCCCAATCACACAGGACGTGATGCAACCGTTATATACATTACTACAGGGAAACAAGTACCCACGGGACACAGTCACACTCACCTCAGACGTACGACTCTGCCTTGAGAACATACTACAACTTATGGTTGATAGCCATGTAGCCAGCATTAATTTGAAATTAGATGTCCTAGCTCTTATGGGAAGCACCAAACGGGGTATGATTGGGTGTCTGGGTCAAAAGGTAGCCTGCGAGGGACGTCAAAGATTTACAGCTTTGACATGGGTTATGACATCAGGAAAACGGGCATTTGTCAGCTGGCCAACTATGCTGGCAGACATGATTACTAAGGCCCTCCTAACTGCGCAGGCTACCTTGGGAAGAGAGCCTATTGTCATTGTAATGCAGTGTACATCAAGTAGTTTTGAAAAGGCCTTAAACCTTTCATCAGCCCTACAAATCGCATTAGCAGACTATCCTGGACAGGTCCAATGTTTAGAACGTATCGAATGGGTACAGCAATTAAGTACATTTAACATTGATCTTACACAGCGTGTCAGTGACAAACCAAACGATGGCCCCACATGTTTTACTGATGCATCTTCTCTAACATCAACAGCGGTGGTGGTATGGCAGGAGGAAAGGGAGTGGAAGAAACGTACATATACTGACAAAAGTAGATCACTGCGGTGGTTAGAAGCAAAGGCTGTAGAGATGGTATTACGACAGAACAGAAACCTCATCTAAACATAGTAACAGATTCTTATTATGTGTATAAATTAATCTTGTCCATGTCAACATCAGGAATACCATATTCCGAGATCACAGTAATGCTAGATGCAGCACTACAGAATCGAACACAGGCATGCGCAATTATGCACACGAACAGTCATATAAACTACCCCAGTATCTATAAAGAAGGGAATGACAAGGCAGACTTAGCAGCAAAGGGTGTGTGGACTTTACAGCAAGCCCGGATATTGCATGAAGAGTTGCATATGGGAGCAAAGAGCTTAGCAAAAACTGCAGGGATATCATTTTCACAAGCCCGAGAAATCGTATAAATGTGTCCACACTGTCAGACCTCACCGTTATGGCAAATGGGAGTCAACCCGCGGGGACTGGCTCCCTCAGCGATTTGGCAGACAGATGTTACAATCTATGAACCTTTTAAGCCAAATTCTAATCTGTTTGTAACTATTGATACCTATAGTGGCGTCTTAGTTGTTACAGCTAAAAGGAAAGTCCGTGCGAAAGAGACAATAATGCATTGGCAGACAGCTATGGCGTGGCTGGGAAAGCCCGATAGCATCAAAACAGACAACGGACCAAATTTTGTGGCCCAATCCGTAAAAGACTGGGCACATCGCTGGAATATTATCATCACACACGGAATCCCCTATAATTTGACAGGTCAGGTAATTATAGAGCGTGCTCACCGTACATTGAAAGAATCTTTAAATCGCATCATAGAAAAGAAATCATATGTCCCTTTGGATCAGCAGGATGTTGTCTTAATGAAGGCGCTATATCTCTGGAATCAATTTGATAGACATGGAACAGACTGTACGCCCATCAAAAAACACTATAATCTTCCAACGACCGAGGTAAAGCCAAAGGTGTTAGTACGTTTTCCAGGAACAGATATGTGGTCACCTGGGTGGTCACTGGTTGTTCTTGGTCGAGGATACACAGCTGTATCTCATCCTGATGAACCAGAAGTACGGTGGCTACCTGCAAGATGCGTTCGCCCTGACCTGCGGTGCCAGGGGCAGAACAGGCAACCTCCAAATACAGACTGGAATGCAGGCCCTCCGGATGACGACCACAATGCCGACCGTCAACCGAACGATCCTTCTGGTGATGGACAGGACACCGACCATCAGGTAGATGGTCTGTCTACAGGCAAAGGCCGGGATGGTCCCTCCACAAGCAGAGACTGAACTTTAAGTTTCTTTGTTATAGACTTAGA
>JANVCC010009118.1:206613-234109 GCA_025345505.1 Todiramphus chloris collaris
ATCGACACAGTCCAGTAAATACGATTGTCCCTTTCCTCCACCTGGCTGGAGGCAGGGCTCCTCTATTCCTCTTCCGGGTCAGAATATTCACTGTCTGACCCTTGCTGTGTCAAAACAGAAGTCCCCTCGTCGGGCTCGGTGGAGGTGATTTTAATCTTCCAATATCTGTGAGATCGTTGATTGCCTTCTGTTTCAACACTGATTGCATTAACGGTCTTCTTGGATGGCCCCTTTTTAACGGTGGTCATCCCTCTCAGTTCATGTACTCGGGCTTCCAGCTTAAAGGTTGGTTCACCATCCCACTTCCTCATGTGCTACCCCTGGTCATGCAGAAAGAACCAGAGTGCACCACGTGGCATATGCCTGTTGCTCCCTTTCCCCCTGACTGGCTGATTCCTTGGGGGACTCCTGATATCCAAGGCACTAGCCCTTAGGGACGTGGAGGTGCCGAGACTCCCTTTAAAGTTCTGAAGCCAGGAAGCAACAGTTTCCACGGTTGGATTATCCATTTGTGGATAGTAGATTGCTGCCAAGCTGGCAGAATATGATGCCAGTGCATTCTTAATCACTTTCCTCCACATGGCCCTTGTACACTGAACATCCTCCGGATCTTTAGGATGCTCATCATTATCTAAATCCCCATAGATGACTTCCAGTACTGCTAGTTCCCTCAGGTACTGGATACCTTCATCAGCAGTGCAGCACTTTCCTGAGGAGGTGGCATTCATGAAGTCTTCCTTGAATGGATATCTTGCTTTGACACTTGAAAGGAGCTGTCTCCAGAGACTGCAAATTGCTGCCTCTTTTCCAATTCCTCTTTCAATGCCACGATTCCTAGCAAGGGAGCCCAGCTGTTGGGCTTCCTTACCTTCCAGCTGTTGGGTGTCAGTCCCAGTATCCCAGCATCGAAGCAGCCAGGTAACAATCCGTTCCCCTATCTGTCGGCTATAATCTTTCCTCAGGTCTCTAAGTTCTGATGAAATCAGGGACTGGGTGGTTTCTGCCTCCTGCTTCAATTCTGTTACTCCCTCCTCCCCTCCTTGTTGAGGTTCCAGCTTGTTGGTTGTTTGTTTCCTCCTCTTCCTCATCCCTCACTAATTGAGGGTAGGGACCTGTTGTTCTCCTTGTCCACTGCTTCTTTTTCACTACTAAGGCAACTTTGGCAGTTGTAGTCTTGCAGTTTCTATCTCAACTTGGGTGTTTTCGGTTTTAGTTTGGGTTCCCTGCCTCAACCACAATCCTCTGAGAGTACTCAGCTGTGGCTCGATAGGCAAAGGCCAGGCCCCAGTACAGTGCTAAGAGCTGCTGGTTTTCATTGGGGTAGACAAGACACCCTTCTACTAGGTGTTGTGACAACCGTCCTAGGAACCTGCCCAAATCCTGCCAGACCCCTTGCCACCCAGGGACAGGCCGTCTCAGGGCACATTTTGGTGTCACCCCACCTGAAACTTGTCTCCTCTCACACCAAAGTGGGGTCAGACTATACACAACCCAGATTAGGACAAAGATATTGATTAGTATTATTAAGAAGCTCACGTAAGGGTGGACGAGGACCTCAGGAGCCTGCACAATAAAATCATCTACATCAATTTCCGGTAGAGAGAGATGTATTCAATCATTTTCTCTCCAAGGTAGCCCCCCCAAATCAGCCAAGCCACCAACGCCAGCGTGAGACACATCATTACTATTTGTGCCAGGGTGCTCCCAAGTCCCTTCATCCTCTCAAGACAGAAGCTTCCCCAGCACATTGAAGCCATCAGTGCAGAAGCAGAGCAAAGAGACAGTGTTTCAGTAAACATGTTAACAAAACACCATATAAATACCACAAGCAAACTCCGTGGCCTGCACAGTAGTTTGCTACTAATATCTAAAGCGAGCAACAGAAAAGCAGCTGCGAGTGCCCCACGTTAGGCTCCAAAAAAGAACTGTGGTGGGTTTACCCTGGCTGGGCACCAGGTGCCCACCATGCCCTTCTATCACTCCCCCCAACCTTCATCAGCACAGCACGTAGGGAGAGAATGAGAAAAAAAGAGCCGTGGGTTATGATAGATGTTATTCTCTTCTTCCCATCCGCAGGCGACATCAGGCCGTGTCCAGGAAGCAGGGCTCCAGAACACATAGCAGCCACTTGGAGGACAAAGCAGAATGCCCCCCCATCCTCCTCCTGCCCTCTCCCTTTATAGTTGAGCTGACATCATATGGTATGGTATATCCCACTGGTCAGCTCAAGTCAGCTGTATCCTCTCCCCCATCTTGGCCCCCCCAGCCTCTGGTGCCATGTGAGCACTGGCAGTCATAACACAGGTGTGTTATCAACACCCTCCAGCTCCCAGTACTGCAGCACAAGGGCTGGATGGTGGAAAAGCAGCTCAGACAGACCCACTACACATAATTAATTTAGTTATTTTCATTAAAACTGTTTCAGCTTTCTTTTCCAATCAATAAGTCCCTCTCCCTTTTAACCTTTCTCTTCTTCTTTGGGAAGGGAGAGGGGTTAATAGTCTCTGTCACTCATTGAGTGGCCAGCCGAGCCCTAACCCTTGACAATTTTCAAGGAAGGTTTTCCACCACATAACTTACTTTTCTGTCCCTAGCTTGTGATCACATTCAGGTGATTACTGCAGGCAAAGCAGCTAAGCATGTGCAAAGCTTAGCCATACTAAATGAGCCAAAAATAGCACCTATGTCCTATGTATAGCACACATCCTTTCACCCCCTCTGCACAGCATACACCCTCAGCAGTCTCTCTTCTAGGCACAACCAAGCCACCCCTAGCCTCCCTTTCCCCACTTCCAGGGGCCTGAAGCAGAGCAAATATAGCATTTGCAATCATGGCACAGTTCTTTTCACCTGCATGCCTCTTATCCCTTTTATCTCTTCCTGTGTCCATTCACAGCATTTAGGCCATGTTCCAAAACTCAGCAGTTATCTCTTGCATATTTTTTGTTGCTTTTAACTTATGAAAGTGGAAAAGAAATCCCTCCCCAGGAATAGCCTGAAAAGCCAAAATTTAAATAATGCCTGCATTTAATTAAGAGACAAATTTTCAGGCACCAACTCCCCCTGTAATGGGGAGCAAATCAAGCACACAAGTCACTGTGTGCACACACGGCATGGTGTCTAAGCACCTCAGCCTTCGGTTGCAGATAAGGATTTACTCCAAGATAGTCACAAATGAAGGTGCAAATTACTCACTGCAAAGCTAACTTCAAATTTCTGTATGCCAGAAATTCCACACCTGATCAAGTCAGGCTAAAACTTTGGTCCCAATAATTCAACAGCAGCATATACTGAGTGATGACTGGACCTTTGGTTAACTTGGAAGAGAAAAAGGTCAGTCATTTACATGAAATAATTATTCTCTGCATGCACAAACATCTCTACAGTATCTAGTGTCATTAATACATGTCATTGGTTGTCTGCAGAAGGGTTATTTCAAGTATATGGAGTTGATCAAAATGCAGATGTGAGCAACGCTCATATCTAAACAGAATTTCTTTTTACTTTTCATTTCTCCGTCTGTGGTGGGTTGACCCTGGCACAGCACCAGGTGCCCACCAAGCCCTTCTAACACTCCCCCCAACCCCATTCAGCATGGCACGCAGGGAGAGAATAAGATGCAAAGCAGAGCTGTGGGTTGTGATAGATAAAATGTTATTCTCTACTTCCCGTCCGCAGGCGACGTCAGGCCAAGTCCAGAAAGCAGGGCTCCAGGAACATGAAACAGCCGCTTGGAGGACAAAGCAGAATGCCTCCCCCATCCTCCCCCTGCCCTCTCCCTTTATAGTTGAGCTGACATCATATGGTATGGAATATCCCACTGGTCAGCTCAGGTCGTCTGTATCCCCTCCCCCATCTTGCCTCCCCAGTCTCTGGTGCCATGTGAGCACTGGCAGTCATAACACGGGTGTGTTATCAACACTCTCCAGCTCCCAGTGCTGCAGCATGAGGGCTGGATGGGGAAAAGCAGCTCAGCCAGACCCACTACAATCTCCACGCCTTATTCTATACCATTTGCGTCATGCTCAGGCCCCACATAATACATACTTAAACCATCTCTAAACCCAACCAATACATTATCATCAACTACTATCCCCAGTCTTTTAACAGATAGTCCCTCATTCCATGAGATTCCTTCACTCGATGACTTGGGTCTCATCTGTCAAGGTGGATGTTCGGGACAGAAGCAGTACGTCTGATTGTTGGGCACCAACACCGTCTAGATCTTGGTCCTTGCCGTACTCATCTGGTCCTTCACCAAATTCACTTTCTTTTATTACATCTCCTTCCTACGGCATCATTTCCTGCAACATACAACTCACATTGCAGATTATCTTTCTGACAAGGTCAAATCTCCTTGAGGTACACACCGGGTCTCACCATCCTCCCGCATTACCCACCAGTTATATCCAGGTCCTTGAGCAAAGACAATCCCACGAATGGGTTTGCCTTTTCCCAAGGGTCGAGCTATCCACACTGCCTTCCCCAACCACCTCCCAGTGTGTGCTACAGGTGTCGCTGTTTATGCCGGGAGCGGAGAGACGCAGCAACATATAAGTTCAGCAAGAGCAGGCAAAAGAAGCAACTTTATTAATTTACAACCCCATTTTTATACCCCAGCCCCATAGGGCGATTGGTCAGCAATCACACATCTCCTAGGGTGATTGGTTAAAGTCCTACAGCACCTATTTCAAAATATTTTTACAATGTACCATAAACAAAACTTATCGAAACACCATGTGCTAGTCTAGTTTACAAAACCGTCCTACTGTTTCTCATAACACGTGTGAGAAAGGCAGGGATCTCACAGGATATTGTGAGAACCTAGGAAAATTCCTCTGCTAGCAGCTTTTCAGCATCCACAATTCCCCCTTTTTGTTTAAAGACCAAAAAGGTATCGTTTGTAAACCTCTGCAGGTAGTCTTGCAGAAGGGAGAACAAACGCAGCATAAGGGATCTGCTTGGTAATGGCCAGTTACCAAACAGAGCCTAAATCGGATGCTGATAAGGGGTCGGTCTGGTAATGGCCAGTTACCAGACAGAGCCCAAATCAGATGCTGCCTTAAAATGGGCAGAGAGTCTCCAGTGATGCCATAGGAAATACATCTAGCAAACAAAATTCTACATCACAATTCTATCAGGTATTAATCTTAAATAGAAATTTACATCAGTTATTAATTCTAATATAGCCTTAAGGGCCTTAAATTTCTGACTCCATAACAAAAGAAACTTAAAGTTCAGTCTCTGCTTGTGGAAGGACCATCCCAGTCTCTGCTTGTGGAAGGACCATCCCAGTCTCTGCTTGTGGAAGGACCATCTGCCTGATGGTCGGTATCCTGGTCATCACCAGAAGGATCATTTGGTTGATGATCTGCATTCGGGTCGGCATTTGAAGGTTGCCTGTTCTGTCTCTGGTGCCGCAGGTCAGGGCGAACGCATCTTGCAGGTAGCCACCGTACCCCAGTATCTGTGGAAACGCAAGCATACCCACGACCCCAAGCAATAAGCTCATGAGGGCCTTCCCAAGTGTTGGTGAGCAGATCCCGTACCCAGACCTTTGCCCGAGGCAGGTGCGTCTCGCCTGACGACTGCAATGAGAGAAAATGATTCAGAATAACAGGATTATTTGAATTTGGTGGCACTGTGAGATGATTGATTGTATACAAAGCTTTTTCTAGTCGGCTCTGTGGGGTTTCTCCATGCATTCCCCCTTTCTGTTTTTCCAAAACACGCTTCAAAGTGCCATGAGCGCGTTCAACAATAGCTTGGCCGGTAGGAGAATGTGGAATACCAAAAGTGTGGTCTACACCCCATAGGTGCAAGAACTGCCGCGCCTTCTGTGAGGCGTAGGCAGGACCATTATCGGTTTTCACAGCAGACGGCACGCCCAGGACCGAGAAAGCCAATTTCCAATGGGCAATGGCATCACGGCCTTTCTCTCCAGTGTGAGCAGAAGCCCACATAGCTGAGGAGAAAGTGTCAATGGACACGTGCACATATTTAAACCGGCCAAATTCAGGGATGTGCGTTACATCCGTTTGCCAAAGCTGCAAGGCTTTCAGACCTCTGGGGTTTACCCCTGGTGGCAAAGGTGCAGCGAGCCCGTGACAGTCGGCACAAGCACTGACAATGTCACGAGCCTCAGTTGGCGTTAGGTGAAACTGCTTCTGCAGGGTATGTGCACTTTGATGGAAGAAACCGTGCGATGCCTTGGCTTGTGCAATTTTGTCAGGCTGAGGCGCTACCCATGCAGGGTTGGCCAGCATGTCAGCCCTGGCATTGCCTTCTGTTATAAAACCTGGCAAACTGGTGTGGCTTCGAATGTGCAGAATGTAGTATTGATGCGCTCGAGCTTGAATTGCACACCACAAAGTTTGCAATAGTGAAAACAGAGCCGCATTATTCACTTCCTTTAGAAGTGAACAATGCAAGCGTTGGGTTATATCTGCTACGTAAGCAGAATCAGTAACCAAATTCAAAGGCACCTGAGAGAACCGCTGAAAAGCCATGGCAACAGCCTTCAATTCAATCAGCTGTGCAGAGCCTGACTCGTGGCCTTCCAGCACCTGCCATTCAGATCCCTCCTTCCAGGTAACAATGGCTTTCCCTGTTTTTCCAGAACCATCCGTGAAAACGGTGGGTCCTTTCACCGGCACCCGGCTGTTTTTTGGCCGCAAGGTGAAGCTGGTCGATTTTGCCAGCTGCAGTAATTTATGGCTGGGCAGGTGGTAAGAAATCTGCCCTGAAAAATTTTGCAGCGCACTTTGCAAAGGAGCACTGTTGGCAAGGCTCCATTCAACGTGTTCCTGCGGTGTTGGAAGAATAATTGTTGCAGGATCTGCTGCCATTAATTGCAAACACCGTTGGCGGCATTTGATTATCACAGAAGCGATCAATTCAAATAACGTGGGTGCCGTCTTTTTCGGCTGATGAGGCAGAAAGACCCATTCTAGGACATGCAAAGGGTCAGACCATTGTGTGTTCCACTGGCCAATGATACCTGTGGGATGGAGGTCTGGAGCAGTAATGAAAACAGTGATATCAATGGAGGGATCCACTCGATAAACCTGACGAGCAGAAACAGCCTGTTGCACCTCCCGCAGCGCTTGTCGCGCTTCCAGAGTCAATTTCCGAGGTGAATTCAAACCGGGGTCCCCCTTTAAAATATTAAAAAGCGGGGAAAGTTGCGTCGTGGTTAGCCCTAGATAAGGACGTACCCAGTTGATGATACCCAGCAATTTCTGAGCATCATTCAAGGTTTTAATAGAATCTGAGAATTGCACCTCTTGGTGTTGTATAGTTTGGTCCAAAATTTTGACTCCTAAATATTTCCAGGGAGGATGCTTTTGAACTTTCTCCGGAGCCACTTGCAACCCGTAGGAATGCAGAGCAGCGAGCAGCCGAGGCTGTATCCTCAGCAGCTCGTCCTGGGTGGACGTTGCCACCAGGATATCATCCATGTAATGGTAGCAGTATGCATCGGGAAACTGCTCACGGACTCCGGACAAAGCTTGAGTGACATACCATTGGCAGATAGTCGGGCTGTTCTTCATGCCCTGAGGTAGAACCTTCCATTGATATCTCTTCGCAGGTTCAGCATTGTTAACTGCAGGCACAGTAAAGGCAAATTTTGGTCTGTCATTAGGATGCAAAGGAATTGTGAAAAAGAAATCCTTCAGATCAATGATCAGGATGTCCCACCCTGTTGGAATCATGGTGGGTGAGGGCATACCAGGCTGCAATGCCCCCATACCTTCCATCACTGCATTAACTTTTCGGAGATCCTGCAAGAGTCTCCATTTCCCTGATTTCTTCTTAATTACAAAGACAGGAGTGTTCCAGGGACTAGTGGAAGGCTCAATGTGTCCCTGCTGTAACTGTTCCTGAACCAGCTGACGAAGGGCAACTAATTTCTCATTTGGTAGGGGCCACTGTGATTCCCAGATCGGTCTGTTAGTCAGCCACCGCAAAGGCAGCGTAGGAAACTGTGCGCCCTTCCGCACAGTGACCCCTATCAAAAATTTGTCCCAATTCGTACCCCCCAAGCTGCCAGCACGTCCCGCCCCCAGAGGTTGACTGGAGCATTAGTAACATAAGGCCGAATTGTAGCTGTGTGTCCCTCTGGGTCTTTTACCATTACAGGTCGTTCGCTTAAATAGCTCTGTGCGGTTCCTGCTAACCCTGAAATGGCCGATCCCACAGGGGCTAAAGGCCATGAAGGAGGCCACGCAGAGAAGGAGACAATCGTTACATCAGCACCCGTATCGATCAAACCTCGAAGCTGAGTCTGGGGCGGACAAGCGTTTGGCAGGACTAGGGTACATGTCATCTGTGGCCGTTGGCTAGAGATGTCTGCAGTCCAGAAGATCTGAGGAAGTCCTGTAGGTCCACTGCCGCTATCGTTGCGAACTTGTTGTTCTGTCCTGGGGACACATGACTTAAAAGGCATTAATTGAGCAATGCAAGTCTTTTCAGGGATAGTAACAGGGGGATTGGGTGTGGAAACCATAGCATGAATCTGACCTGTAAAGTCATCATCAATAGCTTCTGGGTGCACAAAGATCCCTCGGTGGGTAACAAGAGGTTTTCCCACGAGCATTGCACTGAGTCCCTGACCTAGGGGTCCATATGCATTCAAAGGGACCTTATAAATACGACTAGAATCTAGGACGACTGTTGTTGTGGTGTAGACGTCGCCCCCGGCTGATCCTGGGCTGCCGTCTGTAAGGTGGCTGGGTAGGCCTGTGTCTGTGCCATTCCCTGGGGGATCACCTGCATCGGAGAGCAATTCCCCCTTTTTGCACCCCGGTGTGAGTTTCCCGACAGAGGCCGACCGTCGGCATGGCGCAGAGATCTGCAGGATTCTGCACGATGACCTGGCCTACCACACCTCTTGCACTGGGGGGTCCCTGCGTTTTCCTTTTGCCTTGATTTAGCCCTTTTCCGTTTGCTCCCAGCTTTGGGCTGCTTCAGTTCACGATCAGAAGATGCGTGAACAGATGGCAGAAACGCAGCCAAAGCAGACCTTTTATGGCTCACAGACTCCACCTTAGCACAGGCTTCAATCATATCTGTGAGTGTAGGCTCCCCTGGTAGAGCATTAATGATTTTTCTACACTCATCGTTGGCATTATCTCTTGCGAATTGCGTGCGCAACATCTGCCTCAATGAGTCATCTGCAACCTGCTTCTCAAGGGCGGCAGCAACCCTTTCTACAAAGCTTAAAAATGGCTCTGTCTGCCCCTGGTGTATTTTTGTATACGATGTGTCGGGAGTAGCCGTGTTCATGGTCTTAAATAGAGCTCCCATGCCAACCTTTTGAGCTTGCTCTATGACTTGAGTGGGCCAGGTGGCCTGGAAATCAGGATTAGAGAAGTTATCAAGTCCCATAAGGGCATCTACTTCAACGTCATGTCTAATGTCAGTGGAAGGCAATTGCCTATTTTGTAGTGCAGCCTTCTCAGACATCTTTCTCCAGGTAGTCTCAAAAATTTCAAGTTGTACAGGTTGAAGTATAATTTGAGCTAAGTGCTTAATATCAAATGGAATAAGCAGATCAGCATTCAGCACTCTAAGAAGTTGCATGAGTTCAGGAGAATTAAGCCCATACTGTGCCACTTTGGATTGTAAATCTTGTACAACCTTTTAAGCAAAAACGTCATGTCTATCATGTTGACCTGAATTTGGGGCAGCCTTAAACACAGGATAGGCTTGGACATCCCCTTGCGGGGGGTTACTATCACCTTGAGTTGGTGGCACACCCTTTTGAGGTGTTACAGCAGTCTCCTGATCCCGCATAAATTCCCCTGACGTTTCTGGCAGTCCCAGTTTGTCTAAGAGATCCCAGTTGCGCTCCTCCAGAGCCCGCAATTTAACCGACTCCCAGAAACGCCTGCTGTTTCTTGGACGGACAGTTACAGTACAGTCTGGGAGTGTCCAAGGATGGCCCTGCAGCAACCGCTTCTTCCGCTGTTCGGCTACCGCAGCCTTCCACCTTGAGGCAGGCGTGCCCTCTGTGTCACTGCCCGAACCGTCAGGCAGGGGTTTCCCGGAGGACCCCAGCACGAACAATGGAGGCGGGCAGGGCACGGGTGCCGGGCTGGAGGGCGATACGGCGGTGGGGGCCGCAGTCGGTTGCGCAGGGGGCAGCAAGGCAGCCGGCTGGGGCGGCGCAGTTTGGGGCGCTGCCGGCGGCGCAGGCGGATCTTGTGACGGAGCCGCCTCCGGCGCTGGAGGCGGGGCCGTCAGCTCGGCCGGCGGCGCCGGAGCTGCCGTCTCCGCCTCCACCGGGGCCGCCGTTTGGTCCGCCGGCGCCGCAGGTTCCGCCGCGGGAGCCGTCGCCACTTCCGCGTTCGGAATTCCCGGAGCCGGCACTTCCGGCCCGGGTCGGCCCGGCACGGCTCTCTCAGCGATCGCCCGCAGGAGCACCTCGGGCAATTCCGCTAGCTGCTGAGATATCCTCGGCAGATATTCTTCCAACATTGCCATCTGCCGCGTTAACAGCTCCTTCATGTGCGGCTGCGCCTCCGCATGAAAACCCCCAGAGAAGGGCGCATGCGCGGAGCCGCCGGGCGCCGCGGGCGCTCGTGGAAAACTCCAGGGTGGCGTGAACGCAGCGGGCGCGCGCGTAGAAAACCTGGGTGCCGCCGTGGAGCTCCAGGTCACCGTTAGACCGGGCCGGACAACTGTAGAGGCCGTGGGAACGACCGGCACTGTTATATGTACCGAAGGGAGCGGCGCGGAGGAGACCAGAGCCGCTGGGCTAAGGAGCGAGGGGCGCTCCGAGCCATCGCTCTGCTTAAGCGTTTCCGCGAGCTGCTCTGCAGGCGTCGGGTATTTGGGGGGAACATAATCCCGGGGCCAGGTGTCTTGCCCCTGAGCGGGCTGTAGGACCGGCACCGGGTCCTGTGGGGCCGGAGACGGCTCCTCGGTGCGGCTGCCATCGGCTGCTACACTGAGTTCAGCAGCGTCCCCCTCTGAAGCCGGCACCCCTCCCCCGTCGCCAGTTTCAGACTTTCGGAGCACAGCAAATACAGCTCTCCAAGTGCGAAACAAGTCCATCAGCGTGTCGTCCCCGTCGGGGAGCTCATGAAGGAGCCTGGTGCCCAGCTGCCGCCACAGCTTTAAATCAAAGGCGGTGTCAGAGCTCAGGAGAAACTGGTGCTCAGCTGCCCATTGCAAAAGAGCGCGGAGGGCGTCCTCCGGGACAGCGCTCTTTTTGGTGGCCAGGAAATTCTTCCAAGCCAACAGCACCACGCTTTCTCTCAAGTCACAAGTCCCCATCTTGGCAGGGCATTTCTAATACCCCGGTGCCTGGACTGGTCCCGGCCGCGAACCTCGAAGCTGGGGGGGATAAGGAGGGTGGGGGTTGCGTACCTCCCGAGAGCTGCTCGGCTTCGGCTGGTGCGGGTCGGACACGTCGCGGGTCACCAAATGTCGCTGTTTATGCCGGGAGCGGAGAGACGCAGCAACATATAAGTTCAGCAAGAGCAGGCAAAAGAAGCAACTTTATTAATTTACAACCCCATTTTTATACCCCAGCCCCATAGGGCGATTGGTCATCAATCACACATCTCCTAGGGTGATTGGTTAAAGTCCTACAGCACCTATTTCAAAATATTTTTACAATGTACCATAAACAAAACTTATCGAAACACCATGTGCTAGTCTAGTTTACAAAACCGTCCTACTGTTTCTCATAACACGTGTGAGAAAGGCAGGGATCTCACAGGATATTGTGAGAACCTAGGAAAATTCCTCTGCTAGCAGCTTTTCAGCATCCACATACAGGGACCTTATCTCCTCCCACAACAGGCAGGGGTTTTGTTTGGGCAGGGCCAGAATGGCTAACAGATCCTCTGGTGTTAACTAACCAGGTGGCCTTGCTAGATGTTTGTCCCATTGTTTAAAGGTCCCACCCCCTAATGCTTTTAATGTGGTTTTTAACAGCCCTCTGTACCTTTCAATCTTCCCAGAGGCTTGTGCATGATAAGGGATGTGATACACCCACTCGATGCTCTGCTCCTTGGCCCAGATATCTACGAGCCTATTTTGGAAATGAGTTCCATTGATTCAATTCTTTCTGGAGTACCATGATGCCACAAAATATGCTTTTCAACACCCAGGATGGTGTTCCGGGCAGTGGCATGGGGCACTGGGTATGTTTCCAGCCATCCAGTGGTTGCTTCCACCATTGTAAGTACGTGGTACTTACCTTGGCGGGCTTGTGGGAGAGTGATGTAGTCAACCTGCCAGGCCTCTCCATATTTATATTTTAGCCAACGTTCTCCATACCACTGGGGCTTTAACCTCTTGGCTTGTTTGATTGCAGCACATGTTTCACATTTGTGGATGACCTCTGTGATAGCCTCCATGGTCAGATCCACCCCTCGATCTCGAGCCCATCTATACGTTGCATCTCTTCTTTGATGACCCGAGGTGTCAAGGGCCCATTGCGCTATAAATAGTTCACCCTTCCTCTGCTAATCCAAATCCACCCTAGCCACTGCCACCTTGGCAGCCTCTTCTGCCCACTGGTTGTTCTGATGTTCTTCAGTGGCCCATCTTCTGGGCACATGGGCATCCATGTGGCTCACCTTCACCACCAGGTTCTCTACCCAAGCAGCAATGTCTTGCCACAGCCCAGTGGCCCAGATGGGTTTGCCTTTGTGCTGACAGTTTCTCCGTTTCCACTGCTGCAACCACCCCCACAGGGCGTTGCCACCATCCAGGAGTCAGTGTAGAGATAGAGCACTGGCCACTTTTCTCGTTCGGCAATATCTAGGGCTAGTTGGATGGCTTTCACTTCTGCAAACTTACGGGATTCACCGCGTCCTTCAGCAACTCCAATGACTTGTCGTAGGGGACTCCACACAGCAGCCTTCCACTGTCGATGTTTTCCCGCAAAGCGACATGACCCATCAGTGAACAGGGTGTATTGCTTTTCATCATCTGATAATGTGTTGTATGGTGGGGCCTCCTCAGCACGTTTCACCTCTACATTTGGCGACATCCCAAAATCTTTGCCTCTGGCCAGTTCGTGATCACTTCCAGGATCCCTGGGCGACTGGGGTTCCCTATTCAAGCCTGTTGCGTTATCAAGGCAATCCACTTGCTCCATGTGGCATCAGTTGCATGGTGTGTAGCTGGGACTCTCCCTTTGAACATCCATCCCAGCACTGGCAGTCGGGGTGCCAGGAGGAGCTGTGCTTCCGTTCTGATCACTTCTCAGGCAGCTCGAACTCCTTCATATGCTGCCAGTATCTCTATTTCCATGCCTCATATCCCCTGTATCTTAGACTCTAAAAACCCAAAGGTCAGCCTCGTGTCTCCCCAAGTGCCCTTTGCCAGAGGCTCCAGGTAGGTCCATTCTTCCCAGCTGTGGTGTAGAGTATGTATGTTATTGATATTTGGTCCTGTCCGGACTGGCCCAAGGGCTACTGAGTGCACAATCTCCTTTTTAATTTGTTCAAAGGCCTGTTGCTGTTCAGGGCCCCAGTTAAAGTCATTCTTCTTCTGGGTCACATGGTAGAGCGGGCTCACAATGAGACTGTCATCTGGAATATGCATTCTCCAGAAACCCATAGCACCCATGTGTAGTGGGTCTGGCTGAGCTGCTTTTCCCCATCCAGCCCTCATGCTGCAGCTTTGGGAGCTGGAGGGTGTTGATAACACACCCATGTTCTGACTGCCAGTGCTCACACAGCACCAGAGACTGGGGGGGCAAGATGGGGGAGAAGATAGAGCTGACTTGAGCTGACCAGTGGGATATTCCATACCATATGACGTCAGCTCAACTATAAAGGGAGAGGGCAGGAGGAAGATGGGGGTGGAATCCTGCTTTGTCCTCCAAGCAGCTGCTACGTGTTCCTGGAGCCCTGCTTCCTGGACTTGGCCTGACATCGCCTGTGGACGGGAAGTAGAGAATAACATCTTATCTATCACAACCCACGGCACTTTACTCTGCATCTTTTTCTCTCCCTGTGTGCCATGATGAAGGGGGTCGGGGGGGACTGATTGAAGGGATTGATGGGCACGTGGTGCCGTGCCAGGGTCAACCAACCATAGTACCTTTATGGTGCCCAATATGGAGCACGAGCACCTGCTTGCTTGCTTACTTGCTTTCCTGCTTGCTTGATTTAGATAGTAGTAGCAAACTCATGTGCAGGCCACAGAGTGTGCTTGCTCTACTTATCTGGTGTTTTGATAACATGTTTACCGAAACAACGTCTCTTTGCTTTGCTTCTACACTGATAGCTTCAATGTGCTGGGGAAGCTTCTGTCTTGGGAGGATGAAGGGACTTGGGAGCACCCTGGCACAAATAGTAATGATGTGTTTCACGCTGGCATTGGTGGCTTTGCTGATTTGGGGGGGCTACCTTGGAAAGAAAATGTTTGAATATATCTCTCTCTCTCTACTGGAAATTGATGTAGATGATTTAGTCGTGCATGCTCCCAAGGTCCTCGTCCAACCTTATGTGAGCTTCTTGATACTACTAATCAATATCTTTGTCCTAATCTGTGTTGTGTGTAGTCTGATCCCACTTTGGTGTGAGAGGAGACAAGTTTCAGGTGGGGTGACACCAAAATGTGCCCTGAGACGGCCTGTCCCTGGGTGGCAAGGGGTCTGGCAGGATTTGGGCAGGTTCCTAGGACGGTTGTCACCTCCAGTAGCCTGGGGCTTTATCCCAGAACAGGCAAGCAACCCATTTAAGCTGACACAACATCTATCTTATCTACCCCGATGAGAACCAGCAGCTCTTAGCACTGTACTGGGGCCTGGCCTTTGCCTATTGAGCCACAGTTGAGTACTCTCAGAAGACTGTGGTTGAGGCAGGCACCCAAACTACATCTGAAGACCCCCGAGCTGAGATAGGGACTGCACCAACTACAACTGCCAAAGTTGCCTTAGTACTGAAAAAGAAGCAGTGGACAAGGAGAACAACAGGCCCCTACCCTCGGTTAGTGAGGGATGTGGAAGAAGAGGAAGAATATTACCAGCAAGCTGGACCCTCAGCAGGAAGATGGGAGGAGGGTGTGACGGAATTGAAGCAGGAGGCAGAAACCACCCAGTCCCTGAATTCATCAGAACTTAGAGACCTGAGGAAGGATTACAGCCGCCAGATAGGGGAACGGATTGTTACCTGGCTGCTTCGATGCTGGGATACTGGGACTGACACCCAACAGCTGGAAGGTAAGGAAGCCCAACAGCTGGGCTCCCTTGCTAGGAATTGTGGTATTGAAAGAGGAATTGGAAAAGAGGCAGCAATTTGCAGTCTCTGGAGATGGCTCCTTTCAAGTGTCAAAGCAAGATATCCATTCAAGGAAGACTTCATGAATGCCACCTCCTCAGGAAAGTGCTGCACTGCTGATGAAGGTATCCAGTACCTGAGGGAACTAGCAGTACTGGAAGTCATCTATGGGGATTTAGATAATGATGAGCATCCTAAAGATCCAGAGGATGTTCAGTGTACAAGGGCCATGTGGAGGAAAGTGATTAAGAATGCACTAGCATCATATTCTGCCAGCTTGGCAGCAATGTACTATCCACAAATGGGTAACCCAACTGTGGAAACTGTTTCTTCCTGGCTTCAGAATTTTGAAGAGAGTCTTGGTACCTCCACGTCCCTAAGGGCTAGTGCCTTGGATATCAGGAGTCCCCTAAGGAATAAGCCAGTCAGAGGGAAAGGGAGCCCGAGGCGTATGCCACGTGGTGCACTCTGGTTCTTCCTGCGTGACCAGGGGGAGGATATGAGGAAGTGGGACGGTGAACCTACCTTTAAGCTCTAAGCTTACAGGAATTGAGAGGGAAGACAGCTGTTAAGAAAGGGCCATCCAAGAAAACAGTTAATGCAATCAGTGTTGAAGCACAAGAAGGCAATTGACGATCTCACGGATATGGAATAATAAAATCAACTACACCAAGCCTGAGTCAATTTCCAAGGTGAATTTAAATCAGAGACCCCCTTTGAAATATTAAAAAGCAGGGAAAGTTGCGTCGTGTTTAGCCATAGATAAGGAAGTACCCAATTGATGATACCCAGCAATTTCTGAGCATCATTCAAGGTTTTAATAGAATCTGAGAATTGCACCTCTTGGTGTTATAGAGTTTGGTCCAAAATTTTGACCCATAAATATTTCCAAGGAGGATGCTGTTGAACTTTCTCCTGAGCCACTTGCAACCCGTAGGAATGCAGAGCAGCGAGCAGCCAAGGATGTATCCTCAGCAGGTCATCCTGGGTGGATGCTGCCACCAGGATATCATCCATGTAATGGTAGCAGTATGCCTCAGGAAACTGCTCGTGGACTCTGAACAAAGCTTGAGCGACATACCATTGGTAGACATTCAGGCTGTTCTTCATGCCCTGAGGTAGAACCTTCCGTTGATATCTCTTCGCAGGTTCAGCATTGTTAACTGCAGGCACAGGAAAGGCAAATTTTGGTCTGTCATTTGGATGCAAAAGAATTGTGAAAAAGCAGTCCTTCAGAGCAATGATCAGGATGTCCCACCCTGTTGGAATCATGGTGGGTGAGGGCATACCAGGATGCATTGCCCCCATACCTTCCATCGTTGCGTTAAATTTTCGGAGATATTGCAAGTCTCCATTTCCCTGATTTTTTTCTTAATTACGAAAACTGGAGTGTTCCAGGGACTAGTAGAAGGCACAATGTGTCCCTGTTGTAACTGTTCCTGAAACAGCTGATGAAGGACAACGAATTTCTCATTTGGTAGGGGCACTGCGATTCCCAGATCAGTCTGTTAGTCAGCCACCACAAAGGCAACGTAGGAAACTGTGCGCCCTTACACACAGTGACCCCTATCAAAAATTTGTCCCAATTCGTGCTCCCCAAGCTGCCAACACATCCCACCCCCAGAGGTTGATTGGAGCGCTACTAACATAAGGCCGAATTGTAGCTGTATGTCCCTCTGCGTCTTTTACCATTACAGGTCATTCGCTTAAATAGCTCTGTGCAGTCCCTCCTAACCCTGCGATGGCCAATCCCATGGGGGCTAAAGGCCATGAAGGAGGCCACACAGAGAAGGAGATAAACCATTACATCAGGACCCGTATCAATCAAACCTCGAAGCTGAGTCTGCTGCGGACAAGCATTTGGCAGGACTAGGATACAAGTCATCTGTGGCCTTTGGCTAGAGATGTCTGCAGCCCAGAAAATCTGCGCATGTCCCGTAGATCCATTGCCTCTATCTTCACAAACTCGTTCTCTCCTGGGGACACATGACTTAAAGGGCATTAATTGAGCAATGCAAGTCTTTTCAGGGATAGTGACAGGGGGTTTGGGCGTGGAAACCATAGCATGAATCTGGCCTGTAAAGTCAGTATCAGTAACTTCTGGGTCTACAAAGATCCCTCGATGAGTGACATTAGCTTTTCCCATGAGCATTGCACTGAATCCCTGACCTAGGGGTCCATATGCATCCAAAGTGACCTTATAAATACAACTAGATTCTAGGACGACTGTTGTTGTGGTGTAGACATCAACCCTGGCTGATCCTGGGGTGCTGTTTCTAAGGTGGCTGGGTAGGCCTGTGCCTGTGCCATTCCCTGGGGGAACACCTGCATTGGAGAGCAATTCCCCCTTTTTGCACACCGGTGTGAGTTTCCCGACAAAGGCCAACCGTTGGCATGGCGCAGAGCTCTAAAATATTCTGTACGATGACCTGGCCTGCCACACATCTTGCACTGGGGGGTCCCTGCATTTTCCTTTTGCCTCATTTTAGCCATTTTCTGTTTGCTCCCGGCTTTGGACTGCTTCGGTTCACAATCAGAAGATGCACAAACAGGCGGCAGAAACGCAGCCTAAGCAGACGTTTTATAGTTCCAAGACCCTACCTCAGCGCAGTCTTCGACCGTGTCTGTAATTGTAGGCTCCCCTGGTAGAGCATCTATGATTTTTCTACACTCATCGTTGACATTGTCTCTTGCTAATTGTATGCACATCATCTGCCTTAATGAGTTGTCTTCAACCTGCTTCTCAAGGGCAGCAGCAGTCTTCTCCAAAAAGGGTAAAAATGGCTCTGTCTGCCCCTGACATATTTTCACATACTGTGTTTTAGGAGCAGCCATGTCTATGGTCTTCAGTAGAGCTCCCATGCCAACCTTTTGAGCTTGCTCTAGGATTTGAGGGGGCCAGGTGGCCTGGAAATCGGGATTAGAGAAGCGATCAATTCCCATAAGGGCATCTACTCCAGCTTCACGTCTAACGTCAGTGGGAGGCAACTGCCTATTCTGTAGTGCAACCTTATTAGCCATCTTTCTCCAAATACCCTCAGAAACTTTAAATTGTACAGGTTGAAATAGGACTTGAGCTAAGTGCTTAATATCAAATGGAGCAAGCAGATCAGTATTCAGCAGTCTTAAGAAGTTTCATGACTTCAGAAGAACTAAGCCCATACTGTGCCACTTTGGATTATAAATCCTGTAAAACATTCCATGCGAAACCACCATGTTTATCATTTTCACCTGTATTTGGGACAGCCTTAAACACAGGATAGGCTTGGACATCCCCTTGTGGGGTGTTACTATTGCCTTGACCCAGTGGCACACCCTCTTGAGGTATTATAGCAACCTTCTGATCCTGCATAGATTCCCCTGTTCTGTCTGGCATTCCCACTTTGTCTAATAGATCCCAGTCGCCTGCCTCTAGAGCCGGCAATTTAACCGACTCCCAGAAACGCCTGAAGTTTCTTGGACAGATATTTTCAGTAGAATCTGGGAGTGTCCAAGGATGGATCTGCAGCAACCGTTTCTTCCGCTGCTCGGCTACCGTAGCCTTCTGCCCTGGGGCAAGTGTGCCCTCTGTTTCACTTCCTGAATCATCGGATAGGGATTTCCCTGAAGACCCCAGTACGAACGACGGAGGCGGGCGGGGTACAGGTGCCAGGCTAGAGGGCGATTCGGCGGTGGGGGCTGCAGTCGGTTGTGCAGGGGGTAGCAAGGCAGCTGTCTGTGGCAGCGCAATTTGGGGCGCTGCCGGCGGTGCAAGTGTATCCAGCTTAAGGAATTGATTTATACGTTCCCTTTTAACAGTAAACCCCTCTGGCCAGATGCTATTGACACAAATCATCCAATTTTCTTCCTTACAGTACCTTGTGACGGAGCCGCCTCTGCTGCTGGAGTAGTTTTCGTCAGTTCAGCCAGTGGCGCCAGAGCTGCCGCCTCCACCGACCGAGGCGCTGCCGGGGCTGCTGCCGCCGCTGTCTCTGCGGGGCTACCATTTTTTCCGCCGCTGTCGGTTTCGCCGCAGGAGCCATCGCTACTTCCATGTTCAGTATTACCGGAGCCGGCACTTCCGTCTCGGGTCGGCCCAGCACGGCTCTCTCAGCAGCGTCTGCAGGAACGCCTCCTGCAATCCCGCTAGCTGCTGAGATATCTTCAGAAGCTGCTACGATATGTCCAGCAGCACCACAAGGTGTTGTGACATGCCTGGCAGTAACGCAAGCTCTTGTGATACTGCCAGCAATGCCGCGAGGTATTGTGGCACTTCCTGCAACACCGCCATCTGTCGCGTTAAAAGGTCCATCATCGGCGGCTGCACCTCCCGAGAGCTGCTCGGTTTGGTTCGTTGCGCATAGTACACGTCGCTGGTCACCAAATGTCGCTGTTTATGCCGGGAGCGGAGAGATGCAGCAACACATAAATTCAGCAAGAGAAGTCAAAAGAAGCACCTTTATTAATTTATAACCCCGTTTTATATACCCTAGCCCTATAAGACGATTGGTCGGTGATCACCCATCTCCTAGGGTGATTGGCTAAATTCCTACAACACCCATTTCAAAATATTTTTCCAATGTACCATAAACAGAACTTAGCAAAACACCACGTGTTGGTCTAGCTTACAAAAATCATCCTACTATTTCTCATAACTTGTGTGAGAAAGGCAGGACTCTCACCAAATATTGTGAGAACCTGAGAAAATCCCTCTGCTAGCAGCTTTTCAGCATCCACACAACGTAGTCTCACATTTTTCCTGCTTCAGTCCCACTGACAGCAGTGCCTCCAGCCAGGCTCCTCCCGCGGTGTGTTCTGTGCTCTCTAATGGATCGGGGTCACCATTTGCGGGGGGATACTGGACTCGCACAACTCTATGAGAGTTATAAAGCAAAGCCACTTTATTATCAAATTGCAGTTTAATTTATATCCTAAAATTTCCTGATCACACACACACTCACTATTGGTTCTACATGTTTATACATGAGCTGTTCACGCGTCCTAAGCTAATACATCATTGGCTATCCTACACCGCCTCCATTACCACCCCCCATCCTGGCTATCTTCTACTTTCTTCTTCTTTGTCTTCTTGCTTCACTGCTTTGCTTCCTCCTTTGCCGTTCTCAAGCATACTTCAAGATCGTCGCTCATGGCCTAACTTATTCCCACACAGTCTTGCTGATAGCAGGCATGCCTGTTCTCCTCCAGGAATGATCCCACACCCAAGTCCTGTTCTTCAGGGCTGCTCTCAAGCCAGTCACTGCCCAGCCTATATTGGTGCTTGGGATTGCTCCGACCCAGATGGAGGACCTTGCATTTGGTCTTGTTGAACTTTATGAGGTTGGCATAGGCCCACCTCTCCAGCCTGTCAAGATCCCTCTGGATGGCAGACCTTCCCTCCAGCGTGTCAGCCGCCCCACACAGCTTGGTGTTGTTGGCAAACTTGCTGATGGTGCACTCAATGCCACTGTCCATGTCGCTGATTAAGATGTTAAACAAGACTGGTCCTAGTACTGATCCTTGAGGGACTCCACTTGTCACTGGTCTCCACTTGGATACCGACCCATTGACAATCACTCTTTGGGAGCATCCATCAAGCCAGTTCTTTATCCACTGTATTGTCCATCCATCAAATCCATATTTCACGTGCTTGGAGACCAGAATGTCATGTGGGACAGTGTCAAAGGCTTTGCTCAGGTCCAGGTAAATGACATCAGTTGCTCTTCCCCCATCTATTGATGTTGTGACCTTCTCATAGAAGGCCACCAGGTTAGTCAGGCATGATTTGCCCTTGGTGAAGCCATGTTGCTTGTAGCTAATCACCTCATAGTTATTCATCTGCCTCAGTAGTGCCTCCAGGAGGATCTGCTCCATGATCTTCCCAGGCACAGAAGTGAGACTGACTGGCCTATAGTTCCCAGGTTCATCCACCTTTTCCTTTTTAAATATGGGGGTTATATTTCCCCTTTTCTAGTCAGTGGGGACTTCACTGGACTGCCATGACTTTTGGAATATAAGTGGTTTAGCAACTTCATCTGCCAGTTCCCTCAGCACCCGTGGGTGTATCCCGTCAGGTCCCATGGACTTGTGCACTTTCAGGTTCATCAGATGGCCACAAACCTGATCTTCACTTGCTATGGGCAGTTCTTTCATCCAACCCCTGCCATCATCTTCTGTGATTCTAGGGGTTTGGCTGGAGCCTTTGCCAATGAAGACTGAGGAAAAGAAGTCACTGAGGAGCTCAGCCTTCTCAGCATCACTTGCCACCAGTTCTCCCATTTCCTTTCTGAGGGGCCCCACACCTTCCCTAGTCTTTTTCTTGCCATTCATATACCTATAGAAATTTTTGGTATTTCCCTTAATCTCCCTGGCTAGATTTAATTCTAACTGAGCTTTAGCTTTTCTAAACAGGTCTCTTGCTGCTCGGGCAGCTTCCTTGTATGCCCCCCATTCTAGCTGTCCTTCTTTCTACTCCTTGTAGAGTTTCTTTTTGTGTGACAGCATGTCCAGGAGTTCCTTGTTCATCCAGGCAGGTCTCCTAGAATTCTTTCCTGCCTTTGTCTTTGCCAGTATAGTTTGCTCCTGGGTACGGAGAAGGTGGTCCTTGAATACCAACCCGCTGTCCTGGGCCCCCCTACCCTCTAGGGCTTTGTCCCACGGCACTTTGGCCAGCAGATCCCTGAAGTGATCAAAGTCTCCACGCCTGAAGTCCAGGGACGTAAGCTTGCAGTACATCCTCCTAGATGCCCTGAGGATCTTAAATTCTATTGCTTCATGGTCACTGCAGCCAAGGTTGTCCCCAAGTTTTACATCAGTCACCAGCCCTTCCCTGTTGGTCAAAACAAGGTCCAGCATAGCCCCTTTTCTTGTCGGTTCCACTACCATTTGGAGGAGGAAGTTGTCACTTACACATTCCAGGAACATCCTGGATTGCTGGTGCCTTGCTGTGTTATCTCTCCAGCAGATGTCAGGGTGGTTAAAATCCCCTACAAGGACCAAGGCCTGTGAACGCGAAGCCATTTCTATCTGCCTATGGAGGGCCTCATCCGCTTGGCTCTGCTGGTCAGGTGGCCTGTAGCAGACCCCTACCGTAACATCACATTCCCCTGTCTTCCCTTTAATCTTAACTGATACACTCTTGACCGGCTCATTATTCTTCCCCATATGGAACTCCATGGATTCTATCTGGTCACTGATGTAGAGGGAGACACCTCCTCCCCTCCTACCCTGCCTGTCCTTCCTGAACAGCTTGTAACCATCTACCCCTACGTTCCAGTCATGGGAATCATCCCACCAAGTTTCAGGAATAGCTACTATGTCATGGCTTTCCAGCAGCACAGTGGCCCTTAATTCATCCTGTTTATTACCCGAGCTGCGTGCATTTTCATAGAGGCACTTCAGCTGGGCTGGCTCTGTCACCCTCTTGCACGAATCCCTTTTGACTTCTATGGGGTGTCCCAGTGCATCGTCACTGGCTTTCCTCAGGATAACAAGTTGAGAACCCTTACTAGGACTCCATCCCTCAGCCCCTGATGTACTGCCCCACTGTTTGTCACAGGCAAGCGTGAAATTATTGACCCCTTCCCCCTTCAAATCTAGTTTAAAGCCCTATCAATGAGCCCTGACAACTCCTGCCCCAGAATCCTTTTCCCCCTCTGGGACAAGTTCATCCCTTTAGGTGCTCACAGTTCCAATGCTTCGTATACTGAGCCATGATCATATAATCCAAAGTCCTGTCAACAACACCAGTCCTGGAGCCATGAATTGACCAGTTGGCTCTTCCTATATATTCCCTCATCCATAGCTGATATCAGAGGGATGGAGGAGAACACAACTTGAGCTCCTGATCCCTTTACCAGCTCTCCCAAGGCCCTGAAATCTCTTTTAATTGATTGTGAGCCTCTTATTGCTACATTGTCACTTCCCACCTGAAAGACCAGAAGCAGGTAATAGCCTGCAGGATTCACAAGAGAGGGAAGTTTACCTACAACATCCTTTACACAGGCACCAGGGAGACAGCAGACCTCTCTGTGAAATGGATTCGGTCTGCATATCGGGCTTGATTCCCGAAAAGGACATTTCACCAATTTTATCAGTAGCAAATATTCTTTATTTACAGCGCCGGATGCATGGGGGAACACTCCTCCTAGCATGCATGCCGACCCACAAGACAGACAGCTATTTATAGCAGTTGAAATACATATTCATTAAGTAAAGGAGGGACTATTACAAGGAATAGGTGTGGTTATTATAATTATTTCCGAGAAGTCATTATTATATCTCTTCTCCCCCTGGTGCCTGCGCACTGTAGTCTGGTGGTCGTGGGCCGGGGTCTCCTGGAGGAAGTAAGAAGTCTTCCTCACTTGTCCGCTGCTTGACCTCACATGTGGCGCAGTCTCAGTGTGCTCCTGGCATCTTTCTAAACCACACAACTAGTTTTAACCAGTTTTGCTTGCTTAGAGCCTTCTCCTTATCAGCTACAGGCAGACAGCAAGGTTTAAAGAAAGGCAGGAACAAGGACGACAGTGAATCAAACAGAGATAGCAATGAATTATTACGTACAGAGTAAAGGTCAAATGCTTAAAACTACCCTTTTCTATTTCAATCCCCCCTTTTCTATAGAGTTAGTAAATTCTTCTACTAATACCTAAATTCTCCTTCTAATAATCTTTCACGATAAGCATCCTTCAATGCTTTCCCATGTGCATTTGACAAGGTGGTTAAAACTGATAACTTCTTTAGCATTCTATAGTTCCAAACAATATGATAGACAGCACAAGGCAAGCACTCACCGAAATTAATAAAACAATTATGGGGTGACATAATGTATTCAAAATGCCAGTTGCGGTAGGTGACCACCCGAAAAGTGCATCCCACCAGTTATGACTTGCATCTTGTTTTACTCTTTGCATAATACTACTTATTTCTTGTGTGTCATGATGGACAGTGATCAAGGTCCTTTTCCTGTTTTTTTCGGATTTCTTCTAAAATCTCAATTAGGCCTTGATGATTCACTAATTGTTTTACTAATGTGAGGTCCATCCCAATAGGTGTGGGTAGCAATTTATGGTATAGGGTGTAATTAGACCTTATCAACTGATGAGACACCACTGGTGCTGAATATGAAAAGTCACACCCAACAATCTTAGTAAAATTACAAATACAAAAATTAGAATAATTCCTGTCAGCTAGTCACATTACTATCATCACAAAGGCAGTTGCTATGTTAGTAATTGGATCATAAGTGAAATTTACCAAGGTCCACCAGGATTGGAGCTTTCTTTCTAACTTGGTGGCATTATTCCAAACAGCTTCTCGGATTTCAATAGGGAAAACACCTTCATTTCCTTCTCTTCTAATTAAGGAAGCTGTTGACTGCATCCATAATTGGGCTTGTATGCAGCTAAGGGCTAATGATACATTGTCTTGAGCCACACCAAGTGCGTTTAATATCAGTCTGTGGTCCTGGTCATTGGCTTTTGCGAAATCTGGGAGTATTTTTGAGACTTGCCACTGACTGTTTCCTAATGCTAATAGGGAGGATTGTAGGGGCTGTTTTAATTTGACCAGGTCACTGGCTGTCATGGCCAATTTATTCATTAGTATCTCTGAATCAATTCCATTTAGGACTCCCAGTCCTGTTCCCAACATGCCAGTCAAATCTCTCCGCATTCTGCCTTTGAGGGGTGTTTGCTTTTTCAGCCAAGTTGTCCATCCTTCAAAGGATGTTTGTATAAAAGGGGAGCAGGCGGGTTGGATTTCAGAAATATTAATTTTCATTAGTAGTTCTACATGCTTAAGTGACCACTCTGGATTAAACATCAATAATTGCTGGCCTGTGTTCCATACTACATAAGGGCCAATCTCATAAATCTTAGGTTCAGGCTTAAGTGGTATGTCCTGAGTGCTGACATAGGTTGTATTGCTGGCGTAGGTTGTAACAGGTCTAGGCATGACCTCTATCTGGAATTTGAATGAGAGTCCATTACTACCTTGGGCCCAAAGACAAACTACTTAAACGGTCTGTATTAATGTAAAATTAAACCAACAATCTACCTCATTTGGATTATTACAGGCTTTCCTACGTTTGTCTGTAGGAGTAGTTGAAACACTTATTTGGGTTGCTTTTTTATGAGTAGTTCCGTTAACCATTCGGCATCCTATTTTGATTTTTTCTTCTACAGTTCCCTGAAGTTGCCAAATGTTTTGTTTTTTCCATTCGTGTTCTGTATACACCTGGTTTTCATGTATGACCACAGTTAGTAGGTTTAAATCCTTTATGTCAGAATATTTCCCCATGCTTCCAGTATACTGCACAAAGGCTTGGGACCATATGTCTTCTCTAACTTCCCAACTTAAGGCTACAATTATGACTACAAAAAAAACAATCTTCTGGATCATACTTGCGTGCCACTATAACATTTTCATTTTGTTCGGGTAAACCTCAATTTCAGTTCATCATCACCAGGGGTCACTTTCCAAGGGGCCTCTGGAGCCTTCTTTACTCTCGAATAATGGATCCAAGCTGCCTGCTCCCGGATCTTGATTGCAGTGTGAGTGGTCAGCAGCACTTGATAGGGTCCCTTCCACTTCTCCTCAAGTGGGTCTCCTGAGAAGGTCTTTACATATATATAATCACCAGGGTTAAATGGGTGGATAGGCGGATCCAGTCCCCTTGCCCTGGTTCCCAAGACCAGTTTATGTATGCTTCTGCAACCCCATTACATACTTATACAAATATCCTGACCCTAGTTGTACTAAGTCTTCTCCACCAAATTGATATTGGTATGGTCTTCCGTACAAAATCTCGAAGGGGCTCAAATTTTCCTTCACTCTAGGTTTAACCCGAATTCTAAGTAGTGCCAAAGGGTAAATTGATGCCACGGTAAATTGGTCTCTTGTCCAATTTTAGCTATTTGCTGCTTAATTAAGTGATTAATTTTTTTCTACCTGCCCACTAGCCTGTGGACTATATGGAGTATGTAATTCCCAACCTATTCCCAAAATTTTGCTCGTCTCTTGCACTACTTCAGCACAAAAATGTGAACCCCTATCAGAAGACATGGCTACCGGAATCCCAAAGCGAGGTATTATTTCATTTAATAGTATTTTGACCACTTCCCTTGATTTATTTGTTCGGCAGGGAAAAGCTTCTGGCCATCCAGAAAAGGTGTCAGTCAGAACCAATAAATAGTGATACCCCCCTTTTCTAGGGAGTTCTGCAAAGTCAATTTGCCACTGTTGTCCCGGATAATTCCCTTTACTAATGGTTCCAAATTTTACCTTAAGTGTCGTATTAGAGTTATTTAGCAAGCAAACACTACACTGTTTAGTTACTTGACTTATTATTGTGTACAAATTTCGACCCACTACCGTTCGACTCAAACTTTTATACAAAGTGTCAGCCCCCCAGTGTGTTTTATTATGTTCTGCAAGAGCAGTTGCACATATTAAACTGGAGGGTATCACTATGCGGTCATCCTTTAGATAAACCCATCCGCCTAGTCTCTACGCACCTTCCAAATCCTCAATCAGTTTTAAATCTTCTTTTGTATAATTTGGTTTTTGATCTATATTTATAGTTTGGATTTTACCGTCTGGCACCAAGGACGATGCTTCCGTATCTGCCTCCTCAGCCACTCGCTTTGCCTCGCGGTCCGCCAATCGATTTCCAATTTTAGGGTCAGCGTTCCCCTTTTGATGTCCTCGACAATGCATAATAGCCACTTTCTCTGGATGTTTCACTGCCTCCAATAGTTTCAAAATGTCCTCAGCGTGCCTGATTTGTTTTCCTTGGGCTGTCAGCAATCCTCGTTCTTTCCAAATTGCCCCATGGGCGTGTACTATGCCGAACGCATATTTGGAATCCGTCCAAATATTCACTCTCTTTCCTTTCGCTAGTTCCAATGCCCGAGTAAGAGCAATTATCTCTGCTTTCTGGGCTGAGGTTCCAGGGGGTAAGGGTTTGGACTCAATTACCTGTTGAGTAGTGGTGATAGCATACCATGCTTTGCGTTGTCCATGTTTCACAAAACTACTTCCGTCTTTGTACCAGGAATCACTGGCATCTTCTAGGGGCTCTTCTTTTAGATCAGGTCGACTTGAATACACAGCCTCCATTGCTTCTAAGCAATCATGTACCACCGGTTCCTCCGGAGCTCTGCTAAGGAAAGAGGCTGGATTGACAATGTTAGTGACCACAATTTCCATATCATCTTGTGTCGTGGTTTAGGGTCAGGGCAGCCCCTTAAACCTATAACAGACGC